>CAKNYM010052706.1:430448-448425 GCA_932195095.1 Andricus curvator | reverse complement strand
TTGAAGATTCATTATCTCAGTCAAAACTTAATTTCATTGCTTAAAAAAGGAAATAGTTTATTGAAAAACAAAATAGTTCAATTTTTAAGCAATGAAATTAAGTTTTGACTGAGATAATGAATCTTCAACCATAAAAAAAATGAATTTTTTACCCAATAGTTGAATTTTCAACTCAAAAGATTACCTTTATATAAAAAAAAGACAACTTTTCAAAAAAAGAGTTAAATTTTCAACCAAAGAAATGAATTTTCAACCAAGATGATTAAGTGTCTATCAAAAAAGATAAATTTATGACAGAAAAATGAAATAGTTGAATTTTCAGTTAAAGAATTAATTTTCAATGATTAAAACAAATTTTCAATCGAAGAAATGAAATTTCAACCAAAAAGGTTAATTTTCTACTAAAAAAAATTGATTTTTAACAAAATACATGAATTTTCAATCAAATTTTGAATTTTTAAAGGAATTTTCAACCAAACAGCTGAATTTTCAACTGAAGAAGATAAATGTTGCACGAAACATGGAGTAAATGAATTTTCAGTTTAAAAATTTAATTTACAAAAATAAATTAAGTTGTAACTAAAATAATGAATTTTCTACCCAAAAAAAATGCATTTTTCACCCAATAGTTTAAGTTTCAAACCACAAAATTAATTTTCTATAAAAAAATACAAATTTTTAACAAAATAGTTGAATGTTCAACCTAACACAAGAATTTTCAACCAAGAACATTAAATGTCTATCAAAAAATATAAATATTCGAAAAAAATTGAATAGTTAAATTTTCAATTAAAAAAATTAATTTTCAATGAAAAAACTAATTTTTAACTGAAAAGATTAATTTTATAGCAAAAAAAAAATGATTTTCGACAAAATACCTAAATTTTCAATCAAATTTTGAATTTTTGAAGGAATTTTCAACTTAATAATTAAATTTTTAACTGAAGAAATGAATTTTCAAGCAGAAAGATGAATTAGTCACCAAGAAGATATTCTACCACAAAAGACAAAGTTTCAACAAAATACATGCATTTTCAACCAAATAACTGAATTTTCAACTGAAAAAAGATAAATGTTGAACCAAACATGGAATAATTAAATTTTCAGTTAAAAAATTAATTTACAGCAACAAAATATTTTCAAAAAAACAGTTAAATTATGAAGAAAAAAAGTGTTCTCTTAAAGGATCATCTACCAAAAAAAATGATCAAGGTATAAAGAGGAAGCTTAAATTGTTAATAGAACTAGCAAAAATTAACTTTTTGTGGTAAATTTCGATTTTCAAACGTATTATTTAAATGTAAATAACGCAATGAAAATATAGAACAATGGTTATTTTTCATTTATTTTAAAAATAACATTGTGACTGTTAATTAACAATAAAGTTACTCAATTGTGCTCGTGTCAAATATAAATTGACATACTGCTGCATGCGTCTGTTCTGATTAAATGAAATTTTTCATTATACATTTTTTTATTTATTTATTTTGTTTGATTTTCATTATACACATGAATGTTACACTTTTCTTACTGTTGAACTTTAAAAATAAAATTTTGATATAAAGATAAAATAAATCAATAAAATGTGAATAATATGTCCAGAAAAGGTGGCAAATTAAATCTTATAGAACATTCGAATCAAATTCAAATAGTCGAATTTAATTCTACTTTGATGAATAGTTCATCTGAAAATACCTTAAAAATGTATTTTTTATTTCTTTTAAATGTTGAAATATTAAAACTACGTTGTCGAATAATTTCACATGTCGACGAGACATATTTTGTTAATAAGAAAAAAAATTGAATTGAATTCTGGTTTGTTTCAAACCAAATTTTTAATTAATTCGGATTTGTTCTAAGTATCAATAATTTCAGAATTCTTCAACTATCAGCAAATCTAATCTCATCTCTATCATCTTCAAAATATCAATGTCTTCACTTTGATCATCAGAAATATTTCTAATAGTTCTGGACACCCAAATTGCTCATGAGACATCTCTCGTTCCCTGAAACAGGTTCTGATGTTGAAAGCGATGAGTGTTTTCGAGTATAATAAAATTCCGGGTAAAACCAATAATATAAATAGTTTTCCAGAGACGTCGTCCTCGATCTTTCTGATGTGGCGCAGTTCACTGAAACAAGTTAATTAACGATATGACAGGTGCTTATTGATTACAGGTGCTTACCACTTTATCGCCCAAATTTCTAACACGGCAGGGGAGATACACAGTTTGACCCTCGAAGGCGGAAACATTGGCAGCGGTCTGTTCGAAAACAGGTAGATCTCCCTCGGGGTCTTCTGTTACGGATATTCCCTGGGATTTTTCCACGGATATACCATGAATCTGAACAGGCGCTGAAAGGAGGAAGGTTTGCTTTCAATTCAATAACACCAAACACGATATATGGATCACATTTTACAAGTCTACAAAAAATACAAGGCTTCTTTCTCAGAAACATTTTAGAACCGTTCCTATCCGGGACAAAATTATTCATTCTCAAATAGCCATTCTCCAGGTAAACCCCGGGATATCAAACTGTTGCATATCATTCTGATTAACCCTGGTGGAAAAAATTTATACAAGAAAGTACAACATTTCTGCAATTGCAATTATTTTTTATTATTTTATTTATTTATGCTTCCTCATAGAGGAAGCTTTGTAATGGTAACATTTACAAAAAATTTCAAATTCATTTAATTAAACCTTCCTCAATTTAAAAATGTCTAATACAATGTTCTAAGCAACTGTCCGGATGTGTGTTTGGATATTTGTGTGGATGTCACACTTTGTTGTGAACACGATAACTTGAAAATGGTTGCAGATAAATTAATGAAATTGGAAGAGCTTATTTTCATCACTGATATCTTGAAACTGACCGAAGGATTTCTAAAAATATTTATTGCATTTTTTTTAGCATCAATAATATTTTCAAAAACGGTTTTTCATAGTAAAACTTTTTCCATCAGCATAATTCAAAGTTGATGCAAGAATATAAAAGATTCCTTGGTTCGTGACGAATTGATTGATCTATAATATTAATACATTCTATCAAAGAGTAGGAAAGTTATGGTTATTTATATATTTTGAAAATTTATTTTTTATAGTAAAACTGTTTTCATTCACATAATTCAAAGTTGATGCAATTATAGAAAATATGTTTTGATTCGAGGCAAATGGATTGACCTATGATATTAATACACTTTACTGAAGAGTACGGAAGCTATGGTACTGCATAATATTTGAAAATACGGTTTTTTATAATGAAACTTTTTTATGCAACATAATTCAAAGTTGATGCAACAATATAAAAGATTTCTTGGTTCGAGACGAATCGATCGACCTACAATATTAAACCTTAAATGACACACCTCCAAATAATCACGCAGATGACACATGGGGGCCGTTGGACCCCAGCTCAGAAAACATGCAATAATTCTGAAAGTTATTAACATTTCGATCTGAAATTTTTTTCCATATATTTCAAACCTTTCTTTATTGTAATAATGCCCCATAGTTGCAGGATTTTTATTTGTTGATGGCGAAAAAAATTATTGAAAAAAACAATTTATCGATTTTTCATGGAACCTTGAAAAAGGTGTGGGGTTTTTTGGACCCCCGTGTCATTTAAGGGTTAATGCATTTTATTAAAGAGTAGGAAAGTTATGGTAATTCATATATTTTCAAAATCGATTTTTATAGTAAAAATGTTCTCATTCTCATAATTTAAAGTTGATGCGAGAATAGAAAAGTTGTGTTGATTCAAGACGAATCGATTGACCTATAACATTGATACATTTTATTGAAGAGTAAGGAAGTTATGGCAATGCATAATATTTCAAAACACGGTTTTTTATAGAAAAACTTTTTTCTTTAGCATAATTCAAAGTTGATGCATGATTAAAAAAATTCCTTGGTTCGAGACGAATCGATTTACCTATAATATCAATACATTTTATCAAAGAGTAAGGAAGTTATCGTCATTTATGTTATATTTAAAATCAATTTTTATAGTAAAAATTGTTTCATTCTCATAATTTAAAGTTGATGCGAGAATAGAAAAGATGTGTTGATTTGAGAAGAATCGATTGACCTATGTTATCGATACATTTTATCAAAGAGTGAGGAAGCTATGGTCATTTATAATATATTAAAAATCGATTTTTATAGTGAAAAATTGTTTCCTAACATAATTCAAAGTTGATGCAAGAACGGAAAAGATTCCTTAATTCGAGGCAAATCGACTGATTTATTATATTAATAAATACACTTTATTGAAGATTAAGGAAGTTATGCTCATTTATAGCATTTCAATCAGCTGTTTCAAACCGAAAAACTTTTTTCATCAACATAATTCAAAGTTGACGCATGAATAGAAAAGACTTTTTGATCATAAATTTTCAAATAGAACAATTCTGACAATTTTTGTAAAGAAATCATAAAGCTGGGAAAGGGATAGGGTGCGACAGAACTTTTCCCTTCCCTTTTCCAGCTCGAAAAATTGTAATTTTAAATACAGAATTTGTTTTGTCTGATTTGTCTTTGTATTTAAAAAATGTTTTGTATTATTTTGTAATTTTGTATTTTTTGTAAATTTCTATTTTTAAATTGATCAAAATGAAGACTTTGGTCTGTCTATTATTGAAAAAAATAACTAATGCTCGCGAAATGAGCACCATATAATTATAAATACAAACAAAGTGAAAACACTCGAGATCGAATTCACAGCTAATTTTAATTATTTTTTTTATTTTGGAATGTTTTTGTATTGTGATTTGATAATAATAAAAATAAAAAAGACGAAAGAAATAAAAAAAGAGAAGGAAGAGGATTTGGTTGCTGCCTTCTCATTTTTCTTTCCTCTTTTTTATTTTTGGCCAAAGAAATTTTTTTTTGTTTTAAGAAATTTTTTTTTTTTCTTTACAATAGAAGTATTTTATGGTGGTTGTCCAAATTTGGTCTTTGAATTCTTATTTTCATTTTCAGGAATGCTATACGTTAACTTGAGTATTGGACGTTGAATAAGATTTTGAATTTGATTTTAATCTAATTTAAAATTCTGAAGTTGTAATTACTTGTTAAAATCTGTACTTTTTTGTAAAAAAAAATGTAAAAAATTTGACTTAAAAATACAGTTGAATACAAATTGCTAATTTTTGTCTTGTATTTGGGAGCGTTTACATATACCCGCCGTTACGTAACATTTCTTGTATTATGTTTAACAAAATAATAGACGTATTTTAAATTTGAAAAAAAGGTTTTCCAAAATAAAGTATTGTCTAGAAATGAATAAAACAATATTTTGATGTAACACTGAAAGCTTTTCAAATATTTTTTTTAGTCATACAAATATTGAAATTACTGACAAGAAAAAAAGTATTATCAGTTTGTTTTCAAATTTTTATAAACGTAATTTTTATAAGATTCTTGAACAAATTAAAAAATACTTTTGAATATTTCAGATGTGTCAAAAAAAATCTAGAAGATTTTAAAAACATTTTTTTATTTTACAGGATCTTAAAAAATAGTAGAAAAAATTCGAGTCTTTTTAAAAGATATTGAGGACTTTTAGAAGTTTGGAAGAAATCAAAAACTATTTCATAAATTTTCGGAAATGTTTCTGAGATTCGAAATATTTTTAATCTATTCAAAACCTCTTAAGTTCCATAAAACATTTTTAACTGACTCGAATTTTTCTTAATATTTTGAAAAGGCATTAAAAATGTAAAAAAAATTGCCTTAAAATCTTCAAAATTTTCCCAGAAATTTCAAGAAAATTTGTTTATTCTCTTGAAACCTTCCAAAATTCTTTTAAAGATTCTAAACTTTGTATTTGAAATCTTTAAAAATCTACATTTGGTAAAATCTTTTAAAGTTTAGAACTCTTTTTGAATCTCTTCAAATCTTATAAATATTTCTTGAATTCACTCAATTTTTTTTATTGTTCAATCTTACCAAATTGAAACATTTTGCTTTAAAATATTCTACACTATTTGTTGAAATTTGAGGATATAGTTTCAAATATTTTGAAATCTTTTCAAATTTTTCTTTCAAGTATATTTTTCCAAGTAAAGAATCATTTAAAATTTCCCCAAGAATCTTAAAAAAATTATTTTTCTTAATCTATTCAGAACTTCTAAACCTTCTAATCTTTTGAAAATTTTCAAAATTTTTCTGAATTTCTTTTATATTCTGCAAAATTTTAAAAATTGCCTTAAAATCTTTTAGATTCTGTGCTATTATAAGAAATTACATTGAAATGTAGTTCGGTTATTGAAAATTGAACAATAATTGATTTTACAGGGCGATTCTGAATCCGTTTAAAATTAAGCAAGTTATAGATTTTAACGTTAAAAATATAAATTTTTTAATTTAAAAGCCTCTTCTCATTTTTAAAATAATTTCAAATTGATAAATTCATAATTAAACGCTCTTATTCTGTTCCAAATCCTATTCAAATCTTGTTTTAATCTAAAATATTGAATTTTTAACAGTTTAATTTGAAAGATTTTTTAATTAAGGATGACATTTTTTTGGATATTTGGCAATATTTTACTTTTCATTTAAAATGAGCAATTATAAATCAAATATTAAAAACTAAACAATTTTAAACTGAACTATTTCAAATAGAAAGCCTTGAATCGTTAATATTTCAGAGTGTTAAATTAAAACTTTGAACGTTACAATTTTAATGGTTCTATATAACAAATTTTTAATATTTAAATGAAATTATTGAATTTTCATGCATAAATATTAAATAACAATTGAACAAATATCAATTTGGAAAAAATTTGAGTCAGTTCAAGAGATATTCACAAGTTTTAAAAAGATCCAAACTTAATTAAAAACTGGAAAATATTTCAAAAAATAAAATATAAATTTAAATTTTTCAAGGTTTTAAGAAAATAAAAATAATTTTTATATTTTTTTATTTATTTTTTTTAATTTTTTTTGTTTTATTTATATTATATTTTTTTAAATTAATTTAAAGAGAATATTTAAAAAAATTATTTAAAAAAATTTATTTGATTAATAAATGACGATTAAACAATTATTAATTCGGAAAATAATCGAATACGTTTAAAATATATTTAGAAGTTCTGAATAAAGATTCAAAAATAATTTTAACGTTAAAAAATTTCAAACTATTTAAAACACAATGTAGATTTTTGAATATTTCGAAAACAAAATTTATAAGCTTTTTAAGCATTTTGGAAGTTTTTAAATAAATTCAAAATTTGTATCAAAATTCCTATAGAAACTAACAATAATTTATTGTTTGAATAATTAATTTTTTTAATATATTTAATAAGATTTCCCAAATTTAAAAAAAAGAATCTGGATGATTTGGAGGTAGTTTTTTTTTACTTTTGCAGGATTTTCAAAAAATTGTAAGCAAAATTTGAGTTCCAAAAATAATAAAATTATTATTAGATTCCTGGAAAATTATTAAATGATTTTTTTAAAACAAATTTTTAAGAGAATATTCAGAAAGATTTCAAAACAAATTTTAACGTACAAATTAATGTTTCTAGCTTGAAATTGTTTGAAATGATATAATTTTGAAAATTTATAAATTTTCTGATTTATTCTTCAATTTGAAAATTCTTCATTAAAAATTATAGCGCTTCCAGTTTATACGCGTCAGTTATTGAGCGTTCGAATTAACTATTTTTTTTAAAGATTTAATTTAAAAGTTTGAAATTAAGAAGTATGTATTTCACTTTGAGTGTCTTAATTTTTGGTTCAGTTTTTATAACTCCAATGAAAACATTTTCATTTTCAAGAGTTGGAATCTTTTAATTTCAATGACCGTGATCAATTCTTCGTCAATTGTTTAATTTGCATTTGCAGTCAAATATTTGTTCTTTTTCGACCTAGGATGACAAATATGGAGAACATTGCAATGACATAATTTTAGATAGAATATATGGTGTCCAATCGATTGCTATATATTTGAAAAAAACACTTCAAATCATCTTAATCTAAAATTATCTCATCGCAATATTCTAAATATATATCATCCTAGGTGAAAAAAGAAGAACTTTTTGAATGAAAAACATGTAAATTCCTGTAGATTCTTGTAAGAAATTCAAACTACAATAAAATACAACAACGTATAAAAGAATCCAAAAAATTACAAAATTATTCTCAATAATAGATTCCTGTAAAAATAGCATTAATTTTCTGTATTTTTTTGTAAAAATTTTTCCACCAGGGAAGGGACCATACTGAAATTACGTAACAGCAAATAATGAATAATAAATACAGATATAAAATTCATATTGCCAAAGATTTCAATCATTTTCAAAATATTGCAAACAAATTTCACAAATATTACCAAATATTTCCAAAATATTTTTAATATTTCGCAAAAATTTGAACGATGTCCCAAAAATTTCACAAATACTTCAATTATTTCACAAAGATTTCCAATAGATTTCAAAGAGTGCACAAAGATTTCAATTAAGATTTCGGATGAATTTAAAAGATTTCACAATGACTGAAATATTATCGAATATTTTGAAAATATTTTTAATATTTCGCGAACATTTCCCCAAGATTTCACAAAGATTTCGAATATTTCGCAAAGATTTCAGATAGATTTCCAAGAAAAAAAAATTCAATAATTTCCCAGAGATTCAAAAAATTTCACAAAGATTTCAATTATTTCACACAAATTTCAGATAGATTTCAAAGAGTACACAAAGACTTCAATGATTTCCCAAAGATTTCAATGATTTCACAAATATTACCAAATGTCAAAAATATTTCAAATATTAACTGAACTGACTAAAGATAGATTACAATCATTTCTCAAAGATTTCAATAATTTCCTGAACATTTAGAAAATATTTCAGGAAGATTTTACGAATATTTCAATGATTTTCCAAAGATTTCAAATATTTCGCAAAGATTTCAGTTAGATTTCAAAGATTGCTTGAAGATTTCAATGATTTCCCAAAGATTTCATAAAAATTTTAAAGATTTGGGATAGATTAAAAAGATTTCAATGTTTTCCCCGAAGATTTCGATAATTTCACGAATATCACCAAATATTTCAAACGTTTTGCAAAGATTTCCAAAGACATCAGCAAGATTTTACGAAAATTTTAATTATTTCCTAAATATTTCAAAAATTTAGCAAAGATTTTCAAAGATTTCAGAAAGATTTCAAAGAGATTTCCAAAGACATCAGCAAGATTTTACGAAAATTTTAATTATTTCCTAAATATTTCAAAAATTTCGCAAAGATTTCAGAAAGATTTCAAGAAGAGTTCCAAAGACATCAGCAAGATTTTACGAAAATTTTAATTATTTCCTAAATATTTCAAAGATTTTCAAAGATTTCAGAAAATTTCAAGAAGATTTCAATGATTTCCCCAAGATTTCACAAAGATTTCGAATATTTCTCGAAAATTTCAGATAGATTTCCAAGAGTCAAAAAAAAATTCAATGATTTCCCAGAGATTTGAAAAATTTCACGAAGATTTCAATTATTGCACAAAAATTTCAATAATTTCACAAATATTACCAAATGTCAAAAATATTTCAAATATGAACTGAACTGACTTCAGAAAGATTTCAATTATTTCCCAAAGATTTCAGACAGTTTACAAAGAGATAAAGATTTCAATCATTTCTCAAAGATTTCAATAATTTCCTAAAGATTTGAAAAAAATTTCAAAAAAATTTTACAAAGATTTCAATGATTTTACAAAGATTTCAAATATTTCGCGAAAATTTCAGATAGAGTTCAAAGATTGCATGAAGATTTCAATGATTTTCCAAAAATTTCATAAAGATTTTCGATAGATTACAAAGATTTTACAAAGATTTGAATGTTTTTCCCGAAGATTTCAATAATTTCACAAATATCAACAAATATTTCAAAAATATTTCAAAGATTTTCAAAGTCATCAGAAAGATTTTACGAACATTTTAATTACTTCCCAAATATTTTAAAGATTTCACAAAGATTTCAAATATTTCGCAAAGATTTCGGATAGATTCAAAAGATTTCACAAAGACATTGATTTCAATAATTTCACAAATATTACCAAATATTTCAAAAATATTTCAAATATTTTGTAAAGATTTCTAAAGATATCAGAAAGATTTCACTAAGATTTCAATAATTTCCTAATGATTTCAAAGATTTTTAATATTTCACAAAGATTTCGGACAGACTTAAAAGAATTCACAAAGATTTCAATAATTTCACACATATCAAATATTTCCAAAACATTTCAAATATTTCGCAAATATTGGCAAATATTCCCAAATATTTTCCAAATATTACCCGAAGATTTCACAAATACTTCAATTATCTCACAAACATTTTAGGTAGATTTTTCAAAAAATTCAAATGATCCGATGAATTTAATCATTCGATTTCAGCGGAGGGCTTTTAACTGGAATAGTTGAATTTTCAGTTGAGAAAATTTAAAAAAAAAAAAAAAAAAAAAAAAGACGAATATTCGATTGTGGAAATTAATTTTTTTCTTTCTAAAACTGTATAGATTTACCTAGTTTCTATAGATCTGGAAATTTTTGTTCTTGACCTTAAATAAGTGTTTCTTTAGTTTTCAGTCGTAAAGGAAATTGTCCAAACTTATTGATTTTTCGTTTTAAAAAAATGTCCAAACTTTATGTGAAAGCTCAGTTTTTAAATTTCAATATTCATTAGGGTGATTTAAAAAAGGTGAGTTTCGAATCTGAATATGCATACTAGCCTGAGTTGTACTGTCTCAGTCACCAAATTAAAAAAAAAAAAAAAAAAAAAAAAAAAAAAATCGGGTATGATTTGGACTAACTATTTCAGTTTTGTCTTTTTTTATTAATATTTTTGTCGTTTTTATTTTCTCATTGTATTAAACTGCGTATATTTAACTGCTTATATATTAAATTTTTATACATACAGAATTACGACCTGTTACATTACCATCATTTAAAATAATTTGCTGCAAATTTTTCGAATCATTTTTAAGCAAAATAATAATTTGCTCTCACTTGTGTCACATTTTTCTATAATAAGTAACTTTTTTAATTTTTTGGTTGTATTTTGTAATTTGCACACCGTATTATTTCGAAAAAAGGTTTTTCCTTATAAATTCAAATTTTTTGTTTCCCATACCATATCTTAAATTAAGATTATTTTACATTCCGAAGTTCTTTTTATGAGTAAAATAATATTATTATTTGCCTTAAAAATGTGCACAAAATGTTCATTTTTTTTCATTAATTTTTGTTCATTTTTTTTCATTAATTTTTGTTCATTAAATGTTCATTAATTTATGTTCAATGATGACAATGTGAAAGCAAGAAACAAACAACAAGAAATGAAAAACTCAAATGGGGGACCTCTAAATCATATCCAGTTTTTTTTTTTTTTCTTTTTTTTTGAAAAATTGAAAAACTAAAAAGTTACTACTTAGGCTCGTGTATCACTTTTGAAAATAATGTTTTGCCTTATAAAATGAATCAACCTATAATGTGCATGTAGACATTGTAGACGATCATGAAATCCTGATGCTCAATTTCCTGATCAAATAAAAAATCCGACATCTATTTAAAAGCACTGCATATCATTTTGATCCAATTTCTGCATTAAACTAATCAACTGGCATTTACTGCCTAATATTTTACAAAATACAATAAGATACAGAAAAAAAAAATTTTTAAGTGCTTCTCTTCCTCCTTATCATAAGTCTCTATCTAAATAAGCAGTCCTAAATTATTAACTCAACATAATATAATTTTTTATACTCGTATAAAAGTCATATGATCTAATGACGATCAATCAATTGCTATTCCCTATTTTCGAGAGGAGAAACCTAATTTAAGGCGGCAACCAGAAATGAAGATTAAGATCAGTCTTCGACCACACCAATCTACTCAAATTGGTCCAACTTCCGGGATCTAAACTCGTTCATCATTTTCAACACATTTTAAACTTGTAACGCAGTGGGCAACATTGTACAAAAAATTATTTTCATAAGTTCCGTTATCCCATTCATTCCTGATTTTGAGACCAATTTCAAAATCGTTAAATTCGAGATTCATAAATGTTGGATCTAAAATGTCAGGAGGGAATATTCAGTTTCAGGTCATTTCCGAAGCGGCTGGGTATATCTTATCATGTGACATTTATCGCAAGTCCCTTCTGATGGTCTCTACAGCATCAATCATCATCAGGGGTAACGACGATGGCCAACGTATGATATCAGAGATGGGTTCAAGAACAGTATATTTTTATTAAACAGTCTAGGGTGCTTTAAACAAACGACCAGTTTCATGATTTATGTTCCATACCATACAATATGGATCAGCAAACTACAAAATCCAAAAATCAAATTATTATCAAAATTCACCTTTGATAATAATTTCTTAGATTATATTCAAATTGTGATGTATATTGATTAGAAAATTGAACATGATCAGAAATGATTGCATAATTCACAATTGAGGGCCCGGATGCAATGGCGACCCATAAAATTATCTCTATTGGAAACGACGTCCCCTGGAAGCTTTCAGGAAAATCTTCAAATTTTATTGCGCATCATACACCACTTAAGGGTGTCCTTCAACTAATAAAGTACAAAGAATTCAAAAATGTTTGTTTCGTAAAATGTTATTAATTTTTTCGGATGCCGGGAAAAGGTATGATAAAGTTTTCTGAAAAGTTTCAGATCAAAATATTGAATAGGTTAGGAGCAGTAATGATTTTAGTTTAGCATATCGCTCGAGTTTTCGAGTTTACTATGGGCTGCTGGCACATGCAGTTTCTCAGCTCAAAGATCGAGAGATGGTTGCCACTCTCGCTTCGGAAGGGCCGCAGTGCGCAATTACTCAGTCGAGTATATTGCGCAATATTATGCATTCGAATTGGAAACGGCTCGATCGGCCCTAACTGTTGTACGTTTCGATACTCCCGGTTTAGCCCAACATTTTTCTTTCCGGCAACCCCCGACACTGAGGTGAAACCGAGAGTCGGGTCTAAAAAAAAAAAAAAAAACCTCGTGAATTTTATTCAACTCTTAATTAATTTGTACACAAACTATTGCGTTCGAGTTTTCGAGTTTACTATAGGCTCCGCGACTAACCGCGCCTATAATAACGGTATAAAATTGGATTTTTACAATAAATGAAAAATTACCATTTTTCTATATTTTGTTCGAAATAACCGATTTCCGACAAAAAACGCTATCATACCCTATTGTTTTTTTCGACAAACTTTTTTCAATTTTTTTTAATTGATTGAAATGTTTTTTCATTAAATTTTCATGTAAACTTATGTAAATATTACATTTTTAATACTTGTTTTCAAAACAAAATTCGGATTTTTCTTAAATTTTCAACAGTTAAAAATTCGAAATTTAATTTTCTTCGAAAAACACTAACATAATCAAAAATAGTTCAAGAGTTTTAAATCTTCTTCAAGATATAATGATTTTAGTTCAGAAATATTAGTGTACGATGCAAAACACCAACCTAACTAAAAACTGTTAAAAAATTATTAATTCTTTTTGTAATTTAATGATTTAAAAAAAAAATCATTTTTTGACAAAAAATAGTAACAGAACCTGAAATTGTTGAAGCATATAAATTGTATTATTTTTAGCAATAATCATTGGATTTAAATCTAATGATTTTTGTCTAAAAATACCAATTTCGCAGATGGAACACACTAACATATCCCAAAGTTGTTTAAAATAATAAATATTCTTTGAAATCGAATTAATTTTTATTGAAAACACCAATTTCCGAAATAAACCACTAACATAATCCGAAATTGTACAAATATTCTGAATCTTGTATCAATTATAATTATACTTGAAAGTTTTGTTTCAAAATCTTAAAAAACCTACATTTTGTTCAAAAATTTCCGAAATCTTTAAAAATTTTAAATAATTTTGAAAATGTTGTCAAAACTGCTAAATATCTTTTAAAATGATAGGAATTTTTCCCCGAATGTTTTTAAAATTCTGCAAATCTAGAAAAATTGCTTTAAAATCTTCCAAATTCTTTTTGTACAGTTTTGAAAATCTTTTGGAATATTTCGAAATCTTTTCAAATATTCTCTGAACAAAAATTTTGTAAAATAAAAAAAGCTTTAAATCCGAAGAAATTTTGTTTATTCTCTTGAAACCTTTCAAGATGCTTAAAAAGGGTCTAATTTTTTTATTCAAAATCTTTAGAAATTTTAAATAATTTTCAAAATTTTTTCAAAACTTCTAAATATCTTTTAAAATTATTGGAATTTTTCCCCGAATGTTTTGAAAATTCTGCAAATCTAGAAAAATTGCTTCAAAATCTTCCAAATTCTTTTTTTACAGGTTTGAAAATCTTTTGGAATATTTTGAAATCTTTTCAAATATTCTCTCAACAAAAATTTGTTTAAATAAAAAAAACTTTAAATCCGAAGAAATTTTGTTTATTCTCTTGAAACCTTTCAAACTCCTTAAAAAGGGTCTAATTTTTTTATTCGAAATCTTCAGTAATCTAAATTTTATTTTAAATTTGTTGAAATATTTTCAAGTTTAAAATTATTTTTGTATCTTTTTAAATCTTCAATCAGTTTGAATTTTCCCAGGAATTTAAAGAAATTTCTTCATTATCGTGAAAAAATCACCCAAATTATTATTTTTGGGGGATAAATAACGTAAAATACAAAATAAAAATCTCTACCAAATATTTCTTTTTCAAGTTTATTTCTTCATTTGTTTTCAAAGTTAAATAAATATATAATTTTCCTAAGATTCTTGAGAAATTTCAAAATTTTTTTGAAGCTTCCAGATATGTTGATAAAGTATAATTTTTTATTTTTCAGGGTTTTGAGAAATTTTAGGAAAAATTGGAGTCAGTTTGAAAGATATTTAGAACTTTCAGAAGTTTTTTAAACTGACTCAAACTGTTCCTAAAATTTTGAAAAATCTTTCAAAATTTAAAAAATTGCCTTTAAATCTTCCAGATATTTTCGAAATTTGTAGAAATATTTTGAAATTATATTAATAATTAGAGATTTTTTCGAAACTTTTTCAAATTTTCTTTAAAAATTAATTTTTCAAAATAAAAAGTAATTAAAAATGTCCCTAGGAATCTCAAGAAATTTTTTTATTTTCTTGAAACCATTTAAACTTCTTGAAAAACTTCGAAATTTGTTTCGAAATCTTCAAAAATTTACATTTTCTTTAAAATTTTTGGAAATCTTTTCAAACTTAAAACCTTTTTTTTAACCATTTTCAAAACTTTTGAACCTTCTAAATATCTTTAAAAATTCTGCGAATTCTTCCCAACATTTTTTTGAAATTCTGAAAAATCAAAAAACTTGCCTTCAAATCTTCCAGATTCTGTTTTGACAATATTTTGGAAATCTTTTGAAATGTTAAACATTCTTTAAAAATATTATCTTAAAATTAAGTTTTCAAAATAAAAAATCATTTCAAATTATCCCATGATAAGGTTTTATTTGAAGAATAAAAAAATATTAAAATTAATTAATAATTTTAATATGACATATTATTGTTATAAAATTAACTAATTTTTTAAATAGAAGAAATATTTTTAATTATCGTGAAATCTTTTAGTATTTTTTTTTAAATTTTGTATAAAATTTTGCAATCTTGCAAATGGAAAGATTTTACTTGAAAATCTTTCCCATTATTTTTCAAAATTTTAGAAAATAATTTAAAATCTTTTGAAATATTTGCCAATTTTCTCTTAAAATTTATTTTCAAAATAAAAAATCAGTTTAAATTTTTCCAGGAATCTTAAGAAAGTTTTTTTTATTTTCTGGAAGCCTTTTAAACTTTTTAAAAAGCTTCAAATTTTTTTTCGAAATCTTCAAAAATTTACTTTTTGTTTAAAATTTTTTGAACTATTTTCAAATTATCTCATCCTTTAAAATAATTCGAATTTTTCCAAAAATTTTCTTAAAATTCTGAAAAATTACAAAAATTGACTTAAAGTTAGTTCTTAAAATTAAGAATTAAAGTTCTTAAAATTATTCATTCAAAACAAAGAATCAGTTCAAATTTTCCCATGAATTTTAAGAAAAATTTTTTATTATATTTATATATATCATCAAATTACAAATTATTTTTTTTTTAATCATTTCCAAAACTTTTAAAAGTTTTAAATATCTTTTAGAATTATTCGAATTTTTCTAAAAATTTTCTTAACATTCTGAAAAATTAAAAAAAAATGTCTTCAAAACTTCCAGATTCTGTTATGACAATTTTAGACATCTTTTTAAATATTTTACAATGTTTTTAAATATACTCTTAACATTAATTTTTCAAGATAAAAAATCCGTTCAAATTATCTCACGAATTTTAAGAAATATTTTTAATTGTCGCAAAACCTTTCAAAAAGCCTAAGAAGTTTAAAAAATTTTATTTACAAATATTCAAAAATATACGTTTTCTTCTAACTTCTTTGAAATTTTTTCAAGTTTAAAATTAATTTTGCATCTTTTTAAAACTTCTAAATGTCTCTTCAACTTGAGAGAATTCTTTTATAAAATTTTGTAATATTGCTAATTGAAAAAGTTCGCTTTAAAATTACCAATATTATTTTTCGAAATTTTAAGAAATCATTTTTAATGTTTTGAAATCTTTGTCAATTTTCTCTGAAAATTATTATTTTCTAAATAAAGAATCAGTTTCAATTCTCCAAGGATTTTTTTTATTATCTTAAAACCTTTTAAAATTCTGAAAGAGTTTCTTTACTTTTAAAATCTTCAAAAATCTACACATTACAGTTTGTATATTGAAGTACGGAACAAATTTGTTCCATTGATTATCATTATTGAATGTATTTTTTAAATAACCTTACATTTCTCATAAGCCTGAAGTTTGCAAACTTTTTATTTTAAACGGGGAAAAAAGGAACGACAGCTTCATCCAATCATAAATGCGGGTTTCCGGCCAACAATAGTTTCAAATTGTTTCGAGTTATTTCGAGATGGTTCGAGAAATGATCGAAAATAGCGCCATGTGCTTTTTAATAAACAAGTAGCAAAAGCGCGCTACGCGCGCGCATGCATATTTGTAAAAAGATCGAAAGAGGTACTTAATTTTGTGGATCAACAATTTAAAAAAATGTTAATCAAAACCTCGAATCAAAAATTTGAAATAAATTTAACAAATTTTTCTGAACTGTTGAAAATTGTAATGTGTTTAAAATATTTGTAATTAAAAAATGAGGAAAACTTTAGCAATTAACAGATACTTGTATTCTATGTTATATTTCATAATCGAAAAACATGAAATTTTGTGTTTCAAAGTGTTGAAGAACTTTGTTTCATTGATTATTATTATAAAATTATTTAAGACATTATTTACATAACATAAATGATATTTCAATCAAAAAAGATTTTAATTTTAAATAAAAAATAGTTTAATTCATGAAAAAAGACAAATTTCTAACAAAATGGCTGAATCCCCAACAAAAAAATTAATTTTTACGAGTTGCATTTTGAACCAAAACATATTAACTTTTTTAAAAAATAGACTAATTTTCTACAAAACAGTTCAATTTTTTATCATGAAAATATGAATTTTTAATGTAATAGATGAATTTTCTAAAAAAAAAGAATTTTCAACGAAATAGTGTGATTGGGAACCAAAGAGATGAATTTTCAACTAAAATAATGAATTTTTAATTTAAAAAATGAATTTTCAACAAAATAGTGGAATCCTAAACAAAAACAGATTAATTTTCAATCCAAAAAGACGAATTTTCAACTAAATCGTTCAAATATTATTTTAAAAGGTTTTTCAGTCATGAAAGAAAAAAAAATTCACCAAAATCGTTATTTTTGGGGGATAAATAATTTAAAATAAATAATTCGAGTCAGTTTGAAAGATATTTAGGACTTTTATAAGTTTGAAAGATAAATATCTCTTAAACTGACTCGAACTATTTCTAAACATTTTTTAGAATCTTTCAAAATTAAAAAAAATTGCCCTTAA
>CAKNYM010052706.1:413115-425448 GCA_932195095.1 Andricus curvator | reverse complement strand
CTAAAACATTAAAACCTTCTAAATATCTTTGAAAATTATTTTAATTTTCCCAACATTTTTCTTGAAATTCTGAAAACCTCTCAAACTTCTTAAAAAGCTTCGAAATTTTTTGCGAAATCTTCAAAAATTTAAATTTTGTTTAAAATCTTTGAAAATCTTTTCAAACTTAAAATCATTTTTTAACCATTTTCAAAACTTTTGAACCTTTTAAATATCTTTTAAAATTCTTCGCATTCTTCCAAAATTTTTCTTGAAATTCTGAAAAATTAAAACTTGCCTTGAAATATTCCAGATTCTGTTTTGACAATTTTGGAAATATTTTGAAATGTTGAAATTTTTTCTTAAATATTATCTTGAAATTAATTTTTCAAAATAAAAAATGAGTTTAAATTATCCCATGAATTTTGAGAAAAATGTTTTATCATCGTGAAACCTTTCAAAAATTTTTTTTTCAAATTTCTTATAAAACTTTGTAATCTTGCTAATTGAACATTTTTGCTTTAAAATAGTCCACAGTAATTTTGGAATTATTTTGAAACGTTAACATTTTTTCAAAATATTATTTTAAAATTAATCTATCAAAATAAAAAATCAGTTTAAATTATCTCATGAATTGTGAGATATATTTTTTATTATCGTGAAACCTTTTAAATTTTTTTTCAAATTTTTTATAAAATTTTGCAATCTTACTAATGGAAAGATTTTGCTTGAAAATCTTTCCCATTCTTTTTCGAAACTTTAGAAAATAATTTTAAATCATTTGAAATCTTTGCCAATTTTCTCTTTAAATTTATTTTCAAATTACAAAATCAGTTTAAATTTTCCCAGCTATTTAAAGAAAGTTTTTTTATTTTCTTAAAGCTTTTTGAACTTCTTAAAAAGCTCCGACATTTTTTTAACATTGTTTGAAATATTTTCAAATTAGCTTATCTTTTAAAGTATTTCGAATTTTTCCAAAAATGTTCTTAAAATTCTGAAAAATTACAAAAATTGCCTTAAAGTCTTCCAGAATCTGTTATGACGAATTTATAAATTTTTAGTAATCTTTTAAAATATTTTGTCATCTTTAAAAATGTTTTTAAATATTCTCTTAAAATTATCTATTCAAAACAAATAATCAGTTCAAATTTTCCCGTGAATTTAAAAAAAAAATTTTTTTATCGTGAATCCTTTCTAAATCCTTAAGAAGCTACAAATTTTTTTTCAAATATTCAAAAATGTACATTTTAGAAAAATTTCGATTTATTTTCAACTTTTAAAATAATTTTGAATCTTTTTAAAATTTCGAAATGTAATAAACTTACTCGCATTTTTGGTAAATCACTAAAAAATGTTCAAAATAAAAAATCAGTTTACATTCTTGAGAAAATTGATTTTTTTGACGATTTCAGATATGTCAAAAAAGTATAATTTTGTTATTTTTCAGGATTTTGCAAAATTTTAGAAAAAATTTGACGCTGTTCAAAAGATATTTAAGACTTTTAGGAATTTTGAAGATAAATATCTTTTAAACTGGTTCAAACTTGAAAATTTTGAAAAATATTCGAAAATTAAAAAGAATGTCCTTAAACCTTTCAGATATTTTCGACATTTGCAGAAATCTTTTTAAATGTTTCTATACCTTTTTAAATTCTCTTTAAAAATTTATTTTTCAAAATAAAAAGTCATTAACAATTTTTTCAGGAATCTCTTTTTGAAATTTTTGAAAATTTACTTTTCGTTTTAAGTTTTTGTGAATATCTTCAAAATGCAAATTATTTCTTTTTTTTAATCATTTCCAAAACTTTGAAACGTTTTAAATATATTTCAAAATTATTCGACTTTTTCTAAAAATTTTCTTAACATTCTGAAAAATAAAATGTCTTCAAAACTTCCAGATTCTGTTATGACAATTTTGGACATCTTTTTAAATCGTTTAGAATGTTTTTTAAATATTCTCTTAACATTAATTTTTCAAGATAGAAAATCAGTTCAAATTACCCCACGAATTTTAATAAATATTTTTAATTATCGCGAAACCTTTCGAAAAGCCTAAGAAGTTTTTAAATTTTTATTTCCAAATATTCTAAAATGGACGTTTTTTTCTAACTTCTTTGAAATGTTTTCAAGTTTAAATTAATTTTGAATCTTATTAAAACTTCTAAATGTCTCTTAAACTTGATCGAATTTTTTCATAAAACTTTGTAATATTGCTAAAAAAGTTTCTCTTCAAAATCGTCCATATTATTTTTCGAAATTTTAAGAAATAATTTAAAATGTTTTCAAAATGTTTATCAATTTTTTTTTTTTTTTTAGAAACCTTCAAAAATCTACACATTACGTTTTTTTATATCAAAGCCCTGGGCACCTTTGTTCCATTGATTATTATTATTATTATCGTTTAGAGGTAGGCCAGGATTCAGCTGATAGGCACATATTAACTCCTATCAAATACAACGCTGCTGAAGGCTGGTAACCTTCTCAGCATGAATCACCAACCAATTGAGACTCTCGGTTTCCTTTCTCTTTCCTCACCTCTCCCCCCCCCCCCACACACAGTAACAGAAGTATCGGTGGGACTGACGTTACAGATAGACTATCCACCTTACAACGAATAATCACTTAACTTGGACATGATTTCGGCTCGCAAAACAAATTTCGCGCATAAAGGTGATAGTTGGGTGTTCAATCTAAACATGAATAATACAAACAATAAAGTAGCCTCGGAATGGACTGAAACTTGGATTGACGAAATGCATACACACGGTAAACGTAAAAGTCGAGTTTCAGGCGATGAATGGAGACTGGGTGTCTGGAATGCTAGAGGAGTGAACGACCTTAAAGTAAGAGAACTACGAGAAACTATGCATGCAAGGAAACTAGATATTTTATGTGTACCTGAGACGAAGAAAAAGGGTTGCGAAAGTAGAAACATAGAAAATGGGGTGTTGAAAGGCGGTTTTGAAATATGGTCAGGAGTAGGTAGTGAATCAAATCGTAGTCAAGGGGTCGGTTTAATTATGAATGAAAAAGCAAGACAGCATCTCAAAGATCATGATTTTGTATCTCCCAGATTGTTGTGGGCTAGAATGAAGGTAGGAATCAGAAGGTTATTTATCATAGCGTGCTACGCCCCAGTTGACAGTGAGCCGCGAGAAGTCAAAGACGCTTTCTGGGACACTTTAAATGACACAATAAGTACTTGCGATCAAGGTGAAAGAATAATTCTGCTAGGAGATATGAACGGATGGGTCGGCGTTCAACGTCAGGATACAGATACAGAAAGGGTGCTAGGTAAATTTGGGGATGCAACAAAAAAAAAACTATAACGGGGAAAAATTAGTTAGCTTATGCTTAGAAAAGGGCCTATTTATTACAAATACTTGGTTTAGACACAAAATGATCCATATGTACACCTGGCGTAAAGGAAATAGCCACAGTATAATTGACTTTGTTATTGCGGATGAAAGACTAAGAGAACTAGTGAAAGATACAAGAGTCATGAGGGGTTCCGAATGCAATACTGATCATTACCTCTTAGTCTCCAAAATAAATTTAGGGCGGGGATGGAGAAGAAAGAAAACAACAAAAACAAAACAAACGCGAATAAAGATTGAAAATTTACAAAAACCGGAAGTGCGAATAGACTTTCAAAATAGGTTAAACGCAAGTATAGATGAGACACTTTGGAAGGGATTAATAAACAGTAAAGATTTAGAGGGCATGTGGACTTTGCTACGGGATGTCATCGTTGAAACTGCGATTGAAGTGTGTGGTACGGCGGTTGTTGGAAGAAAATCTGGTGATGCATGGTGGAATGATGAAATTGAGGCAGCCCAAAAAGAAAAGAGAGAAGCGCACGAAAGAACGTTGCACATTACAGGTCTTAGCGATGAGGAGAGAAATAGACTTAAAAATGATTACAGACACAAAAAGAGAAAAGTTAAACGACTAGTCAAAGAGAGTAAAGAGAAAATGAGAACAGAAGAAGAGAGGAAAATACAAAACAGCTTTGAAGGAATGATGAAACTATTATATAAACAGTTGAAGGAAAGTAAAAATACAGAGTTTGCGAGCATGAGAAACAGCAAAGGTGAAATGCTATATGATATAGACGGGATAGTAGACGCTTTAAAAGACTCTTTTAAAGAACTATTAGGAGGTAAAGATATAGGACAACAAAACTGCGACATAGAACATAATGCATTAGAAAACCCAATTGAAAAAGTATGTGTCACTGAGGTCAGAAACATAATAAAGAACTTGAAAAACGGTAAGGCTGCTGGTGTAGATAGTATCAGCGCTGAAATGCTTAAATACGGTGGCGAGTACATACCTCACAGGTTGTGCGAATTGATAAATTTATGTATCGAGACGGGAGAAGTCCCGGACGATTGGAGAAAAGCGATTATCGTACCAATATACAAAAGAAAGGGAGACAAAAGCAACTGCAGCAATTACAGAGGTATCAGTCTACTAAGTACCGTAAGTAAAATATACTCAAAAATACTTATTCGTAGGGTAATGGAAATTACAGAAGAAAAGATATGGGAAGTCCAAAGTGGATTTATGCCAGGAAGATCATGTACAGATCAGATATTTAGCCTAAGACAGATCACAGAAAAAAGCTTGAGAGTAGGAAAGAAAGTTTTCTGTGCATTTATTGACCTAGAAAAAGCATTTGACACGGTAAATAGAAGTAAACTTTGGGAAGTTCTTAAAGAGTACGGAGTAAATGGAGGGCTCCTGCAAGCAATAAAAACAATATATACAGGTAGTAAAGCGAGCGTAAGGGTAAACGGGAAACTGAGTGACTGGTTCGATATTATGCAAGGCGTGAAACAAGGATGCGTTATGTCCTCGTGGCTATTTATCATATTCATGGATAAGTTTCTAAGAACTGCACTCTTCGACGAAGAAGGTGTAGATCTCCAAACAGTCAAGGTACGTGGGTTAGCTTTCGCAGATGACAAGATTGTTATGGCAGAATCAGTCGAGGATTTGCAAAGAATGTTGAATAAACTTAATACAAGCATGAAGGACATGGGACTCAAAATTAACGTAAATAAAACAAAAATCATGGTGTTTGAGGGAAAAAGTGAGAAAACAATATGCAACATTATCATAAATGATGAGAGATTAGAACAAGTTGACCAGTACGTGTATCTAGGTAGTCTATTCACTAGCGATGGAAAAATAGATGGGGAGTTAGATAGGCGCATAAATAAGGGTAGACAGGTTATCGGTAGAGTAGGATCCATCCTCACAAATAAAAACATATCAAAAAAAGCTAAAATGGCCATACATAATTCTATATTCGTACCGACTGTACTATACGGTAGCGAGACATGGACCTGTCAAGAAAAGGACAGGAGTAAAATTAACGCGATCGGCATGAAACCGAGCAAGTCACGCCTACCCCGAAAGGGAAATGGCTTAATGGTATAATATAATAATAATTATTATTATTATTATTGAATATATTATTTAGATAAACTTGCATTTCTCATAAGCCTGAAGTTTACAGACTTTTTATTTTAAACGAGAAAAAGGAACGACAGCTCCAGCCAATCATAAATACGAGTTTCCGGACAACAATAGTTTCAAATTGTTTCGAGTAATTTCGAGATGGTTCGAGAAATAATCGAAAATGGCGCCATGCGCTTTTTAATATAGGATTTTCAACGAGGATATTGCTTTGAAATACCTACATAAATATTTCTATATTCTTGCAAAAAGATCAACATTAGTTTTCCAATTCACTGACCCGGTAAGCCCCTGCAAAAAATTAAAATCTATGTCAAGTTTATGATTCAGTGACCACGTAAAAAATTATCTATTTTTCAGGCAAAAAAAGCAAAAAAAAATAAACAGTAGATGACTGGAGGGTGGACTAATTTCCAGACTGGGGCGATAATGCGGTTGCGTTGCGATTTTGGGACAGGGTGTCTATTTGCAATGGCGGGTTTTTGTCAATTAATCTGGAGTTATCAGAAGCGTGGCAAGAGCTTGTTTGTGGAGGAGAGCTATTCAGAGAGGGGTGGTAATTTGTATAACGCCAGCAAGTGGGTGATGTACACATATATGGTCGTTATCTACACTTGAAGGGGTGTCGTGACGTGGAATGGGGCGTTCAAGAGGGGTGGGTTGTTGGGAATAGCTGTATTTGGCTAGGACATTGTTTATGTGATATGGTCAGCTAAGCGAGTTACGATGTCAGCAGACCCTTCAGTCCTTCACCCACGGCTTCGTTAGTTAACTCATACATCTAGTTTTACAGCTCACCATCCTTTCTCACTCATAAATATTACATCACACTTCACATTTTATCAAGTTGTTCAACTCCTCAAGTGTCCATCAAATTCACACATCATATGCCATAGTCACTGCGAACCTAAAGTACCCTTAACTTTCCCGAGAAACTCTAATTTTCATTCATTTCGAATAATTTCTTGTGCATTATTCACACGAAGAAATGTGTAATACAAAGAGAGGAATGAAGCAATTTTTATTTTCCGAACAATCAACTTACAGCGGGACAGAGTTCTCAAAATGCGACAAAGAGTCTTAAGGTGCTCAAAATGGCTTGGGTTTTCGCTACATACATAAGGGATCGTTCACATATTACGTAACATTAAAAAAAGGGGGGGGGGGGCCGTGCTCCGTTCGGGTCTGTTGCGTAGGGGGCGGGGGGGTATTTTGACCCGATTACGTAACATTTTCAATTGAACCGCCGGATGAAATAACCAGCCCGACGCTCGAAAACGCGATAAAGTATCATCTGATCGTTTCAAAGAAAGAAAATTTTCAAAATCAATTTTTTGAGAACGTAGAATTCTAGATAATGAGGAAGTGAAACTTATTCCTCTCAGAATTTTTTCTGCCAAACGTTTATTTCTAATAATAAAAACGAAATATTGAAAATAAGTTTCTCCCTGATTTAGTTAAATAAGTTAAATTAGTTCATATTTGTAGGACGTATTCAAAATGGTCGAGCGATGCTTAGGAAATCATGAAAAAATTAACAATCGCTTATTGTTTAGTGATATTTAATTGTAAAATGAGGTCAATCGATAATTGTGTTTTCTTGGTTGCGCCGGTTAAAAGTATCTAGGTAACTTCGACTATCAAACAACTTCCAGTGAGTGATTTGTTCAGCAATGTTGAATGAAGTTTTCTGGAAAATCTCATATCTATTCTTTAGAAATTTACTGAGATATTCAGAGTTGGAAAAAATACTCGACGTATGCCCGCGCAGACTGAACTTCGAGAACGCTGCCTGACAGAGCAGTTCTCGCGACGCATTAGCTAACAGCGCGGGCAGACGTCGAATACTTTTTCCAAATTTGCATATCTCAGTAATTTTTCAACACACAATTATCGATTGACCGCATTTTACAATTAAATATTAATAAATGTCCTATTTAAAAAAAGCGATGTTACTAAATATCTCCAAAATATCGAACACATTGTGGTCGAAAACGAAAAAATTTGAATTGTAAATAATTGTTTAGTATTGGGAAATAATTCTGTTATTCACATTTTGCTACCACACTATAATTTGTAAACTTTTTTACATTTTCGAAGAAATAAGAAAAATGAAATTATGGGCAAAAACTTATTTCGAAGAATTCGTAAAAAAATTTATAAGCTTTTTAATAATTTTGAAAGATTTGAGGCGATTAATTTTTTTTAAGATTTCTGGGAACATTTTTAATGGTTTAGGCTTTATTTTAAAAGAATAATTTTAAGTTTTGAAGATTTCAAAATGTGTGAAAAAGTATGGAAAACTTCAAGACAAGTTTTATTTTTCAGGAGTTGAACAATGTTTAGATAAACTTAATTTGGCAGGGTGTCAAAAAAATGAAAAAAAAATGTTTTTTGGATTGGTGGGAAAATTTCTAATGATTTTTTTAATGAATTCTGAAAGAAAAATGAAAAAGATTACAAAATATTTGTAATTATTTCCTAAAACTTTTAAACAGAGTTTAAAAGATTTTAAAGCTAAATTTTGCAATTTTGCCATATCAGATCATTTTAGAAAAAATCTGAGTAAGTTTAAGAGATATTTAGAAGTTTTGAAACGGTTCAAAAAGAATTGAAACTTATAAAGATATTTTAAAACTTTTGTAACGTTTCAAGAAAATGAAAAAAAAAATCATTAGGTTTCTAAGAAAAATTGAAATGATTTTTTATTTTGAAAAATTAATTGAAAGAGAATATTTAAAAAGATTTAAAACGTTTAAAAAGATTTCTAAAATTGTCAAAGAAGAATCTGAAAAATTTTAAGGCAATTTTTCTAATTTTGCAGAATTCAAAAGAAATTTAGAAAAAAATTGACAAATTTTAAAAGATAAGAAGGTTTAGAAGTTCTGAAAAGATTAGAAAAAATAATTTTTTTAAGATTCTTGGGGAAATTTTGAATATTCTTTACTTTGAAAAATAAACTTTAAAGAAAAATCGAAAAAGATTTAAAAACATTTCAAACGATATCCTAAGATTTCAGAAAATAGTGTAAAATATTTGAAAGCAAGATGTTTCAATTTGGTAAGATTGAAAAATAAAAAAAAAATCCAGTAAATTCAAGAAATATTGATAAGATTTGAAGAGATTCAAAAAGAATTTTTAACTTTAAAAGATTTGACCAAATGTAGATTTTTAAAGATTTCAAACAAAAACTTTAGAAGCTTTGAATGAATTTTGAAAGGTTTCAAGAGAATAAACAAATTTTCTTAAAATTTCTGGTAAAATTTGGAAGATTTTAAGGCAATTTTTTAACATTTTTAATGATTTTTCAAAATTTTAAGAAAAATTTAAGTCAGTAAAAATTTTTTTAAGGAATTTAAGAGGTTTTGAATAGATTTAAAATATTTCAAAACTTAGAAACATTTCCGAAAATTTATAAAATAGTTTTTGATTTCTTCCAAACTTCTAAGTGTCCCAAATGTATTTTAAAGAGACTCGAATTTTCCGTAATATTTTGTAAGATCCTGTAAAATAAAAAAATATCCTTACAGTCTTCCAGTACATGAATTTTCAACTAAAGATGATAAATTGTTAACCAAACAAAACAATTTTCAATTCAAATGATGAATCTCCAACCAGAATAGGTGAATTTTAAACAACAAAAAATGAATTTTCAACCAAAAAGTGAACATTATCATTTTTAGCTAAAAAAAATTAATGCTCAACCAAAGAGACAATTTTAACTGAAATTGTGGACTACTCAACGAAAGTAATTAAATTTTCTGTCAAAAAAATTAATTTTCAGCAAACGAGTCTAACTTTCAACCAAGTATTTACATTTTCATTCCAAAAAAGGAATTCTGAACAAAAAATGTAGTACTTCATATTTCAACCAAAAAAAAGATTTTATTTTTTAATCAAAAACTGTTTAATCCAAACAAAAAGAATCAATTTTCAACATGAGTTGAATTTTCAACTGAACAAGATTTTTTTAGTTAAGTGAGAGAAAAAAATTGCAAATAAACTGTAGAATTTTCAAGCAAAAAGATGAATTTCCAACCAAAGAGAATAATTTTCTACCAAAAAGAACGAATTATCAAATAAAAATGATTAATTTTCAACAAATTATAGTTAAATACAGTTATATAAAGCTACTTTTACAAATGAAAAATCATTGTTCAGATGATTTTCTTCACAACTTCTATAAGGTGAAGGTCGACGTTATTCAATGTACTTGCAAGATTAATTTTTAATCATTCCAACATGAGAGTGATTTTATTAACTGATGTTATGGTTTTTGACCAGCGAAATATAGTAAATAAGATGATTTCAATGTTTTTTGTCTACATGATCTAAAGTCAATATTTTCTGAATATTGATTATTAATTTTATAAGTTGTGACAAAAATCTCTCTAGCTCCGCTGGGATTCAAACTCCAGGTCTTTCAAATTTCCGGTCTGACGTTCTGACCAACTAAGCTACGGAGAGACGAGAAGATTTTCTTCACAACACCTACAGGTTGAATGTCGACGTCATTCAATGTACTTGCAAGAATAATTTTTAATCATTGCAACATGAAAGTGATTTTATTAATTGATGTTATGGTTTTTGACCAGCGAAATATAGTAAATAATATGATGTTAATGTTTTTTATCTACATGGTCTACAGTCAATATTTTTTGAATATTGATTATTAATTTTATAAGTTGTGACAAAAATCTCTCTAGCTCCGCTGGGATTCGAACTTCAGGTCTTTCAAATTTCCGGTCTGACGCTCTAACCAACTAAGCTACAGTGAGACGAGAAGATTTTCTTCACAACAGCTACAAGTTGAATGTCGACGTCATTCAATGTACTTGCAAGATTAATTTGTAATGATTCCAGCATGAGAGTAATTTTATTAATTGACGGTATGGTTTTGGACCAGCGAAATATAGTAAATAATATGATGTTAATGTTTATTGTCTACATGGTCTAGAGTAAATATGTTTTGTATATTGATTATTAATTTTATAAGTTGTGACAAAAATCTCTCTAGCTCCGCTGGGATTCGAACTCCAGGACTTTCAAATTTCCGGTCTGATGCTCTCACCGACAAAGCTACAGTGAGACGAGAAGATTTTCTTCACAACACCTACAAGTTAAATGTCGACGTCATTCAATGTACTTGCAACTTTAATTTTTCATCATTCCAACATGAAAGTGATTTTATTAATTGATTTTATGGTTTTTTACCAGCGAAATATAGTAAATAATATGAAGTTAATGTTGTTTGTCTACATGGCCTAAATTCAATATTATTTGAATATTAATTATTAATTTTATAAGTTGAGACAAAAATCTCTCTAGCTCCGCTGGGATTCGAACTCCAGGTCTTTCAAATTTCCGGTCTGACGCTCTAACCAACTAAGCTACAGTGAGACGAGATTTTCTTCACAACTCCTCCAAGTGGATGTCGGCGTCATTCACTGTACTTGCAAGATTAATTTTTAATCATTCCAACATGAGAGTGATTTTATTATTTGATGTTATTGCTTTTTACCAGCGAAATATAGTAAATAATATGATGTTAATGTTGTTTGTCTACATGGCCTGAATTCAATATTATTTGAATATTAATTATTAATTTTATAAGTTGAGACAAAAATCTCTCTAGCTCCGCTGGGATTCGAACTCCAGGTTTTTCAAATTTCCGGTCTGACGCTCTAACCGACTAAGCTACGGAGAGACGAGATTTTCTTGACAACTCCTCCAAGTGGATGTCGGCGTCATTCAATGTACTTGCAAGATTAATTTTTAGTCGTTCCAACATGAGAGTGATTTTATTAATTGATTTCATGGTTTTTGACCAGCAAAATATAGTAAATAATACGATGTTAACGTTTTTTGTCTACATGATCTAAAGTCAATATTTTTTAAATAATGATTATTAATTTTATAAGTTGTGAAAAAAATCTCTCTTGCTCCGCTGGGATTCGAACTCCAGGTTTTTCAAATTTCCGGTCTGACGCTCTAACCGACTATGCTACGGAGAGATGAGAAGATTTTCTTTACGACACCTACAAGTTGAATGACGACGTCATTCAATGTACTTGTATAATTAATTTTTAATCATTTCAACATGAGAGTGATTTTATTAATTGATGTTATGGTTTTTGACCAGCGAAATATAGTAAATAATATGATGTTAATGTTTTTTGTCTACATGGTCTAAAGTCAATATTTTTCGAATAATGATTATTAATTTTATAAGTTGTGACAAAAATCTCTCTAGCTCCGCTGGGATTCGAACTCCAGGTCTTTCGAATTTCCGGTCTGACGCTCTAACCAACTAAGCTACGGAGAGACGAGAAGATTTTCTTCACGACTCCTACAAGTTGAATGTCGACCAATGTACTTGCAAGATTAATTTTTAATCATTCCAACACGAGAGTGATTTTATTCATTGATGTTATGGCTTTTGACAAGCGAAATATAGTAAATAATATGATGTTAATGTTTTTTGTCTACATGGTCCAAAGTCAATATTTTTTCAATATTGATTATTAATTTTATAAGTTGTGAAAAAAATCTTACTAGCTCCGCTGGGATTCGAACTCCAGGTCTTTCAAATTTCCGGTCTGACGCTCTAACCAACTAAGCTACACTGAGACGAGAAGATTTTCTGCACGACTCCTACAAGTTGAATGTCGAAGTCATTCAATGTACTTACAAGATTAATTTTTAATCATTCCAGCATGAGAGTGATTTGATGAATTGATGTTAAAGTGTTTGGCTAGCGAAATATAGTAAATAATATGTTAATGTTTTTTGTCTACATTATCTATAGTCAATATTTTTAGAATATTGATTATTAATTTTATAAGTTGTGACAAAAATCTCTCTAGC
>CAKNYM010052706.1:362786-376352 GCA_932195095.1 Andricus curvator | reverse complement strand
GTAGTAGAAATTTCATATTTCTTGGATAAGAATGCAAATATTCGCTTGAAAATTCAATAATTTTGTTGAAAATTCATCCCTTTTGGTCGAAATTTTAACTGTTTTGTTGAAAAATCACCTGAACTCTTTTTTGCATGAAATTCGACTATTTTTTTTTTAATTTGTCTTTTTGCTTTAAAAATTCATCTGCTGTAGTAGAAATTCCATCTTTCTTGGATAAAAATGCAACTGTTTGGTTGAAAATTCAATAATTTTGTTGAAAAGTCATCCTTTTTGATCGGAATTTCAACCGTTTTGTTGAAAAATCACCTGAAACCCAGGATTTGAGTAGACACCCTGGAAAAAGTTGAGGAATTGTGGAAAATAAATATAATTTTCATTTCGAACTAGATTTATAATAAAAAACAATGAGAACAATAAAAAAATAAGAAAAAATTTTTAAAATTAAATTTATTCAGAAAAAAGATATTTTCCTTTCACTCCGCTGGGATTCGAACGCCAGGTCAACTGATTGCCGGTCAGATGCTCTAAACACTAAGCTACTAGAGAGATCGGAAGAAGAATCCTTTTTCTGAAACACGCTTTATTTTTCAAGATGTTATGTTTTAATGCAAGTCAATTTTTACTAGAAATCTGTATTATCATCGGAGATGGTAACGATCAATCAGAAGAGAAATCTTTTCACACACAAAATGGAATTCTACAATATCGATCAAAGTTATCTCATCTAATACAGAAAATCTTTAACGTCTTCTCAGACTAGATAGAGCTATGAATTGAAAAAAACTTTAATTAAATTAATTAATTAATTGAAAAGGATTCTTCTTCCGATCTCTCTAGTAGCTTAGTGGCGAGAGCACCTGACCGGCAATCGGTTGACCTGGCGTTCGAATCCCAGTGGAGTGAAAGGAGAAGATCTTTTTTCTGAATTAATTTAATTGAAATTTTTCTTAATTTATATCTCCATCTAGTCTGAGAAGACGTTAAAGATCTTTTGTATTAGAGGAGATAACTTTGATCGATATTGTAGATTTCCATTTTCACAGTATGTAAAAAGATCTCTCTTCTGATTGATCGTTACCATCTCCGATGATAATACTGATTCCTAGTAAAATCGACTTGTATTAAAAGATAAGATCTTGCAAAATAAAGCGTGTTTCAGAAAAAGGATTCTTCTTCCGATCTTTCTAGTGGCTTAGTGGTTAGAGCACCTGACTGGCAATCAGTTGACCAGGCGTTCAAATCCCAGCTGAGTGAAGTGAGAAGATCTTTTTTCTGAATAAATTGAGTTTAAATTTTTTTAATTCATAGCTCCATCTAGTCTGAGAAGACGTTAAAGATGTTCTGTATCAAAGGAGACAACTTTGATCGATATTGTAGATTTCCATTTTCACAGTGTGTAAAAAGATCTCTCTTCTGATTGATCGTTACCATCTCCGATGATAATACTGATTCCTAGTAAAATTGACTTGTATTAAAACATAAGATCTTGCAAAATAAAGCGTGTTTCAGGAAAAGGATTCTTCTTCCGATCTCTCTAGTAGCTTAGTGGTTAGAGCACCTGACCGGCAATCAGTTGACCTGGCGTTCGAATCCGAGCGGAGTGAAAGGAGAAGATCTTTTTTCTGAATTAATTAAATTAAATTTTTTTTTAATTAATAGCTTCATCTAGTCTGAGAAGACGTTAAAGATTTTCCCTATTAGAGAAGATAACTTTGATCGATATTGTATATTTACATTATCACAGTGTGTGAAAAGATCTCTCTTCTGATTGATCGTTACCATCTCCGATGATAATACAGATTCCTAGTAATAATAAGAAACAATATTCTATTTCGCTGACAAAAAGGAGAAGACACTCAAAGGGGAATTTATTTACGGTTGCCTCTCATGCACCTATTTTTGAGCACATTGTTTACGAGAATCTTCAAAGACACATTCTGGTGTTACGCAAGCCTTGAAGTTAATAAAGCGACTCAAAATAGATAACTTTGTACGCTTGGAAGTCATTAAAACCATTATACAGTGCGTGTAATTAGTTTTGGCTCGGCACTGGAATTGCAAAGAAAAAAGATTCTAGCGTCAAACTTGGCTGGAAGCTGAACTAGAGAGATCGAGAGAAGAAACTTTTTTTCAGAAAATACACGCATTATTTTGCTAGATGGTACAAGTTACATTTTTCAAGGAATCTGTATTATCATCAAATAATAACATAAATTTCTAACGTCTTCTCAGACTAGATGGAGATATAAATTCAAAATTGTTTTAATTAATGTTTTCTGAAAAGAGATCTTCTCCTTTCGCTCCGCTGGGAATCGAATCTCAGAACTTCCGATTGCCGGTCGGGTCTAGTCCGAAAAGACGTTAACAATTTCTGTTTTTCTCTAATGATGATACAGATTCCTTGAAAAATTTGATATGCAATCGGAAGTTCTGTGGTTCAATTCCCGGCGGAGCGAAAGGAGAAGATCTTTATTCAGAAAACAATTAATTAAAATATTTTTTAATTCATATTTTCATTTAGTCTGAGAAGACGTTAAAAATTTGCTTTTATCTGATGATAATACAGATTCCTTTCAAAGTAACTAAAATTATGGTTCCAAGTTACTGAAAAAATCGTAACTAAGTTAAGTTACAGGTTGCTTTTTAAAATAGTTACAAAGTTACTCTAAAAGTTGCAAATAACGTAACTTTTCAGTAACTTCGTTACTTGTAACAAGTTACTACCCCACTCGTGTTTTTTGTGTTAATTAATTAATTTTTCATGGGTTTAAAAAAATACTAGGTGTTATTATTAATAATGTAAAAGTCATAATAATTAATAAGAATACATTATCTGCCATTAAAAAAATTAAATGGTTCCTATATATATGATCTTTTTGAAAATCCTCTTGTACCACCAGTCAATAAATATTGTTGTTGATAATAAAAAAATAAATAAAAAAAAAAAATTTCCTAATATTTGTACGAAAGGACTTTATTTAATGAATAATTAAAATTAATAATAAATGAATACAATTAAATTTAAAAAATAAATAATAACAAAATAAATTATATAAATAATATTGTTATAACTCAGGGCCTACGCGCTTATTTTTTAAAAATCTCAGGCATGTGAGGTATTTGAAACAAAAAGCAGAAATTTAACATGACATGCCTAAATTATTTATTTAAAAAATATAATTTTAAATTCCGTCCACGTAGAAGACGTATGATCCTCGTCAAAGTTTATATTCAAAGTTTCACGACGTCAACACCTGTGCACAAGAAGAAAGTTTGAGAAAATTCATTCGACAGTTCCTTTTTAAGCGGAGATTACAGTTTACCGTCTTCAAGTAACTGATCGAAAGTCTTCTTTAAAAGTTTACCTCATTTTCTGACAGAAAAAAAACCTGAAATTTGTTTCTTTTTTAATTTAATCATCTTGTCAACCAGATTGGCGCGGAACTCTTGAAACTACTTTCATTATGAAATTTAAAAAATGCATTCATGAATAAACTTTCAATTAATGGGAGAAATATCCAAACACGAATTTATCGATAATAATTTTCGTTCTATTCATGCTATACAAATATTTTAATCAGTTCTGGATTTATAACCAGGGTAGAATATATATTTACATTTATTGGAATTCAAGTTTCAGATTTTCTCTTATCTTCACTATCTTCCTGAAATATTGCCAAATCTCTTAAAGATTTCAAGATTTTGAAAACGTATGATATTCCAAAATCAAATTTGAAAATGCAGAAACTCAATCATTCCAAATTTTTATTTGATTTGTTGACACAAATTTTCAGCCAAGAAAGATGAATTTCCAACCAGGAAAGATGACTTTTCTAAAAAAAAAAAAAGAATTAATTTTCTAACCCAAAATATGAATGTTTAACACAACAGATGAATTTTCGACCAAAAATGACGAATTTAATAAAGCAATTGAATTTTCAACAGAATAATAAAAAGTTTCAACAAAGTAGTTGGGATAAATATTGGAGAATAATTTTTAATTTTTTTTGTTTGAATATTAGTTACAATTTTATAACATTTTAATTGCATTTAAAAATTATTTTAATAAAAAAATTATTTTTGAATAAAACTAAAACTTTAGTATTTAATTTCGACTTAAATTTATAATTATATCATTAATTTATCCAAAAATTTATTAGATAATAATTGAAACCAAACGAGAGGTAAATTATTGTTAAAAATTTAATTCAATTAAAAAATTCCAATTAAACTTTTACCCAATGGTTGAATTTTCAACCTGCGAAGATGAATTTTTAACTAAAAAAGTATTTTCATAACAAAAGACGACTTTTCAAAAAAATTTATTAATTTTGAACATGATAGTTGAATCTTGAATTATAGAAGATAATTTTTCAACCAAAAATGGAATAGTAAATTTTCAGCTTACAAAATTAATTTTCATTAGAAAAAAGGCTTTTAAACCAGTTCAGTTAAACCAAACAAGACAATTTCTTGACAAAATAGTTGAATTTTCAACCAAAAAGATAAATTTCAAGATAAAGGAATTTAATTTAAAAAAAAAACGAATTTTCAATAACATGCATGAATTTTCAACAAAATTGTGGACTTTTCATGGCAGAAAGACCAATTTTCTACAAAAAGTGAATTTTCCACCAAATGGGCTAATTTTGACATATATAGTTCGATTTTCAAGCAAATAGTTGAATTTTCAGCATGATTTTGCAGCCAAGGAGATTAACTTTCTACCCAAAAAAAAGAAAGAAATTTAAACAAAATACAAGCATTATTTATCAAACAGTTGCATTTTTTACCAAAAGAGATTGAATTTTTACCAAAAAAGATGAATTTTTGAATCAATGGACAGATTTTCTACAAAAAAATTTAATTTTCCATCTTAAATATGAACTGTTATATCAAGCAAACAGTTTAAAATTTTCTACCCAGAAAGACGAATTTTCTACAAAACAGTTACATTTTTAAACCGAAAATATAAATTTACAACGAAAATTTTAATTTTTTAAACAAATCGTCAAAGTTTAAATAAATAGTTCAATTTTCAACAACCCAGTTCAATTTTTAATGAATTAGATACATTTTCAACCTAGAAAGATGAATTTTCAACCAAGAAGATTAATTTTCTGCTAAAAGACGAATTTTCAACAAAATACATAATTTTGAAACCAAAGCTGAATTTTTGACCAAAAAAATGGCTTTAACAAAATAGTTGAATTTAAAAAAAAAATGATTAAACTTTCAACAAAGTGGTTTAATTTGTTATTAAATAGCTGAATTCTTAACTTACAAAGATGAATTTACAACCAAAAAGATTGATTTTCTACGAAAAGCGGAATTTTCAACAAAATACATGAATTTTTCAATCAAGGAAGATGAATTTTCAACCAAATAGGTGAATTTATAAAAAACTAATTTTCAGCAATAAAAACAGACTAACTTTCAACCAGTTTGATTTAATTGAAAAGAATAATTTTTAACAAAATCATTCAACCCTCAACCAGAATGATGAATTTACAATAAACAAGATTAATTTTCAACCCAAAGATATGAATTTTCAACAAAATTCATGAATTTTCTACCAATTAGTTGAATTTTTAACTAATTAAGGAAAAAATTTTAACCAAAAATGGAATGCCTACATTTTCAGATAAAAAAAATTAATTTTCAACGAAAAAAAACGAATTTATAACAAAATAGTTAAATTTTCAAATATATAGGGGGTAGGTTTTTTTACCAAAGTAGATGATTTTTCAACCAAAAATTTAGAATTTTCAACAAAACACTTCATTTTCAACTAAATAGTTCAATTTTCTATCAAATTATTAAATTATCAAACCGAAAAGACGAATTTTTTACGGAATATTTGAATTTTCATCAAAAAAGCTCATTTGTAAAAATTAGTTGAATTTTTAACTAATTAAAGAAAAAATTTTCACCAAAAATGGAATGCCTACATTTTCAGATAAAAAAGTTAATTTTCAACAAAAAAAAAACAAAATTTCAAAAAAATAGTTAAATTTTCAAATATATAGGGGGTTCGTTTTTTTTACCAAAGTAGATGATTTTTCAACAAAAATTTAGAATTTTCAACAAAACACTTAATTTTTCACCAAATAGTTAAATTTTCTACCAAATTATTAAATTATCAAACCGAAAAGACGAATTTCCTACAGAATAGTTGAATTTTTAACAAAAAGGCTCATTTACGACTAAGTAGTTGAATTTTCAACTAAAATTATAAATCTTTGACAAAAAACAATTAATTTTTTACAAAGTAGTTGAAACTTAAACCAAGTACTTGATTTACGAATTGTCAACAAAAAATTTAAGTTACGACCAAATAGTTGCAGCTTCAAGTAAAAAAATTCAAAAATAACAATGAATTCTCAACTAAACATGTAATAGTTAGGTACTATTTTAACAAAAAAGAATTTTTTATTTTAAATCAAAACCTTTTGAATTCCACAAAAAAGGAAGAATTTTCAACAAATAGTTGAATCCTAAACCAAAAAATATTAATTTTGAACCAAACAGTTGCATCACTTTTCAATTAAAAATACCAATTTTCAACCAAAAACAGAAAATTTATATTTTCATTGAAGAAAATTAATTTTCAACCAAAAGAAAACGAATTTTTATTAATTTTTTTCAAAAAGATGGATTATTAACAGAACAAATGAATTTTCAACCATGCACTTGAATTTTTAACTGAAAAAGATGAATCTTCAACGAAAGAAAATGAATTTTCAACAAAATAGATCAACTTTCAAACAAGTAGTTGAATTTTTTCCAAAAAAAAAATTAAGTTTAAATAAAATAGTTGCATTTTCAACAAAACAATTACATTTTCGACCAAATATTAGAATTTATATCCAAACGACATGAATTCCGAATCAAAAATATAATGGTAGAATTCTGAACCAAAAAAAAAGTTTTAACGAAGAGTATAGTTGGATTTTATTATTGGGTTCCATTAATTCAGTTAAAATTTAGGCGAAAAAACGAGAAAAAAAGAAGTTTTTTGAAAAAAGGAAAAAAAATTCTTCAAACGAAGGGAAAAAATTTATGGAGGGCCCCTAATCTGTTAAATTTATCTGCCGTCTGAGTTAATTTTTAAATTATATCAGTGTTCTCAAATGAAAAAAAATTATAAAGAATTTCATTCCAAGTATTCTCATACTAGTATAAAATATTTTAAATTTTTTATTCATGATTCTATTGACATTTATATCAAATTACATTTAAATTTTATAGCAGACACACAAAATTAACTTTAACGAATTTAATTATAAACAAAAAACTGGGAAGTAATTTTGAGGTATTGTTAGGGTCTATTGAATCGTGAAAAGAGGAGAATGAGTTGCATAATTTTTTTATTTAATAATTTTAGACAAAAACATCAAGAAATTATTTTTGAGTTATTACTTAGTTTTATCCAATCGCGAAAATGATGAAAAAATATTAATGGAAATATAATCAACATTAAATTATTATTTTTTTATATTATTATTATATTATTATTAATTTATTATTATTATCTATGTTAAATATCATTCTACAAAAAAAGAAAATTTTAACAATATAGTTGAATCCTCAACCAAAACACATTATTTTTAATTGAAAGGTTAAATTTTCAGTAAAAAAAGATAACATTTCTACTGGAAGAAAAGAATTTTTGAAACCAAAAGGACAAATACGCAACAAAAAAGAGTTTCACTTTCATTTGAGATAGATTTTCCAGTCAAAGGGGGCAACAATTTTAAACAAATTTTTAAATATCTCATTCCAGAACGACAGTTAAATTTTTAACCCGAAAATATGCATTTTTAATAAAGAAGATAATTTTCAACAAAATAGTTAAATTTTCTACCAAAGTAATAGAATTTTCAACCACAAAAGACGAATTTGTAACAAAAAAAGTTTGTTTAAACCAAAATAATGAGTTTTCAATAAAAAAGTTCATTTGCAACCAAGAAAGATGATTAAGAACAACGGCCTAATTTTGAAACAAAAAAGATTTAGCTTCAACCAAACACACTTGGATTTTTAACCAAATAGTTGAATTTTCATGCCAAAAAGATGAATTTTTTTAAGAAGAAAGATGAATTTTCTACAAAAAAAAAAATTTATTTTCAATCTAAAATGACAAAATTTCTATACGAAAGTGCGAATTTTCAACAAACCAGTTCAGTTTCTGACCGAAAAAGATAAGCTTTCAACAAAATAATTGAATATTCAACAAAAAAATTAAATTTCCAACCTATAAAGATAAACTTTCAAAGAAATAGTTGAGTTGTCAAACAAAAAAATTAATTATTAACTAAAAAGGTGAATTTACACGCGAATAGTTAAACTTTTAAACAAAATAGTTGACTCTCTAAACAAATTAGTTCAATGTTTAAACTTAAATGACAATTTTTTTACAAAACTGTAGAATTTTCAACAAGAAAAATAATTTCTACTAAAAATGATCAATGTTCATCTAAAAATGGAATAGTTAAACTTTTCACTATGAAAACTTGGTTTTTAACAAACAAAAAAACTGAATTTCAACAAATTAATTACATTTTCAACCAAAGGGATAAAATATTAAACTAATAAAATTAATTTTTTCATAAAAAATACGAATTTAAAATAAAAACATGAATGTTCAACAAAATACGATCATTTATTAACTAAAAATGGAATTGTTATTTTTACAGTTAAAAACTTAATCTTCAGAAAAAGAAAAGAATTTTCAAAGAAATGGTTTAATCTTTATCAATAACATGAATTTTTTACAAAGTAGTTTAACTTTCAACTGAGCAGTCGAATTTTTAACCAAAAAATATGAATTATCAATGAAAAATTTAATAGTTGAATTTTTAACTAAAATAGAGCAGTTATATTTTCACTTAATGAAACAGATTAATTTTTAATTAAAAAGTTGGATGTTTTGCTAAAAAGGAGACTTTTGAAGAAAATAGTTCAATTTTCAACAAAATAATGAAATTTTCAACTAAATAGTAGAATTTTACCCAGAAAAGATGAATTATGAACCAAAGGTATAATAGTATACTTTTTAGTGAAAAATAATATTTTCTTTCACATAAAAAAGATTACTTTTCTACCAAAAGATGAATGTTATATCCGAAAAGACGAATTTTTAACAAAAGATTCGAATTTTTAAGATAATATATAAATTTTCAACCAAATGGTAGAATTTTTAATCAAAAGGCATAGATTCTGATCAAAAAAAAATCTTAATGATAAAAATAAGAAAAAATAATTAAAGTTTTAATAAAATTCACTTCACATTTAAGCGAAAAAAGGGAAAAGAAGTAAAAAAAATCTTTAAAAAAGATTAAAAGAGGCGAACAGGGGAAAAAGTGTAAATTCTGAATAAAATATATCTAGCAAAAATTGAAATTCTCTCATTAACCAAAAAGTGTCACATCCACACATCCGCACACACACACACACACACACACGTCCGGACAATTGCTTAGAACATTGTTTCAGACATTTTTAAATTGAGGGAGGTTCAAATAAATGAATTTAAAAATTTTGGAAAATGTTACCATTACAAAGCTTCCTCTATGAGGAAGCAATAAGCCAATAAAACATTTACACGGAAAAAATTTATCCGTATTTTCGTAAATAACCTGCTAACTTTCAGAAAGATTGACGAACTCGATGTGAAAATTCTAAACGGTTCATCACTTTTTTTTTTACGTGAATAATTACAAAAATATTACGAGTGATTGGGAAAAGATTCTCAGAGCACTCACGAGCTTGCCCGACAAATCCGGGAACTGACAAGTAGGTTCGCCTGTACGTGGCCCGCACACACGCTCGCCCAAACGCGCGGTGAGTGTGTGCGCTCGTATGTGTGCCTCGAGGTCGTCGGATGAGTGGCTAGAAATTTTATAATACCTATTTTGTTTGGCCCTGATGGCTGCGCGTGTTTACGCACTCCTGGTTTATGTTTAGAAACTTGTGAGTCAGCAGTCTTTGAGGGTTCGAATCTTCTGAGTTGCGAATTTATAAATTTATCTCGTATACGAGACCTAGCTACAAGTTCGTGACTTCTTCACGGATAAATTTTTTCCGTGTATATGTTTCGTAATTCAAAAATAGGAGGAGTGTTAGCTCGAGTGTCACATGACATTTTGAGGGGGGGGGGGGGTAACGAAATGTTGCAAATTGTCACAAGATGGAGGGGTTAGTCAAAAATCACTGAAAATGATGTCACGTAATATACGGACGGTCCCAGAGGAATTTTCTAAAAAAGGGGATAAAGGAGAAAGGGAAATAGGGAAAAGAGTGTGGAGTCTGGTATTATTCTTTTTCCGCAGGATGGTCGTTTTCGATTGAATCACGAGAATGCATTCATTTGTCGCTTGGACATTCTCCATCCGGTTCTTCTATAATCCGTTAAGAGGATGTAACGCAGCATGGAAATATAATCTTTGCATACTCTGATACACTCTGATCCCCGCCAGGCAACCTGCACATTCGTGTGCGGTCTATACTCGATCGATAAAATCCGGGCCAAAAAATGTGGAATCTCCCGAAACTCTTGTAACCTTAAATTCTAGAACACGAAAAATCGAAGAAAAAATTCCTCGTTCTAAAACTTCCAGTCAACTGCTCGCTTATCGGAAAATTCATGCAAGAAAAGGAAGAATATGAACCGTTGGTCCTTCGGTCAGGGGATGAGCTCCGAAGTCAGCAAAAACTAAATCCATTCTTACATTTAATACTGTCAGAATGCGAACTTTATAATAAAAATTGTTTATGTCCACACAAAAAAATTTATGGTTGGTTTTTCAAGCCAAAAAGATGAATTTTTCAGAAGACAGTTGAAATTTTAATTCGAAGAGTCGAATTAACAAAACAGTGGAAGTTTCGACCAAAAAACATGACTTTAATAAAATAGTAGAATTTTCAAAATAAAAATTAAGCTTTTAACAAAATAGTTTACTTTTTATCAAATGTCTGCATTTTTAACTTACGAAGATGACTTTTCAACAAAATGCATGAATTTTCAACCAAACGGTTGAATTTACAGTTGAAAACTTATTTTCAAATTGAAAAAAAAAAACGAATTTTAAACTAATTGAAAAAAACACAAGAAACGAGTTTTTAAAACAATAGGTGAATCATCAACAAAAATGATGAATTTTCAACTAACAAAATTAATTTCCTACCCTAATGGACGAATTTTCAACAAAATAGATAAATTTTCTACTAAATAGTTGAATTTTCAACTCATAAAAAAAATTTTTTAACCAAAATTGATATAGCTACATTTTCTGATAAAAAAATAGATTTTGAATCAAGAAAACTAATTTTCAACAGAATAGTTCAATTTTGTACCAAAATAGTTTATTTTTTAACCAAAAAGTTTATTTTCGAAGAAGTAGTTGAATTTTTAACTAAAATCATGAATATTCAAAAAGTTATTGAATTTTTAATGAATACATGTAATATTTAATATTCAAACAAAAAAAGATTTTAATTTTGAATGAAAAACGGTTGATTTTATACAAAAAAGACGAATTTTGAACAAAATAGTTGAGTCGTCAACCAAAAAAGATTGATTTTTAAACAAGCATTTGCATTTTTATTCAAAAAGGATTAATTTTTAACCAAGAAGATACATTTTCCCCCTAAGAGTTGAATTTTCAACTAAAAAGTTTCGAACTAAAAAAGGGAAATTTTCAATCAAAAATTAAATAGTTAAATTTTCAGTTTAAAAGAAATTAATTTCCAATAAAAAATTAAACAAATTTTCAGTGAAATAATTAAATTTTTAACCACATGGTAGAATTTTTAACCAAACAAGCTGAATTTTGAATTGTAAACTTATCTTTTATAGTTAAAAATTCATGTATTTAAAAAAAAACATTTAGAAATTATGTTATTAAGTTTGAAATTTGAGTATTACATTTTTTATTGCAAATGAAGGTTTTTTAGTTAAAAATTGACCTATTCCATATTTGATTGTAAATTAATCGTTTTTAGTTAAAAATTCAACTATTTGGTTGAAAATTATTGTATTTTGTTGAAAATTAGTCTTTTTTAGTAGAAAATTAATCTTCTTGGTTAAAAATTCATGTTTTTGGTTGAAAGTTTAATAATTTCTTTTTTCGGTAAAAAATTAATTTTCTTAATTGCAAATGTAACTATTGCATTTTTTCAAAACTTTATCTTTTTAGTTGAAAATTCAGATATTCAGTTGAAAATTTGTCTTTCTGAGTAGAAAATTAGTCTTCTTGGTCAAAAGTCCATGTTTTTGGTTCAAATTTCATCTATTTTGTTAAAGCCTAATCTTATTTGTTGAAAAGCAAACAATTTTGTTAAAAGGTATCCTTCTTGGTTGAAAATTCAAATATTTTGTAGAAAAATTCTCCTTTTTGGTTCAAAATTTATTTCTTAATTAAAAATGCATATATTTTGATTAAAGATTTATCATCTTAGTTGAAAATTCATTTCTTTGCTTGAAAATTTGAATATTTTGTTACCAATTCGTTCTTTTTTGGTTAAAAATTAATTTTTAGATAAAAATTGAAGAATTCAATTTTTTGTGAAAAATTGATGGGTTGAAAATTCATTATTTTTGTTGTTAAAAATTCAATTAATTACTTAAGAGTCGAACTACTTAGTATAAACAATCATTTTTTCAAATGATTTTTTTTTCTATTGTAAAAACTTAATTTTTTAAATAAAAAATATAATTATTCCATTTTTGGTTGAAAATTCAAATTCTTTGGTAGAAAATTCATATACTTGGTTGACAGTTGAACTAATTTGTTGAAATTTTATTTTTTCTTGGATATGCATGATTTTATTTAAAAATTTATCTCTTTGGTTAAAAATCTGAAAATTTGTTTTTTTTTCGTAAAAATTAATTTTTTAAATTTTAAATGTAACTTTATCTTGTTTTGTTCAAAATTTATCTGTTTTAGTGTAAAATTCAGCTAATTGGTTAAAAATTCATGTAGTTTGTTGAAAATTCGTCTTTTCAGTAGAAAATTAATCTTCTCGGTTTAAAATTTATGTTTCAGGTTGAAAATTTAACCATTTAGTTGAAACCTAATCTACTTTGTTGAAAATCGAACAATTTTTTAAGAAGTCATTTTTTTGTTCTTGAAAATTTAACTATTTTGTTAAAAATTCGTTCTTTTCTGGTTAAAAAGAAATTATTTGGTTAAAAATTGATCTTTTTCAGTTGAAAATTTTTTATTTTGGGTTGAAAATTCAACCTTTTTGTTGAAAATTCGTCTTTTTGCTTGATTTCGACTGTTTTTGATTTGAAATAAAACTATGTTTTGGTTGAAATATCAACTATTACATTTTTCGTTAAGAATTCATCTCTTTTGGTTAAAAACTAATTTATTTGTAGAAAATTTAACAATTTTGTTAAAACGTCATTTTTTTGGTTTCAGAATCATCATTTTAGTTGAAAATTCATTTCTTTGGTTTAAAATTGAGCTATTTTGTTTAAAATTCCTTCTTCTTTGGTTAAAAAATTATTTTTAGCTAAAATTTTAACGTATCACAATTTTTAATGGAAAATTG
>CAKNYM010052706.1:290346-351006 GCA_932195095.1 Andricus curvator | reverse complement strand
GGGGGGGGGGGGGGTCAGGAGATTTTGTTACGATTTGTTACGGTATGGGGGGGGCGTCCTTCATTCATGTACGTAATTTTCGGAAATTCACAAATGAAACAAGTAACTCGCAGAAATTGTACAGAAATTTAATATGAATTTAACTTTACGCGCCAAAGAAAACCGGTGAGTGAAAAAAGGAACCTAGCCAACAATAATTTTTTTTTAAGTCAGGGAAAAGTCAGGGATTGAGAAACAAAATCTTGTAAAAGTCAGGGAAATTATATAACATTAAATAACTGTCTCAATTAAAGATTTCATTCATATCTCCATCTAGTCTGAAACGACGTTACAAATTTCTGTTATTCTCTGATGATAATACAGATTCCTTACAAAATTTAACTTGTAGCATCTAGCAAAATAATGTGTGTATTTTCTGAAAAAACTTTCTTCTCTCGATCTCTCTTTAATGGGAAAGCACCCGACCGGCAATCGGTAGTTCTGAGGTTCGATTCCCAGCAGAGCGAAAGGAGAAGATCTTTTTTCAGAAAAAAAATCATTTTTAATTCATATCTGCATCTAGTCTGAAAAGACTTAAAAGATTTCTGTTATTCTCTGATGCTTATAGAGATTCCTTACAAAATTTAACTTGTACCATCTAGCAAAACGATGCGTGTACTTTCTGAAAAAAGTTTATTCTCTCGATCTCTCTAGTAGCTTAATGTGAAAGCACCCGACCGGCAATCGGAAGTTCTGAGGTTCGATTCCCAGCGAAGCGAAAGGAGATATTTTTTCAGAAAAAATTAATTAAAATAATTTTTAATTCATATCTACATCTAGACTGAAAAGACGTTAAAAATGTATGTTATTCTCTGATGATAATACAGATTCTTTATTAAATAACTGTAAAACAGAAAAAATTTGGAATTTTTCAATTTTGATTTGAAATTTTTTAATTCCGCTTATGAAAGATTCTAGATTCAAAATTTTACAAATGTAATATTCTGGTCTTTGAATATTAATGATCACGGAAAAGGAAAAATTGGTGAGGGAAAAAAAAAATTTTAATTAAGTTTTGCGGTATCCCTGATATAACATTCTTGTTAGTAATTTATTTACTTTGTATTTATATTTATTTTTTTGCAGTTGCTTCCTCATGAAAATTATCTTCTTAGTTGTAAATTTTATTTTTTGTTTGAAAATTCAACAGTTTTGTTAAACAGTCAATCTTTTTGCTTGAAAATTCCACTATTTCGTAGAAAATTTGCCTTTTGAGAAAAATTCATATTTTGGTGTTGAAAAATCAATTGAAATGTTTTCTGGATAAAAATACAACTATTTTTTTGAAAATTTGTCTTTTTGCTTTAAAAATGCATCTGCTTCAGTAGAAATTTCATCTTTCTTGGATAAGAATGCAACTGTTTGGTTGAAAATTCAATAATTTGTTAAAAAGTCATTCTTTTTGGTCCAGAAATCTACTTTTTTGTTGACAATTCAACTATTTCTAGAAAATTTACCTCTTGAAAAAAATTCACATTTTGTGTTGAAAAATCAACTGAAATCTTTTTTGGATGAAAATTACACTATTTTTTTTTGAAAATTTATCTTTTTATTAAAAAATTCTCTGTCTGAGTAGGAAATTCATCTTTCTTGGATAGGAATGCAACTGTTTGGTTGAAAATTCAATAAATTTGTTAAAATGTCATCCTTTTTGTTCCAGAAATTTACATTTTTTTTGAAAATTCAACTATTTTGTAGAAAATTTACCTTTTGAGAAGAATTCACATTTTGTGCCAACGTCCATACCACGCTGAAAACCCCAGTTCTCGTCAGATCACTGAAGTTAAGCAGCGTTGGACGCGGTTAGTACTTGGATGGGTGACCATTCAAGAATACTGACATGAGTCCTGTTGGCACATCGTGGGTGTGGTGAGCCCACACTTGTAGTTATTTATAACTACAAGAAAAACCTAGAAACACTACCCGAATCGGGTAGTGTCACGCCTACCCTGAAAGGGAAATGGTTTAATGGTGTTGGTAAATCCATTTAAATTTTTTTTGGATGAAAATTCAACTTTATTTTGTTAATATTTGTTTTCCTGATTTAAAAAATCATTTGTTTTAGTAGAAAATTAATATTTCTTGGATAAAAATGCAACTTTCTGATTGAAAATTAAATAATTTTTTCAAAAAGTTATCCTTTTTGTATGGAAATTCAACTGTTATTATTGAAAATTCGTCTTTTTGGGTTAAAAATTTAAGTATCTTCGTACAAAATTAATTTCTTATTTAAACTATTTTGTTTGAACATTTTTTCTGAACACTTTGTTAAGAAATCATTTTTTTTTTGAAGTTTCATATTTTTAATTGAAAATTCATCTCTTTAGGTAAAGTTTGACTATTTAGTTGAAAACTGATCTCTTTTAATTGATAATTTAACTGCGTGGGTAGAAGTTGAACTATTCTGTTGAAATGTTTTTGAATGAAGCCTTATCTCTTGTGGTTAAAAATTCAACTATTTTGTTGAAAATTAATTTTTTTGCTGAAAATTCCTATTTTTCTGGTTGAAAATTCAATTTTTGTACAGCAAATTCGTCTTTTTGCTTTAAAGTTCAACAATTTAGGTGAAATTTTTTTTCTTTCATTACTGAAAAATCTTTATTTGTTGAAAATTCGTCTTTTTGATTTTAAAATTAATTTTTTTTAAATGAAATTTCATCCTTCTTGGTTGAAATATCAACCATTGCACTTTTTTGTTGCGAATTTATCGCTTAAAGTTGAAAATTCAACTATTTCGTTGAAAATTTAATTATTTTGTAGAGAATTTAATTATTTTGTAAAAAATTTAAGTATTTTCTTGAAAAGTCATCTTTTATCGTAGAAATGTCACTTTTTTTGTTTAAAATATATAAAGTTGAAAATTTTTAATTTGTATATGAATGTTAATTGTCAAGAAATAAAAAAATTTTTTGAGGAAAAATCATAGAATTTTGAAAATGAAGTTTTCACCCTGATTTGGGGGAAATACCATCTTTTTTCTTGAAAATCACAACTATTTGATTGAAAATTAATCCAGCTTGGTTGAGGATTCAACTATTTAGTTGAGATTCCGTTTTCTTTTGGTTGAATTTAACGTTTTTTGTATTAAAAACTCAGTTTTCTTGGTTAATGATTCATAATTTTAGTTTAAAACCCGTTCCTTTGTTCATAATAATTGAACTGTTTGGTCGAAAATTATTCCTTTTTTTGAAATATCAACTATTACATTTTCCGCTAAAAGTTCATCTTTTTTGGTTGAAAATTCCACCAAATAGTTGAGAACGGTACTACGTTCTTGAAAATTAATTTTTTTTTATTGAAAATTAATTTTTTAACTGAAAATTTACCTGTTCCATGTTTGGTTAAAAATATTTGGTTGAAAATTCATGTATTTTGTTAAAAACTAGTATTTTTTAACAGAAAATTAATCTTCTTAGTTCAAAATTTTTTATTTAATGGAAATTTATTTATTTTTGATTAAAAATGCAACTGTTGGTTGGAAATTAATTTGGTTTGGTTCAGGATTTAACTGTTTTATTGAAAATTCTAATCTTTTTGGTTCTTGAATATTAATTTTTTTTTATTGAAAATTAATTTTTTAACTGAAAATTGAACTGTTCCATGTTTGGTTAAAAATATTTGGTTGAAAATTCATTTATTTTGTTAAAAACTAGTCTTTTTTGACAGAAAATAAATCTTCTTAGTTCAAAATTCTTTATTTAATGGAAATTTATTTATTTTTGATTAAAAATGCAACTGTTGGTTGAAAATTAATTTGGTTTGGTTCAGGAATTAACTGTTTTATTGAAAATTCTAATCTTTTTGTTAAAAAATTATATATTTTCGGGTTGAAAATTCAACTGTTTTGTAAATAATTCGCCGTTTTCTCTTCAAAATTCAACAACTTTGTTAAAAATTAATCTTTTTTGTTGACAATTCAACTATTCTATTGAAAAATCGTTTTTTATTTGTTTAACTCAACTTGTTGAAAATTCGTCTTTTGGTAGAAAATTTATCTTTTATGGTAGAAAAATCATCTTTCTTGGTCGAATATTAACATTTTTTGTTGAAAATTCAACTTTTTCGGGTAAAAAATTAATTTTTTGGGTTGAAAATTCAACTATTTTGCAGATAATATCCCTTTTTCTCTTAAAAATTCCACATCTTTGTTACAAATTAATGCATTTTGTTCAAAATTTGTCTTTTCTAGAACATTAATCTTCCGGGTAGAAAAATCAATCTTTTTGTTTCAAATGTAACTTTTTTGGTTGAAACTTTTCGGGTTGAAAATTCAACTGTTTTGTAGATAATTCGCCTTTTTCTCTACAAAATTTAACAACTTTGTTGAAATTTTTTTTTTGTTACAAAAAAGTTTTTCGGTAGAACATTAATCTTCCTGGTAGAAAAATCCATCTTTTTATTTAAAAATCCATCTTTTTGTTTAAAAATTTACCTTTTTTGTTCAAAATTAATCATTTTTGTTGAAAATCCATCTTTTCTGTTGAGAATTCAACTATTCTATTAAAAAATTGTGTTTTATTCGTTTAACTCAACTGTTTGAAAATTCGTCTCTTGGGAGAAAATTTATCTTTTATGGTAGAAAAGTCATCTTTCTTGGTCGAAAATTAACTTTTTTTTTTAATTCAACTTTTTGGGTTCAAAATTTGACTGTTTTGTAGATAATTCGCCTTTTTATCTTCAAAATTCATTTCCTGTGTTAAAAAATGATGCATTTAGTTTAAGATTCATATTCTTTTTTGTAGAAGATTTCTCTTTTTTTATTTGAATATAAGATCAAACTTTTTTGTTAAAAAATCGTTTTTTTCTTCTTTTAAATTAATTTTTTCATCTGAAAATTTAATTATTCCACTTTTAGTTGGAAATTCCTACTTTATAAGTTAAAAATACAACTGTTTGGTAGAAAATTTATGTAATTTAATGAAAATTTGCCTTTTGAGTTAGAAAATGATTATTTTATGTTGAAAATTCATCTTTTTGGTTGAAACTTTTCGAGTTGAAAATTCAACTGTTTTGTGGATAATTCGCCTTTTTCTCTTCAAAATCCAACAACTTTGATAAAAACTGATGTATTTTGTAAAAAAAAATTTCAGTATAACATTAATCTTCCTAGTAGAAAAATCCATCTTTTTGTTTAAAAATCCAGCTTTTTGTTTGAAGATTTAACTTTTTTGATAAAAATTAATAATTTTGGTTGAAAATTCATCTTTTCTGTTGAAAATTCAACTATTCTATTAAAAAATTGTGTTTTATTCGTTCAACTCAACTGTTTGAAAATTCGTTTCTTGGTAGAAAATTTATCTTGTATGGTAGAAAAGTCATCTTTCTTGGTCGAAAATTAACTTTTTTTTTAATTCAACTTTTTGTTAAAAAATCTTTTTTTTTGTTTTTCTTTTGTTAAAAATTAATTTTTTCATCTGAAAATTCAATTTTTCCATTTTTAGTTTGCAATTCTCACTTTATAAGTTAAAAATACGACTATTTGGTAGAAAATTCATGGAATTTAATGAAAATTTGTCTTTTGAGTTAGAAAATTATCATTGTATGTTGAAAATTCATATTTTTGGTTGAGAATTCAACTGTTTTGTTAAATTTTTATTTCGTTTAATTCAACTGATTGAAAATTCATTTTTTGGCAAAAAAAACTCATGTTTTAACTGTCTTCTAAAAAATTTGTCTTTTTGGCTTGAAAATTTAAGTGTTATTGGTTGAATTTTAATTTTTTTTGTTGGAAGATTCGTTAAAAATTCGTCCTTCTGAATGAAAAATTCATCTTTTATCGTAAAAAAGTAATCTGTCTTGGTTGAAAATAAACTTTTGTTAAAAATTCAACAAAAGTTCAAATTTAACATTTAAAGTTGTTTTTTGTTAAAAATTAGATAAAATATAATTACTCAACAAATGAATTTTAATTTAGGCAAGAAATTTTCATTAAGATTAAGGGCTTTGGGAGTCATGGTTACGTGATTTGAAAAATTATGAAACATTATAACAAATTACTTTTTTCGTAGCTCTAAAAAGCTTCGATACTGGATAGAGATATTTTAACAAAAGATTGGAAAGAGCAGTATAAATTCTTTTATGGTAAAAGCAGAAATTAATAGTACTGAATATCGGAGATGGCATGAAAATGTTCATTGAATTTTTTATCTCTCTAGAGTGGAAATATCGAACTTTTTATAATCAAGCTTTTATGCAATTTTTCATCCAGGGAAGTTTCCTCTAAATTTTGCAATTTCCGACTCACTGGGACTTTTTCCAAACTTTAAAAAATTGCATCACATAAAAACTGAAAAGAATGTCCTGCACATATTTTTTTAAATCTCTCTAAATTTCAGAGATATTTTCAAAATCGTCACCAGTAATCTTTTTTTCCACAGAACTCGTTAAAGGATATTCTAAAGATTCTGATGAATCTCTACAACCTCTGAAAGATTAAAAAAAAATTTCAAGGTTCACATGCATTTTTTAGGGTTTCGTAGTCCCTGGCAGAAACCCTGATAGTTCCGGTCGGGTGTCCATTAGGCCTTAAGGTGACTTTTAAACAGGTGGTCAAAGTTTTTTTTCGAAATTTTTTTCTCTCAGCTCAAATTTCGTGAAAGAAATCTTGCTCATAGCTACAAATCCTATTACTAATATTAAAAATTATACATTAAAAAATCTTTTTTCGGTTTTCGCATATCGTGCTCGGTGTAGATAAAAAGAAAAAATTTACTTGCAAATATTATAAAATAAACAAAACCTCTGCGTTTCAAGTGATTGTTAAATTTGTTTTTATTTTAGATTAAAAAGGAAGTTTATTTACTCAAGGCCCTATCGGCCTTAAGGAACACATTCTCATTACAATACCCGCACACTTTTTTGAAGTCCAAATAAAAACGCTTATTTTCTTAAGAAATTTTTGGTTTACCTTACTGAAAATGCTACAAAAAAATCGAAAATTCCGTTTCTCGTCAAACAGGGATTGTTTTATTCATAGAAAACTATATTTAATTTTTTTGCATAAAACCAATACCTTCTCATTAAAATAATGGTAAAATTTGATTTTTTGTTTATTTTATAACGTCATTTTTCACGAATAAAACAAAAACTACGCGTCCTATAAAAAAAATAATCAACAACAAATTTGTAGGTCTTTCTTGGATGGATAATTTTGGTCAAATCATCTTTTTTCGTATCTTGCATAGTCTAAAAGCAAAATGGAATTTTTCATTTTGTTTTTTATATGTTTCATGGGGTCAAAATTTGGCTTTTTGATTTTTCAAGAAAACTCAAAAAGTTGTTACGATAATCTTGTAGAGCTTGCAAAAAGCAACGTTTTTCTTTTCTTGAATTTTTTTCATATCGTGCGTTTTTTGGCTTAAAATGTTCATTTCCGTATGTTTTTTTGAATTTTGAAAATACTATAACTCTGATAGTTTTTTTTTATCGGAAAAAATCGTAAGGATAAATTTCTCAGGTTTTTGAGTACTACGAATTTCCGTACATAGAATTTTGAAAAAAAAATGATTTCAAAAATTTTGAAAATGCTCTAACTTTTTGAATTTTCATCAAAAATAGCTGGCTAACGAATTTGTCCTTTTCTTTCAGGGCTTAAACAAATGTGCCAAAGCTCAATCTAATCTGATCATTTTTTCGAGAGTTATCGTGCCTACACGATTACTTGGAATTTTAAAAAATACCCTAAAATCCTTAAAATCATGTAGAATTAATTTGAAAATGTTCAAAAGTCTTGCAATTTCCTTGGTATTTTTAAAAATACCCTGAAATATTTAAAGTTTCATGGAATAAAATAAAAATATTTATTTAAATATAACATAGATTTAAAATAATATATAATATATGTTTAAAAATTCTTGAAATTTGTGAAAATACCCTAAAATCTTTAAAATCGTTTGGACTAACTTGAAATTTTATTAAGATATTGAAAATTCCTGGGAATTTTTAAAAATACCCCAAAATCTTTAAATTCGTTTGGAATCTCTTGAAATTTTTTAAAGATCTTGAAAATTCTTCAGAAGTTTAAAAAATATTTATTTAAATATAATATAGACTTGAAAGTATATATAATATATAATGTTTCAAAATTCTTTAAAATCTGTGGAAATACCTTACAATATTTTTAATTCTTTGAAATCCAATTATATTACTGAAATCAATTGAAAATTTTTTTGAATCTTTAAAAATATCACCAAATATTTCGAATCTTTCAGAATACCTTCAAATTATTGAAATCTATTAGAAATTACAAGGAAGTTTTAAGAGCTTTACAAAGTTTCAAGATATTTCAAAGTTTTTGAAAACTTTTGAAATCCATTGAAATTTTGTAAAGCTCTTGAAAGTTCCTTCGAATTTTTAAAAATACACCAAAATCTTTAAAATCGTTTGGTTACTCTTGAAAGTTCAAGATCTTTAAAATTCCTTGGAAGTTTTAAAAATATTTTTTAGTTTTTTTATTATGTTTTATGGGGTCAAAATTTGATTTTTTCGATTTTTCAAAAAAATTCAAAAAGTTGTTGAAATAATCTTGTAGGGCTTTCAAAAAGTAATGTTTTTCTTTTTGTGACTTTTTTTTATATCGTGCGTTGTTTGGGTTACAAAGTTCATTTTCGTTTGATTTTTTGGATTTTGAAAATGCAATAACTCTGATCATTTTGATTTTATCGAAAAAAGTTGTACTGATAAATTGTTCAGATTTTTGAGTACTATAAATTGCCGCACATAGATTTTTTCAATTGAAGAAAAAAATGGTTTGAAAAATTTTAAAATGCTATAACTTTTTGAATTTTTATCAAAAATAGCTGGCTAACGAACTTGTTCTTTTCTTTCAGGGCTTCAAAAGATGTGCGAAAGCTTAATCAAATATGATCATTTTTTCGAAAGTTATCGTGCCTACAGACAGACAGACTACAGACTACAGACAGACAGACACCTTGGTGAAAATCATTTTTTCTAGCTCAGGGGGTCTCAAAACGTGGAGATTTGATGAAAACCGACTAAGTCAAATTTTACATAAAACCAAACCCAAGATGGTGGCTGGTACGAATTTAAGAAAAACGATTAATTTCACCATTTTCAAGCGGAGTTATATTAAATTAGACAAGTTAAACCAATTTATTTTCAGAAACTGTTCAGTAGTCCGTGACAGCCAAAATTAAAAAAAAATCCAATCTATGTACTCATTTTTCACAAACGCACAAAGAAAAACCCATTTTTCAAAACAAAAGTGAAAATATTCGTTGAATTAACGATTTGAGTTCAAATCGCCATCTTTAATTTTTTTTTAAATTTTGACTTTCACGCACTACTGTACATATGTGGGAAACAAAATTGCTTATCTTGCTAAGCTTGATGGGTTTCCGTTGAAAAATGAAGAAATTCAATATTTTTTCAAAATTGATTAGCCGCCATCTTAGATTTTTTCAAAATTTCGAATGTGACTACCAATTGAATAGTTTCTGCAAATAGATTTGCCAATCTTGTCAAATTTGAGAGGCTTTCTCTGAAAAATAGAGAAATTATTAATTTTTTATAATATAAACAGCCGGCACTTTGGACTTTGTCAAAAATTGTAATTGTTAATGTTAGGATTTGCTACGTAACTATGAACAAGATTTTTTTCAAAATTTCGAAATTTTTTATTTTTCCAGGAATCTGTATTATCATTAGAGAATAACAGAAAATATTTAACGTCTTTTCAGACTAGATGCTATGAAAGAAAAATTATTCTGAATAACTTTTTTCTGAAAAAAGAATTTTTTTTCACTACGCTGGGAATTGAACCACAAAAATACTGATTTCCGGTTAGGTTCTTTCCCATTAAGCTACTAGAGAGATCGAGAGAAGAAACTTTTTTCAGAAAATACACGCATTATTTTGTTAGATGGTACAAATCAAATTTTTCAAGGAATCTGTATTATCATTAGAGAATAACAGAAAATATTTTACGTTTTTTCAGACTAGATGGAGCTATGAAACAAAAATTATTTTGAATAATTTTTTTCTGAGAAAAGATCTTCTCTTTTCGCTCCGCTGGGAATCAAACCACAAGAACTACTACCACAACTACTACTATTTTCTGATATTCTCTAATCATAATACAGATTCCTTGAAAAATTTTATTTGTACCATCTAGTAGCTTAATGAGAAAGCTCCTGACCGGAAATCAGTAGTTCTGTGGTTCGATTCCCAGCGGAGCGAAAGGAGAAGATCTTTTTCATAAAAAAATTATTCAAAATCATTTTTCTTTGGTAGCTCCATCTAGTCTGAAAAGACGTTAGATATTTTCTGTTATTCTATAATGCTAATACAGATTCCTTGCAAATTTTGTTTTGTACCATCTAGAAAAATAATGCGTGTATTTCTGCAAAAAGTTTCTTCTCTCCATCTCTCTAGTAGCTTAATGGGAAAGCACCTGACCGGAAATCAGTAGTTCTGTGGATCGATTTCCAGCGGAGCGAAAGGAGAAGATCTTTTTTCAGAAAAAAATTATTCAAAATAATTTTTTATTTTTGCTCTAACTTACTTTTTTGGTCTGAAAGAAGGTTGCGGCCCTAAAACTTCTGGGAGCAAAACAGTTTTAAGTTCGAAAAAAGTAGGGACACTCCAGTATCCCTCCAACCGCCCGTCGTACTTTTTCCGGGAGGGGAGTGAGTGGAAGTAGTGAGAAGAATTAGGGGAGGGAAAGGACAGTAAGAGAATGGTAGGGGCGAAGAGGAGATAAGAGGAAGGAGAAACCGGGGAGGGAAAGTAGGAGAGGGAGGGAAAGTAGGAGAGGGAGGGAAAGTAGCAGAGGGCGGGAAAGTTATGGTTGGGGAATAATTAGGATTGTTGAGGAAGTGAGGGGAGGGGAGTGTTTGTAGTAAGAAGAAGTAGGGGAGGGAAACGGAAGTAAGAGAATGGTAGGGGCAAAGAGGGGAGGAGTGGAAAGAGAAGCAAGGGAGGGAAAGTAAGAGAGGGCGGGAAAGTTATGGAAGGGGAATAATTGGGATGATTAAGAAGGTGATGGGAGGGGGGAGAGGAAGTGGTGAGAAGAAGTAGGAGAGGGAAAGGGAAGTAAGAACATGGTAGGGGTGAAGCGGAGAAAAGTGGAAGGGGAAACGAAGGAGGGAAAGTAGGAGAGAACGGAAAAGTTATGGATAAGAAATAATTGGGATTGTTGAGGAAGTGACGGGAGGGGAATGTTTGTAGTGAGATGAAGTAGGGGAGGAAAACGCAAGTAAGAGAATGGTAGAGGCAAAGAGGAGAAAAGTGGAAGGGGAAACAAAGGAGGTGAAGTGGAAGAGAGCGGGATTGTCATGGAAGATTGGGATGGTTAGGGAAGTAAGGGGAGGGGAGGGGAAGTACGGAGAGAAGTGGGAGGAAGAGAAATTGAAGAACGGTGGTGATGGAGAAGAGAAGGAGTGGAAGAGGAAACAATGAAAGGCAAATTGGATAGGGCGTTGAAATTATGGAATGGGAATGATTGGAATCGTTGAGGAAGTGAGGACAGAGGAGGTGACGTTAAGAGATAATCGGATAGGATAGGATATGATAGAAGGGAAGGGTGAGAGAGGGAGAGTTAGAGGAAGGATTTTGCATCAATCTACTAAAATCGCTAAATTTTGTATTTGAAATAAAAATGAGTGTTTGTGCTTTTTTATTTTATGTAAATTATTTGTTTAAAAAAATTGCAAATTTTATTCCTTGAAAAATCTATGCTCTCTCCTAAAACTAACGAAGTTCGAGATTGACGCGAATAGCAAATCCAACGTGACGAGAATGATGAAAGGAGTGGGATATATTACAAAAGGAAAGTTCGACTGTATTAAGAAAGATATAAAAAAAAGACAAAAAGCAGGAAATAAAGAGAAAATTGTGAAGAAGGAGGACAGAAGGAAAATGGAAAGAGTAAGGACATACCTATATATAGATAGGCATTGAAGTTCTTTGAGCAAACTCAGGTTTCCACTTTCTCGATATTAAAATTACCGAGCTTCAGTCATATTAAATTCTCAAATGCGATATCTGGAAGATACTTTTTCTCTCAGTTGAACTTTTCCTTACCCTTTCTTTATTCACTCTTCAACCTTTGCCCTCCTGTCAAACCTTTGAATATACATATATATTCTTATAAATTCCTTCTCTTTCTATCTCAATGCTTAAATCGTCCTTCTCTCTTCCTCTCATCTCACTAGACGTATATGATATATATATTTCTCCACTCTCTGTCTCCCCAACTCGACGATAGAATAATTTCTTAATCTCCTGCGACCGATAGAGGAAACTCAAATACTCCAGCGGAAATAGGTCTATATAGTTGGCATGGAGATGGAGTACGCTAGCGCGACTGAGATGTATTATATTATTCGTTCATCGTTCATCGTTCTGGAAGTAGAGCAAGTTTCTAGCTGACTTTACCCCATACCGTAGCCGACTTTACCCCCACCCTAGTCGAATATACTACGTATCCTAGCCGAATTTACTCCGTACTCTGGCCGACTTTTCCCCGTAACCTAAATAACTTTACCCTGTACCTTAGCCGACTTTACCCCGTACTTTAGCCGACTTTACCCCGTATCCTAGCTGTCTTTATACTGTAACTTAGGCAACCTTATCCCTACCCTAGCTGGCTTTTCTACGTACCCTACTCGACTTTACCCCGTAACGTAGCCAAAGTTACCCCGTATCCTGCTCGACTATATCCCGTATCCTAGCCGTCTTTACCCCATACTCTTGTTGACTTCACTTCGTACCTAGCCGACTTTCCCTCGTACTCTAGCTGACTTTACCCCATACCCTACCCGACTTTACCCCTTACTCTAGCTGAATTTACCCCACATACTATCCGACCTTACCCCGTACTCTAGCTGACTTTACCCCATATCCTATCCGACTTTACCCCGTACTCTAGCTGACTTTACCCCATACCCTATCCGACTTTACCCCTAACCTAACCAACATTACCCTATGTCCTGGGGAAAGGGGCGGGGAAGTAGGGGAAGTGATAGGAAAAGAATTTGATTAGTCTGGAAAATCAAAAATGAAAACAGAGGAAGTTTTTGAAAAACTGAGCTTTGTGTTTTTCCAAATTGTCTTTTTCTAACTGGCATAAAAAAATCTTTTCTACATAATTTTACCAAATTCAAAAAAAATGCCGAATGTGGAAAAAAACCGAAAAAATAATTCAGAAAACGAAAATTTCTTAAAAACTCCCGAAAGAAAAAAAAAACTACCGAAAATGGAGAACAAATAATTTTGCTGAAGATGAAAAATCCCGAATGTTGACAAATACCGAAAATATAATGACCTAAATATAAAATTCCCGAAAAATGAACTTTTCCGAAATTTTAAATTAATGAAAATAAATAAAACTACAGAAAGTATTTATTAACTTAATTGAAATTTTCCGACAGTGAAAATTAAAGAAACTAAAATAATTCAGAAATTTAAAAATACCGAAATTATTCATTTCCCGAAATTGTATAATTACCGAAATTCTGAAAGCTGAAATTTCAAAATTCAAAAAAATTTTAATTTCCACATGTAAAAAAATATATTGTTCTAACAGATACGAAATATCAAAATTTCTTTTTTATCTTGTATATTTCAAATTTCTGGAAGTTGCTTATTTCAACAATCTATTAATTCGGGAATTTGAAATTAAGGTATTTTGAAAATTCCTCTCTCAAAATTTCAGTAATAATGCCGAAATATAACATTCCGAGAAAATAAAATTTTGGAAATTTCAAATGATTGATGATAAATAAAACTACGAAAAATATTTATTGCCGAAATTGAAATATAAAACTAGAAAAATTCCAAAATACCGAAATGAATAAATTCCCGAAATTGCATTATTACCAAAATTTTGAAAAAGGAATTTTCAAAATCCTGCAATTTAAGATTCCCAAATTCAAAAAATTTTCATTTTTCCAAAATAATAAAATTCCATAAATGTGAAATTTACGAAATAATAAAGAAATTTTAATATTTTGTATATGCTAGAGTAATATTTTATTTTACAACCGGAAATTTGAAATTTCGGGAAGTTTGAATATTCGAAAATTTGAAATTACAGCATTTTGCTCGGCATTTTGAGAATTCCTGTTTTAAAATTTCGGTAATAATGCAATTTAGTAAATTTAATAATCCCGGTATTTTAAAATTTCTGACATATGATAATCTTTTATTTTGGGATTAATAACATTATTTTTTCAGGAATTTGAAAATTCGGAAATTTACTATTTTCGGGAATTTAAAAATTCAGAAATTCACAAATTTTTGAAATTTGACAATTTCAGGAATTTGAGCATTAGGGTTTTAAAATTAAAAAATAAAATTTGTCGGAAACTTTCTTTCTCGGAAATTATTTTTTCGTTATTTTCACACATTTAGGACTTTGAAAATTGGGCAAAATTATCTTATCCCGAATGGAAAATCGATTTTCAAAGCCAGCTGAAAAAAGATGATTTCAAAAAATACAAAAATGACCTAACAAATTTTTTCCTAGTGCAATTTTTTCCGTAAGAAGCCTTCAGATGTTATAAATATCTTCCATCGCCAATTAAAAAAAATATAATTGAAAAAAACTTACTTTTTCCAAAATTTAATGTGTGATTTTAATGAGTGAAATTCAATTCACGATTTTCCTGACTTATCACATTTTTTTCTAATGTACATATTTTTACTAATCGAAAGCCTCATTTGTCTGAGAAAATTCTTTCGTCATTCCGGTATCGTGTAAAAAACCTTAATTAAAAAATAATTTCTTACAATTCCTAAACAATATAAAAGTCAAACATAAGACTTTTGAATTTAAAAAAAAAAAAAAAATTCATTTTTACTAAAAAAGATCAATTGTTAAACAAAATTTGAATAAATAAATTTTCAGTTAAAAAATGAATATTCAACCAAACAGATGAATAAATAAAGGAATAAGTTAAATTTTCAGTTAAAAAATTACTTTCCATGAAAAGAATGACTTTCAACAACAACAAAAACTAACTTTCAAAAAAATAGTTACATTTTCAAACAAAGTGACGAATTTTAAAATAAAATTGAGATCAATTTTCAACCAAAAAGATAAATTTCTACCAAAAAAGATGAATTTTCAACTAAAAAAGATCATTTTTCAACCAAAAATTGAATAATTGAATTTTTAGTCAAAAAATAAATGTTCACCCAAAGAGATAAATTTTTAACTAAAATTATGGAAAATTTAACTGGAATAATAGTTATATTTTCAGTTCAAATAAATAATAGTTTTCAACCATGAAAGAAACAAATTTTCAAAAAAATAGTTAAATTTCGACAAAAAATTCCTTTTCATCCAAAGAAAAAAGACGTTTTCAATCAAATAGCTCATATTTCAACCAAATAAATTAATTTTTAATTAAAATGATGAATCTTCAACCAAAAAAAAATTAATTTTTAACAAAAGGGTTTAACTTTCAACCAAATAATTTTATTTCCAACCTAAAAGACAAATTTTTGTCCAAATTGTTGAATTCTGAACAAGAAAAGATCAATAAAATTTTCAATTTAAAATGGACATTCAAATTTTTAGTTGAAGGAATGAATTTTCAACCTAAACGATTTAACTGGAATAGTTAAATTTTATACAAAAAAAATGAGTTTTCAACCATAATGATTAGGTTTCTACAGAAAAGGCGTATTTTTCACAAACTACATACATTTTCAAACAACTAGTTCAATTTAAAAATTAAAAATATTAACTTTCAAACAAATAGTTTAATTTTCATTAAAAAAAACAAACATTTTTAACCAAAAATAGAAATGTTAAATTCTGTGGTGAAGATCTAATTCTTAAACAACAAAAAAAAAGGTTTAAACCAGAAATGAATTTTCAATTAAAATGATGAATCTTCAACCAAAAAAATAACTTTCCACAAAAGAGTTTAACTTTCAACCAAGTAATTTTATTTCCAACCTAAGAGGTGACTTTTCAACTGAAATGATAGATATTTGAAATATGTGGATTTGCAACGAAATAGTTGAATTTTTGATTAAAAAAAAAAAAACACAATTTTTATTCAAAGTGTTGATTTTTGTACAAGAAAAGATCAATTTTCAACCAAAAATGGACATTCAAATTTTCAGTTGAAAAAATTAATTTTCAACTAAACTGATGGATTTTCAACTAAAATGATAAATCTTCGATTGGAATAGTTGAATTTTATACCAAAGAGATGAATTTTCAAATATAAAGATTAATTTTCTACAAAGAGGTGAATTTTTGAAGAAAGTACATACATTTTCAAACTAGTTTAATTTTTAAATAAAAAATATCAATTTTCAAACAAATAGTTCAATTGTCATTAAAAAAAAAACATTTTCAACCAAAAATATAATGGTTAAATTTTCTGGTAAAGATCTAATTCTTAAACAACAAAAAAACAGGTTTTCAGCAAAATAGTTGAATTTTCTACTGTAATATTTAAATTTTTAGTTTGAAAAGTGGATTTTCAACAATGTAGTTACATTTTAAACCAGAAATGAATTTTCAATTAAAATTATGAATCTTCAACCAAAAAAATAATTGTTGACAAAAGAGTTTAACTTTCAGTCAAGTAATTTTATTTGCAACCTAAGAGATGAATTTTCAACTGAAATGATAGATATTTAACTAAAATACTTGAATTTTCAACCGGATAGAAGAATGTTTAAACAAGAAGATTACCTTGCAAAGGAAAAGATAATTTTCTACAAAAATCGAGTTTTAACAAAATATGTGGATTTTCAACTAAATAATTAAATTTTCAATTGAAAAAGATAATTTTTTATCCAAACTGTTGAATTTTGAACAAAAAAAGATCAATTTTTAACCAAAAATGGACTATCAAATTTTCAGTTGAAAAAATTAATTTTCAACCAAACTGATGAATTTTGAACTAAAACGATAAATCTTCGATTGGAATAGTTGAATTTTATACCAAAAAGATGAATTTTCAAATATAAAGATTAATTTTCTACAAAGAGGCGAATTTTTCAAAAAAGTACATAAATTTTCAAACTAGTTTAATTTTTAAATAAAAGATATCAATTTTCAAACAAATAGTTCAATTTTCATTAAAAAAAAAAAACTTTTTTAACCAAAAATAGAATTGTTTTGGTGGTAAAGATCTATTTCTTAATCAGCAAAAAAACATGTTTTTAGCAAAATAGTTGAATTTTCTACTGTAATATTTAAATTTTTAGTTTGAAAAGTGTATTTTCAACAATGTAGTTACATTTTAAACCAGACATGAATTTTCAGTTAAAATGATGAATCTTCAACCAAAAAAAAAAAAATTCTTAACAAAAGAGTTTAACTTGCAACCAAGTAATTTTATTTTCAACCTAAAAGATGAATTTTCAACTAAAATGATAGATATTTCACTAAAATATTGGAATTTTTAACCGGATAGAAGAATGTTTAAACAAGAATATTACCTTGCAAAGGAAAAGATAATTTTCTACAAAAATCGAGTTTTAACAAAATATGTGGATTTTCAACTAAATAATTAAATTTTCAATTGAAAAAGACAAATTTTCATCCAAACTGTTGAATTTTGAACAAGAAAAGATAAATTTTCAACCAAAAATGGACATTCAAATTTTCAGTTGAAAAAATTAATTTCCAACCAAACTCATGAATTTTCAACTAAAATGATAAATCTTCGATTGGAATAGTTGAATTTTATACCAAAAAGATGAATTTTCAAATATAAAGATTAATTTTCTACAAAGAGGCGAATTTTTCAAAAAATTATATAAATTTTCAAACAACTATTTTAATTTCTAAATTGAAAATATAAATTTTCAACCAAATAGTTGAGTTTTCATCCGAAAAAGATACATTTTCAACCAAAAAAGGGACACTAAAATTTTCAGTTGAAGGAATTAATTTTCAACCAAACTGATGAATTTTCAACTAAAATGATTCAACTGGAATCGTTGAATTTTATAAAAAAAATATGAATTTTCAAACATGAAGATTAATTTTGAACACACAATAATAATTTTCTAACTCAAAAGACAAATTTTTATTGAATTACATGAATTTTCTACCAAATAGTTGAATTTTTATCCAAAAAAGATACATTTTCAACTAAAAATAGAATAGTTAAATTTTCTGTTAAAAATCTAATTGTTAACCAAAAAAATAGTTGAATATTTAGTTCAAAAAATTGATTTTCAAAAAAGAACTTTTACATTTTCAACCAGGGATGAATTTTTGGAAATTTTCAGTAAATGAATTTTTAGTGAATAAATTCGTAACCTAATAAACACATTCATATACGCTGCGACTGTAGATAAATTAGAAATCACTTTTCTAAATTAACCAAAATTATTAAAATAATGAAAACTTGAATTTTTCTGCAATCAGAAGGTTTTTCAACCCACCCTAGTGAAAAATAACTTTTAAATTTTTATTGTAGAATACGAATGATTGAAACACCTAATGTATAACCTTTATTTTAATAAAAACCTGTGAATAAAATTATATTAAGAGTATTAATAATAATATTAATTAATATTATAAATATTATATTATTATATATAAATTATATTGATTATTTTTTAATTTAAATTTAATTTTTTTAAATTATAAATATATTAAATATTATAATAATATTAATATTAATTAATAATATTGATAAAATTAATATTATTAATTAATATTAAATAAAAAACAAAAATTATATTAACTTGAATTCATTCCCTTGAGGAAGGAATTAATTCATAAGAAGCAATTAATTCATGGTAAACTTTGACTTTCCTATCGTACTTTCGTCTTTGCTTTATCTTTAGAGTTTCACCTTTATCTTGTTCTTCTATGTCCTTTATCTTTTGAACTCAAAAGCCAAAGTGCTTAAGATGAAGTTTGCAACAGAGAATTCTTTGAGAAATTACATCCAAATGCTTTGAGAAAGTTCCTTCAACCATGAAGAAAATTGTCTGAAAACCTCATATCTGTCCTATAAAAAATGACGAATTTACAACAAAACGCATGAATTTTCAACCAAATTGTTTAATTTTCAACTAAAAACGACAAATTTTCAACCAATAATGAAAAATTTAAATTTCCAGTTAAAAGAAATTCAATCGGGTAAAAAACCTTAATTAAAAAATGAATTCTTCCAATTCCTAAACAATAGAAATGTCCAACATAAGACTTTTGAATTTTCAACAAAAAAAAAATAATTTTTACTAAAAAAGATCAATTGTTAACCAAAATTTAAATAAATACATTTTAAGTTAAAAAAATTAATATTCAACGAAACAGATGAATAAGTTCAGGAATGAGTTATATTTTCAGTTAAAAAAATTACTTTCTATAAAAAGACTGACTCTCAACAACAACAAAAACTAACTTTCAGAAAAATAGTTACATTTTCAAAGAGAGTGATGAATTTTAAAATAACAAAACTCATGAATTTTCAACCAAATTGTTTAATTTTCAACTAAAAACGACCAATTTTCAACCAATAATCAAAAAATTTAAATTTCCAGTTAAAAAAAATAAATTTTCAACAACAAAAAATAAATTTGTACAAAATAGTTAAAATTTCAGCCAAAGAGATGGATCTTCAACTGCTAAAATGAATTTGTAACAAATTATTTGAATTTTCAACTTAGTAGTTAAATTATAAACAAACAAAAATTAATTCTCAATCAAAAATCTAAAATTTTATGTTTCAACACAGAGATTTCAACTTTAAATAAAAAACAGCTTAATTAACCCAAAAAATTTGAATTTTCAACCAGATAGTGGGATTTTATACAAAATTATAGAATTTTCTACCCAATAAGACGAATTTTCAACAAAATAATTTGATTTTAAAAAAAGACATAAAGGTTTAACAAAAATGAAATAGTTGAATTTTCAATTTAAAAAATTAATTTCCAACAAAGCAAAACCTTGAATTTTCAACAAAATAGTGAAATTTTAAACCAAAAAGTTCAATTTTCAAGAAAATATTATTAAGATAAATTTTCGACTCAAAATGGAATAGTTAAATGTTAAATTGAAAAAATTGATTTTCAATAAAAAAGTTTAATTTTCAACCAAAAAGATGAATTTTCAATTAAAATGATAAGCCTTCAACAACAACAAAATTAATTTTTAACATATAATATTTTCAACCAAAAATTATTATTTGATATTTCAGCGCAAGAGGAATACAATTTTTGATAAAAAACAATGTAATTCAACTTGAAGGATGAATTTTCAAACACATTTTTTAATTTTCAACACTAAACTAAACATTTTCAACAAAAATGAAATAGTTAAATTTTCAGCTAAAAAAGTAAATTTTAACATAGCAGAACCTCGAATTTTCAACAAAATAGTAAAATTTTCCAAAAAAAAAAGATAAATTTTCAATCCAAAATGGAATAGATAAACGTTAAGTGTAAAAAAATTAATTTTGAATAAAATAGTTTAATTTTCAACTAAAGAGATAAATTTTTAATTAAAATGATAAACCTTTAACAAAAAAATGAATTTTTAGCATATAATTGTCAACCAAAAAGTTGAATTTTTAAGAAAATGTTAATTTTCAACCTGGTGGATTTTTTCACCAAAATAGTAGAATGTTCGTCTCAAAAAGAGAAACTTTTAACAGAACGATATAATTTTCAAACAAAAAAGTTACATTTTTAATACAAAGTACAATAATTAAATGTTCAATTTGAAAAAATTAATTTTAAACCAAGTAGTTGAATTTTCAACCAAAACTGATTAATTAAAAAAAAAGTTATTATTTGATATTTTAACACAAGAGTATTTTAATTTTTAATAAAAAGGCATATAATACAATTAAAAGATAAATTTTCAACCACATTGTTTAATTTTCAGCTAAAAACGACGAATTTTCAAACCACAATGGAATAGTTAAATTTTCAGTTAAAAAATAAATTTCAAAAAAGCAGAACCTCGAATTTTCAACAAAACATTAAAATTTTCAACCAAAAAGTTGAATTTTCAAGAAAATGTTAATTTTCAACCCAGTGGATTTTTCTACCCAAATAATAAAATGTTCGACCCAAAAAGAAGAACTTTCAACAAAAAAATATAATATTCAAACAAAAAAGATACATTTTCAACACAAAATGCAATAGTTGAATGTTCAATTTAAAAAACTTGATTTTCAACCAAAGAGATGAATTTTTAATTAAAATTATAAACTTTCCACAAAAAAAAAAATTTCAACATACAATAGGAGTTTAACATTCAACCAAGTAGTTGAAATTTCAACCAAAACAGATTAATTTTTTCAAAAAGGTATTATTTAATATTTCAACACAAAAGTATTTTAATTTTTAATAAATAACCATGTAATTCAATAAAAAAGGATGAATTTTCAACCACATTGTTTAATTCTCATATAAAAACAACGAATTTAAAATCTCTAATGGATTCTTTACATTTTCAGAAAAAAAAAAAATTAATTTTCAACCAAGAAAAACCAGTGTGTAGCAGTGGGGCCAGATGGCAGAAGTAAAACTTTTATGGATTAACTTAAAAAAATTTCGTGAGAACTAATCATAAGTTTTGAAGAGAGAGAGAGAGAGAGAACATACATGCTTGCTTAGCGTGACAGTAGTGGGGATATCGAATAGTTAAATTTTCAGTTGAAAAATAAATTTCAACAAAACAGAACCTCGAATTTTCAACAAAATATCAAAATTTTCAACCAACAAGTTGAATTTCTAGGAAAATGTTAATTTTCCACTTAGTGGATTTTTGTACCAAAATTATAGAACGTTAGACCCAAAAAGAAGAACTTTCAACAAAAAAATATCATTTTCAAATTAAAAGATTCATTTTCAACACAAAATGCAATAGTTGAATGTTCAATTTAAAAAAATTAATTTTTAACCAAAGAGATAAATTTTTAATTAAAATGATAAACTTTTCACCAAAAAAATGAATTTTTAACATATAATAGGAATTTAACATTCAACCAAGTAGTTGAAATTTCAACCAAAACAGATTAGTTTTTTCAAAAAGATATTATTTGATATTTCAACACAAGAGTATGTAAATTTTTAATAAATAAACATATAATTCAATAAAAAAGGATGAATGTTCAACCACATTGTTTGATTCTCAGCTAAAAACGACGAATTTCAAACCTATAATGGAATAGTTAAATTTTCAGTTGAAAAAGTTAATTTTCAACCAAGAAAAACCAGCGTGTAGTAGTGGGGCCAGATGGCAGAAGTAAAACTTTGATGGATTAACTTAGAAACATTTCCTAAGAAATCATCAGGAGTTTTGAGGAGAGAGAGAGAGAGAACATACATGCTTGCTTAGCGTGGCAGTAGTGGGGATATCTAAGAGTAGTCTTTGGAGCGATTGCGAATCGCCGCACAAAAGGGAGACGCAATTACAGAGAGAAGGTATAAACAGTGCGTAAGAGAGAGAGAGAGAGACAGAGACTTCCGTTAGAGAGAGACAGAGACTTCCGTTTGAGAGAGACAAAGACTTCCGTTCAATGTTTTTTTTATTCACCCCCCTCCCAAAAGAAGTTTCACTTCTAAAAAAAGAATGTTCAACAAAATATTTTAATTTTCAATTAAAGAGGGGGATCTTTAACTGATGAAATGATAAGTGAGGACACAAATCGGCTAACAAAACGTCAACAATCTTAAGTAATTAGCCATTTTGATGAAACTCTGTCTACAGTTCATGTAAAAAGCACTCGACGTAAATCAACCCGTCAAGAACTTCTCAGAATGCTAATAGGAGTTGGAGTTTAAAGTTGCCGCGCGTTTGAAATAGTTTCAACGTCAACAAAGTTGCAAGTTTCTTACTTACAAGCACATTAGACATCTGAAGATTCCAAATGCGATTCCCAACAGATCAATTCTTTCCAAACTAAATTTATTCAGAAAAAAGATCTTCTCCTTTCGCTCCGCTGGGATTCGAACGCCAGGTCAACTGATTGCCGGTCAGGTGCTCTAACCACTAAGCTACTAGAGAGATCGGAAGAAGAATCCTTTTTCTAAAACACGCTTTATTTTGCAAGATGTTATGTTTTAATACAAGTCAATTTTTGCGAGGAATCTATATTATCATCGGAGATGATAACGATCAATCGGAAGAGAAATCTTTTCACACACTATGAAAATATAAATCTACAATATCGATCAAAGTTATCTCCTCTAATACAGAAAATCTTTAACGTCTTCTCAGACTAGATGGAGTTATAAATTAATACAAATTTTAAATTAATTTATTCAGAAAAAAGATCTCCTTTCGCTCTGCTGGGATTGACTTGAAAAAAAATTGACTTGTATTGAAACATAACATCTTGGAAAATAAAGCGTGTTTCAGAAAAAGGAATCTTCTTCTGATATCTCTAGTAGCTTAGTGGTTAGAGCAGATCTTTTTTCTGAATAAATTTAATTACATTTTTTTTACAGCTCCATCTAGTCTGAGAAGACGTTAAAGATTTTCTGTATGAGAGGAGATAACTTTAATCGATATTGTAGATTTCCATTTTCACAGTGTGTGAAAAGATTTCTCTTCTGATTGATCGTTACCATCTCCGATGATAATACAGATTCCTAGTAAAAATTTCCAGCTGAGTACGAACCAGTTTCTTCAATTTCATTCCAACATGTCTTACAAAGTAAAGACAGAAAGCTTTAATTTTCAAATCCAGAAGGTTAATTTTGCCAATTTTTTTTACTTTCAAACCCAAAAAGATGACTTTTCAGATGAAAAAGAAAAATTTTCTAGCAAAAATGAAACAGTTAAGATTTCAGTTCAAAAAAGTAATTTTTACCAATGAAAAAATAAATTTTCAACAAAACTAGTTAAATTTTCAATCAGACTGATGAATCTTCAACCCAAAAAAATGAATTTTCAAGAAAGATTGAATTTGAATGAAAAACCAAAAAAAAAAATTTTCAGTCAATTGAATAAAGAATTTTAACCAAATTGTTTAATTGCCAAGCCAAGAAAAAAAGTTTCAAACCAGAAACGACAACTTTCAACCCCGAAAGATTTTTTAATCAATTAAAATTTTTTTTTAAAACAAATTGTTCAATTTTCAAGCAAAAATATGAATTTTTAGCGAAAGAGTTAAATTCTCAACTAAGGAAGATTTTTCAGTTAATTAAGAAAAGAATTTTAACCAAATTGTTTAATTATCAATCAAAACAAACAAAAATTTCAAACCAAACAGACGAATTTTCAACAAACGAGTTTAATTTTCAACTAATTAACTGTCAAGCCAAAAAGACGAATTTTTAAACCACTAAGACGAATTTCCAACCTAGAAAGATTATTCCGTCAATTAGAATAACAATTTTCAACCTAGAAAGATTTTTCAGTCAATTAGAAAAATTTGTTTGACCAAACTGTTTAATTTTCAAGCCAAAACGACAAATTCTCAACCTACAAAGATTGTTCAGTCAATTGGGAAAAAATTTTCAACCAAATTATACAATTATCGAGTCAAACAGACGAATTTTCTACAAAACAGTTGAATTTTCAACCAAAGAGATGGATCTTCAACTAAGAAAATGAATTTTTAACAAAGTAGTCGAAATTTAAGCAAGCAGTGAAATTTTGAATCAAGAAGATAATTTCCTAAAAAAAAAGGAATTTACAACAAGATACATACATTTTCAACCAAATTGTTTAATGTTTTAATGAAGCCGACCAATTTTTAACCAATAATCGAATAGTTAAATTTTTAGCTGAAGAAATTAATTTTCAGTTGGAAAAATTAATTTTTAACAAAAAAAAAAAGAGTTTTTAACAAAATAGTTAAATTATCATCCAAAGAGATGGATTGTCAACTAATAAAATGAATTTTTCAGAAATTTTAACTTCTTAACTAATAAAATGCGTTTTTAACAAAGTTCAACTATCGATCGAACAGTTAAATTTTCAATCAAGAAGGTTAATTTGCTAACAAAAAAGACGTATTTACAAAAAATATATATAAACATGCCACCAAATTGTTTAATTTTCAACTAAAAACGACCAATTTCCAACCAATAATGAATTAAATTTTTAATTTAAAAAATCAATTTTCAACAAAAAAAACATATAAGTTTTCAACCAAACTTTTGCATTTTTAAACCCAAAGCGACTTACTTTCAACCAATAGTGGAATAGTTAAATTTTCACTTGAAAAAATTAATTTTCGACAAAAAAGAAACGAATTTTCAAAAAAAAAAAGTTAAATTTTCAACTGAAGCGATGGATTCTCAACTAATAAAATAAATTTTCAACAACTTTCAACTTTTTAACTGATAAAATGAATTTTTAACAACTTCGCACTTTTCAAATGATAAAATGAATTTTTAACAAAGTAATTCAACTTTAAACTGAACAGTTAAATTTTCAATCAAAAAGATTATTATCATTCTTATAATTATTATATTAAGACGAATTTTCAACAAGGAATAAAATAGTTAAATTTTTAGTTAACAAAATTAATTTTCAACAAAAAAGAAACCAACTTTCAAAAATATAGTTGAATTTTCAATTAAATAGATGGATTTAAAAAAAAATAAAATGAATTTTTAAAAAAGTAATTCAGCTTTCAACCGAAAAGTTGAATTTTCAATTAAAAAGATAGCAATAGTCAAATTTTTAGTTAAAAAATTAATTTTTAACGCAACAAGAAGGATTTAAGAAAAATCGCTAACCAAATAAAAGGAATGTTTGACAAAATACATAAATTTTTAAACCAAACTGTTGCGTTGTCAAATCTAAAGTGACCAATTTTCAACAAAGAATAAAATAGTTAAATTCTTAATTAACAAAATTAATTTTAAACAAAAAAGAAACAAAAACTTACAAAAAAATAGTTGAATTTTTAATTAAAGAGATGAATTTTCAACAAAGTAATTGAACTTTCAACCGAAAAGTTAAATTTTCAATCGAAAAGATTAATTTTCTTCTAAGAAAGACGAACTTACAACAAAATATATCAATTTTAAACCAATTTGTTTGAATTTCAACTAAAAACGACTAATTTTCAACCAATAATGGAATAGTCAAATTTTTAGTTGAAAAATTAATTTTTAACGCAAAAAGAACGATTTAAAAAAAATCTTTAACCAAATAAAAGGAATGCTTAACAAAATACATAAATTTTGAACCAAACTGTTGCGTTTTTAAACCTAAAGTGACCAATTTTCAACAAAGAATAGAATAGTTAAATTTTTAGTTACCAAAATTAATTTTCGACAAAAAAGAAATGAACTGTCAAAAAAATAGTTGAATTTTCAATTAAAGAAATGAAATTCAATCAATAAAATAAATTTTTAACAAAATGATTCAACTTTCAACCAGATATTTGAATTGTCAATAAAAAAGATCAATTTTTTACCAGAAAAGTCAAATTTACAACATAATACATCAATTTTCAATTAAACTGTTGCATTTTTGAACTAGAAGCAACCAATTTTTAACCAATAATCGAATAGTTAAATTGTCAGTTAAAAAAATTAATTTTTTACAAAAAAACGAATTTTCAAAAAATTAGTTGAATTTTTAACCAAAGAGATGGATTTTCAACCATTCAAATAAATTTTAAACAAAGAAATTCAAATTTCAACCAAGCAGTTGAATTTTCAGTCAAGAAGCTTAATTTTCCATGAAAAATGACGAATTTACAAAAAAATATATAAATTTTCAACCAAAAAGAATGAAGTTTTAACGGAAAATATTCTGATTTTCTTATTATGTTATTAGTTGAGTTCGCATTGAAGCGAAAGAACGAGAAAAATGGAAGGTTTCTTCAAAGCAGAAGAAAAACGAGGAATTCCTTAAAAAGGGAGAAAAGAGAGGAATAGGTGAAAGAGTGTGAAGTCTGTTATTTTCTCTGAACCTCGGAAAGGAAGAATTTTTAAGAGTGACAATGGCAAAGACTTTCTGGCTTCAAGACTGATTTTCCGGTAGAAATGTGGAAGAAAGGGGAAACTCCGCTACGGTGGGCTCCAGAGAAGCGCCGTGAATCATTCCATGAGCATAAATTAACGCTCCGTCACAACGCCGGTTAATTAATTAAGCTAAATTGTCCTAAGCGTGAGTAACTGCCGGCGCTTCGTCCAACTCTTCTTGTCCACTCCTCTGTGCTTTGGACTAGAGAAGACGAACGTTCGTTCCAGAAATTTAAACGTCGATGTCATTTTTAATTTTAACTTTTTTTCTTCGAAATAGATAAAGTTATAATACAGTGAACTCTCACTTATTCCAAGGCTCTTTTATTCCGAGGCTCACTTATTCCAAGTCTCTTGCTTGGATATTTCAAGTGGTGAAGCCCCTCCACCCCCACCACGTTCCCTGTACGGTCTCCCCGCGTCAGTGGCTGACTAATTAAAAAGAGGCCCGAAGAATGCAAATGCAAATACGCAAACGCAAGGACGCACACTTGCTTAAGGTGTTCGCATAAGAAAATCCGTTGCAGTGCGCTGGAGACGTCTCACGGACGTGCCGTCCGCGCACGAACACATAACGCCAACCAATCGCGTGCAACCTGCCGTGCTGCTACGGACCGTGGCAGCACTTACTCAAGTGCGTTGCGAACTAGTGTAAGTAGCGACGTACTTGTTTGCGTCACCGCTCGGACCGCAGCAGCACGACAGCTTGCACGCGATTGGTTGGCGTTATGAGTTCGTGCGCGGACCGCACGTTCGTGAGACGTCTCCAGCGCACTGCAACGGATTTTCTTGTGCGAATACCTTTACTGCGCGTTCATCGATACAAGGCAGGGGCAGCCAATGAACGTCGCGCAAGACGACTCGCGCGAGAGGTGGGGGCCCCTGCAGACTTGGAATATCCGAATGTTTACGTTCCTCGACCCTTGGAATAAATGAAAGTTCACTGTATCCTCAGGCCTAAAAAGTCGCTGGAATTTCAAATTTAAGAAATTACAGGACAGTTGGAAGCGTTATTAAATTCCGCGTCAAATGAGCCTAATTTCAAGTATTTTTAATCAAACGAGACATTAACTACGTCACCGTTTCTGAGGCTATTTTTGACCCCCCTCCCCTTCTCGCGGCGTAAAATAACGTAGCCCAAAATTCTCTCATGACAGGGAAAACAGGATGATTTTTCTATAAACAAGGGAAATAATAGAGGGATAAATTCTTTTAGGTAAAATTATTGTAAATAATATATTGAATTCAATATGAAAAAATTTAAATTCCTAAGATTTCAAGTCGAAATATATTGCATTTTCAACAAAATAGATGAATTTTTAAGCAAGAAAGAGTTTCTACAAAAAGAGATGAATTCACAATCCAAAAGGACAAATTTTTAACAAAACAGTCGAGTTTCCGACCAAAAAAGATAACTTTATCAAAATAGATGAATTTTCAGCATGAAAAGATACATTTTCTACCAAGCGGTTGAAATTTCAAACAAAAAAGATTAGAATTCAAGCAAAACAGTTAAGTTTGAAAAAAGTTGAATTATCAATAAGGAAAGTTCAATTTTCAACAAAAAAGTTGATTTTTAACCAAGATCTACCATAAAAGATGAATTTTTTTTACCAAAAGACGAATTTTCAACTAGTTGAATTAAATACAAAATAAAGAATTTTCAATAAAATAGTTCACTGAGCGAAGAATTCCCGTGTAGTTCGGGTTCACACTTCAATAGTTCGGGTGCTTTCTCTTTTTTTCTGTTTCACAAGAAGGTTTGGCGCGCTTGCACTACTGAGACGTGCGTTCACCCCAACCATTCGGGTGCTCACCTGAAACAGCAGCGGCTGAAGTGGTGGGGCGCCCGCCCGAATAGTTGGGGAGATTGCACGAATGATTCGGGAGATTCGAGTCGTCAACCGCGTTGGATGTTGCGCGTTCGACGTTTGCGCATGATCGCTAATGGCCGCAGCTGATGAACATCAAGCTCTGCCCGAATGTCACTGTTTCTAGTTTATGTCGATTTTATTGTTCATGTGCGAGATGTCAGTGGAATAAAGTGTAACTAGTTATCTGGTTTTTCTTTGGATAATCCTTAACGAAGGTAAGAGAAGTATAAAACATTATTCTTTGCTTGCACATGAGTCGAAAAATCAAATCATTAGCGAACATGCGCAAACGTCGAACGCGCAACATCCAACGCGGTTGACGACTCGAATCTCCCGAATCATTCGTGCAAGATCACCAACTAATCGGGCGGGCGCCCCACCACTTCGGCCGCTGCTGTTTGAGGTAAGCACCCGAATGGTTGGGGTGATCGCACGTCTCAGTAGTGCAAGCGCGCCAAACCTTCGTGTGAAACAGAAAAAAAGAGAAAGCATCCGAACTATTGGGGTGGGAACCCGAACTACACGGGAGTTCTTCGCTCAGTGTTCAATCCTGAAACAAATAGATGAATTTTTATCCAAAGAGTTGAATTTTCAACAAAAAATTTTTTTTTCTGAACTAAAAGTGGAATAAGAAAATTTTCAGTTTAAAAAGTTAATTAAAAAAATAATAATTTTTATCGACTTGAATTTAACTAATCCAGACGAGTTTTTAACCAAATAGTTAAATCGTCATCCCAAAGATCAATTTTCAACTAAAAAAGGAAAAGTTTCATTATCAGATAAAAAAATTCATTTTTAATCAAAAAGAAAAGAAATTTTCAACTAAAAAGATAAATTTTCAACCAACGAGGTGAATTTTCAATAAATACCTTCTTAACAAAGTAGTTCAAATTTCAACCAAGTAGATGGATTGTCTACCAAATATTTGAATTTTCAAAACAAAAAGACGGTACAATTTTCAAACCGAAAATATGAATTTTGAACAAAATAGTTGAATCATCAACAAAATAGATGAATTTTCAATCAATAAAGATTAATTTTCATCCAATGAGTTGAATTTCCAACTAAGAAAGATATTTTTTGAACCAAAAATGGAATCATCAAACTTGCAGTTTAAAAAATTAATTTCCAACCCAAAATGGAATAGTTAAATTATTAGATAACAAAATTAATTTTTCACCAAAAACGAAACAAATTTTTAACCAAAGAGTGAAATTTAGAACCAGCGAGGTAAATTTTTAAACAAAATTAATTTTCAACATTGTAGTTCCAATTTCATCCAAAAAGTTGAATTATTAACAAAAAATATGAATTTTCAACGAAATAGTAGAATTTTGTAACGAATAATTGAATATTTAAGCCAAAAAGACTGTTCAATTTTTTACCCAAAAATAGGAATTTTCAACAAAATAGTTAAATTCTCAACCAAATCGATCAATTTTCAATCAATGAAGATGATTTTTAAACAAAGAAGTTGAATTTCCAACTAAAAAATATATTTTTTAAACGAAAAATGAAATCATCAAAATTTCCAGTTTAAAAAGTTAATTTTTGAAGAAAAAAAAGTTTCAACTGGTTGAATTAGAGTGAACAAAAAGAATTTTTAAACAAATATTTGAATCCTCAACCAGAAAGATAAATTTGCTACAAAAAATATTAATTTTGTAACAAAAATAATGTCTTCCAAATAAATGAATTTTCTACCAAATAGTTAAATTTTCAACTTATAAAGGATAAGTTCCCAGCGTAAAATGAAATGGTTAAATTATCAGACCAAAAAATTAATTTTTAACCAAAAAAGAAACAATTTTTCAACAAAAAAGTTAAATTTTCAACTAACAAGGTGAATCTTAACATTATAGAAATTTTTAAGAAAGTAGTTGAAATTTCAACAAAGTAGTTGAATTTTCAATGGAATAAGACGAATTTTTAAGCAAATAGAAACAAATTTCCAACAAGAAATTTAAATATTCAACCAACGAGGTGAATTTTAACAAAAAATCGATTTTTGAGAAAACATTTTAAATTTCAACAAGGTGGTTGAATTTTTAAACAAAGAATATGAATTTTTAACCAAATAGTTCAATTTTCAACCAAAAAGATGAATTTTCCTCCAAGAAGAGTAATTTTCTGCAAAAAAAAAAAAGAATTTTCAACAAAATACGTCAATTTTCAGCAAAATAGTTGAATTTTCAACCAAATAATTAAATATTTTACCAAATATTTGAATTTTTTGCCAAAAAGACAGTTTAGTTTTCAAACCCAAAATATGAATATAAAAAAATTATGAATCTTTAAAAAAAAATTCATTTTCTAAAAAGTAGTTTGACTGCAGGATTCAACCAAACTTTAGAAAAACTTTTAATTTATTGCAAAGACATTTTAAAGTTTCAGAAGTTTTGGAAATTTTCGAAAATAATTTAAATCTTGAGAATATTTCAAAAAATGTTTCACAAAATATAGATTTTTATAGATTTGAAAAAAAACTTTTTCAATTATTAAATGATTTTCTTTTTTTTGAGAAACGAATTTTTAAAGAAAATTTAAAAAGTTACAATTTTCTGTTTTAATCTCAAAGAAATTCTGGAAGGTTTTAATGCAATTTTTTCATTTTTAAATATTTTTCAGCATTTTAGGAATGATTTGAGTCAGCTTAAAACACGTTTCAAATTTACAATTTATTATGTTGTAATTTCAACTAATTCATTTTTAATTGAGAACTCATCTTATTTGGTCAAAAATTCAACAAATTTGTTAAAATTTTTAACCACTTGATTAAAAATTCAGTTTTTTTGTTGAATATTCTTCAATTTACTTAAAAATATATCTCATTAGTTGAGAATTATGGGTATTTATTACATTTTATTTATTTGGTTGAAAATCTGCCTTTTTTGGAAGAAAATTAATCTTCTTGGTTGAAAATGTACCTTTTTGATTGAAAATTAACCTGTTTCGGTTGAGAATTTAATTTTTTTATTTTGAAAATTTGTGTTTTGATTTTAAATAAAAATATTTTTTGATTGAAATATCAACTATTACATTTTTTTAAAGAAATCCATGTTTTTGGTTGAAAATGTAACTATTGCGTTGAAAATTCTTTTTTTCTTTCAGTGGAAAATAATTTTTCTTGGCAAAAAGTTTTAAATTATCTTTTTTGTTGAAAATTCATATTTTCGGTTTAAAAAATTAAACTCTTTTGTAGAAAATTCGTCTCTTTTGTTACAAAATACACCCTTTTTTACTTAAAAATGCAAATGATTGAAAATTAATCTTTTAAGTTAAAATATTAATTATATAATGACATTTTTCCTTGAGAATTCCTCTTTCATAGGTAATAGTTGAAGGTGATTTTAAATTAATTTAATAATAATAGTAATAGTTACACTAAAAAAAAAAACATGTGATAGTTTAACAAGAATCTTTTTGAGTTTTTTCAAAAATAGTTAAAATTATAAAAATAAAAAAAGGAGAAATAAAAAAATAACTACCTCTAAACACCCTTCATCCTGTTACTCTTGTCTTTCAATATTTTAATTTCTTTTGAAATCAAAATCAAAAAATATTTACGAAAATGTAGCAAAATTTCGATTGAGAGATTGCCTTTTTTTTTCTTTCCTCATGTTTTATTTCTATTTTGTTTTTAAATTTCAATGGAGAAATTTAAAAATGTTTTATAAGAATTTGGTCTTTGGATTCTTATTTTTTTTTTAATTTCTCTGGAAGTTGTTTGAGAAAAATTTCAAATTCAGAATATTCCTTTGAATTAAACTACAACTTCGTAAACCAGACTCACATTGCTGAACCTTAACGATTCTAAAGTTTCGAAACAACAGTTATTAACTCTTAACCCATCCGCATCCGGAAAGTTGTAGGAACTTCCTTTTATTAACTTCGAATTTATTTCAAAAAGCTGTCGTAAACTTCTTTCTATAATTAAGATACTTTCTCAGTTATCCATTTTCCACGCTGGATATCTAACTTATCTTCTTTCATACAATTTTTAGAACAAGCTTTTCTCCTTTATTTGTATAAAGTTACTAGCCAAAGCAGAGGCTATGATTAAAATGAATAATAAATGAAAAAACAATTTTTGAGAAGGCTGCTAATAAGATATTTTCAGTATTTGTACAATAGTGTGGACCCTGACGAAGTATAATTAATTTGGATTCGATCTATAACCGTTTCCAATTGGAATGCGTAATATTGCGCAATATACTCAAATGAGTTCTTGCGCACTGCGGCCCTTCCGTGGCCAGAGTCGCAAACGGATAACTAATTTTAGATTGCTAGTTTAGAATACTTTAAATTCAAAATTGTTCAAGTTCTAATATATATTATTACTTTAATTTTGAAATTGTTTATTGTTTTATTATGACGTGAAATTGTTAGGTTTTTCAAACTGATATTATTTAATTTTACATATCTTTTTTTAAACCTAATAAAGTTTTAATGCTTAACTTTTAAATGGTCTAACCTGATTTAAAGGGCCATGTATAAATTACCTAGTTAAATATCTAAACAAACAAGATAAATTCTCAACAAAAAATGTAATAGTTAATATTTTAAAAACGAAAAAAAAAATTTTCAATCAAAAACAGTTGAATTGAAAAAAGATGAAATTTCTACCAAAAGAGATAAACTTTCAAATCAATAAGACAAATTTTCAAGAAGAATTGAATTTTCAACCAAGAAAGATTTGTCAGACAATAAAGCAAAAAACCTTATCCAAAATATTGAATTTTCAAGCCAGAAAGAAGAGCTTTGTACAAAACAGTAAATTTTCAACCAAATAGATTAATTTTCAACTAGAATTATTAATCTTTATACAAAAAAAATTAATTTTATAAAAAAGTAGTTCGAATTTTAACGAAGAAGTTGATTTTTCAACCTAAGAAGATTAATTTAAAAAAATGTAATAGTAGATATTTTAACAAAAAAAATATTTTAATGTTAAATCAAAAACAGTCGAATTTAACCAAATATTCGAATTTTCAACAAAATACTTGAATTCTCAACTAAAACAGATTAATTTTCAACCACACAGTTGCATTTATAACAAAAAAATTGATTTTCTAATAAAAAAGAAGAATTTTCAACCAAATACATCAACCAATTTTCAACCAAATAGTTAAATTTGCAACCAAGAGCATTATTTTTCTAAAAAAAATGTTAATTTTCAACCAAATAATTGAATTTTCAACTAACAAAGATGAATTTCTTACAAAAAAATGTAATAGTTAAATATTCAGTAGAAAAATAATTTTCAGTATAAAAAAACGAATTTTCAACAAGATAATTAAATTTTGAACTAAAAAAATTAATTTTTAACTAAAATTTTGAATTTTTAACCCGAAAATGTGATTTTTCAACGACAAAATTAATTTTTAACTGAAACAGATTATTTTTTACCATTTTTAACCAAAATAAATGAAATTTCTATAAAAAGAGAAGAATTTTTAAAGCAAAAGACAAATGTTCCACAAAATAGTTGCATATCCAACCAAAGAAAAATTTTTTAGTCAAGAAGGAAAAAAATTTCAATTGAATTGTAGAATTTTCAAGCCAAAAAAACTGAAAGGGCTTTGAACCAAAAATAGTTGGATTTTCTTATTGGGTTCTAATAATTCAGTTCGCATTCAAGTAAAAACATTTCAGGCACTGAAGATATTATAACATTCTAAATTGTACTAAAATTGTAACTAAATACTTATTGTTATTAGCACATTTAATTTTATAAAAATAATTTCATTAAGCTTCCACGGTTATTTTATTAACAGAGTTTATATTTTATATGTAATTTCGTTCCCTAAGTTTATAAAATCTTAGCAAGATTTGGAGTGGCAGGAAGGGGACAGCAAATCTCACGGTATCTTAAATGGGGGGAGAGGGGGTTAAAAATTTCAGAAAAACACCTTTCGTAATTTGTGGATGGTCCCTTATTTATTTGTCTATGCATTTATTATTATTTCGTGAATTTATGATTGTTTGTGGATCTCGGGACAGTGAAGGTACGTGGGTTAGCGTTTCCGAATGATAAGGTTGTTATGGCAGAGTCTATCGAAGATTTGTTACGAATGTTGAACAAACTGAATATAAGCATGAAGAACATAGGTCTCAGAATTAACATGAATAAACAAAAATTATGGTGTTTGAAGAAAAGGGTGAGGATGTATGTTAATATACATAATTTAAATATATTCCGAAATATTGTCTCATATTCCCAAATATTCCCTCATATTCCTACATATTCTCATATTCTTCAACGGCGATACCACGCTGAAAAAACCAGTTCTCGTCAGATCACTGAAGTTAAGCAGCGTTGGGCGCGGTTAGTACTTGGATGGGTGACCATTCGAGAATACCTCGTAAAAAACGTTCAAAATTACGTCATTTCACATTATAAACATTCAAAGTTCATGAATATTAAAATTGCAAATATTAGCAATTGAAGAATTTCAAACTGAAAATTGTCAAAATTTAAGAATTTTCAATTGTAAATATTCACAGTTGAACTATTCCAACAGAATAAATATTTATTGACTCAAAAATCTTTCTTGGTTGAAAATGCAACTGTTTGGTTGAGAATTAACTGTTTTGTTTGCAATTCATATTTTTGTGTTGAAAATTCAAAAGTTTTGTGGAAAACTCGTCTTGCCTTTAGCTAATAAGTTTAATAATTTAGTAGAAAATATGATTGTTACGTAGAAAATTCTTCTTTTTTTTTGTTTCAGAATTTATTTTTTGTGATAAAAATTTAACTATTACATTTTTGGCTGAAAATTGATATTTATTAGTTTAAATATTGAACTGTATAGTTGAAAATTTATTTAATTTATTGAAAATTCGTCTTTTGTGATAGAAAATTAATCTTCTTGGTTAAAAATTTAACTATTTAGTTAAAAATTTAAGAATTTTGTTGAAAAATCATCTTTTTAATAGAAAATCAATCTTCATGGTTGAAAATTCGATTCTATGGTTCGAACTTGATGTATTTTGTTGAGAATTCGTCTTTTTGGTTGAAAATTCATCTCTTTTTTTGAAATTCAACTTTTCAGTTGAAAATTTAACTGTTTTGTAGAAAGCTCCTCTTTTTTGCTGGAAAATTTAACATTTCAGATTTAATTTCTTTTCTTCATTGACTTAAAAATCTTTCTTGATTTAAAATGCATCTGTTTGGTTGGAAATAAATCTGTTTTGTTAAATGTTTCTTAGAAAATTCTTTTTTTTTTTGGTTTAAAATTTACTTTTCGTGATAGAAAATTTAACTATTGCATATTTCGTTCAAAATTGATATTTTTTAGTTTAAAAATTAAACTATGTGGTTAAAAATGTATTTAATTTATTGCAAATTCGTCTTTTTCAGTACAAAATTAATCTTCTTGGTAGACAATTCATCTTTTTGGTTGAAAATTCACCTATCTAGTTGAAACGTTAACAGTTTTGTAGAAATCTCTTCTTTTTGGCTTGAAAATTCAACATTTTGAAAATTTTTTTTTGCTTCATTGACCTAAAAATCTTTCTTGATTGAAAATGCAACTCTTTGGTTGAAAATGGACTTTTTTGTTGAAAATTCGTGTTTCTGGCTGGAAAATTCAATAGTTTAGTAGATGATATAATTCTTTCGTAGAAAATTCATTTTTTTTTTAAATTAATTTTTCGTATTAAAAATTTAACTATTGTTAACTAACTATTTAGTTAAAAACTTTAACTGTTTTGTAGAAAACGCGTCTGTCTGGCTTAAATATTTAATATTTTGGATTTTTTTTCCTCATTGACTTGAAAATCTTTCTTGGTTGAAAATGAATCCGTTTTGTTGAAAATTCCTATTTTCGGGTTTAAAATTCAAGTGTTTTGTAGAAAAATCGTCTTGCTGGCTGGAAAATTCAACAATTTCGTAGAAACTATAATTGCATTATAGAAAATTCGTTTTTTTGTTAAAAATTTATTTTTCGTGCTAAAAATTAAACTATTGCACTTTTTGTTAAAAATGGTCTTTTGTAGTAGAAAATTAATTTTCTTGGTAGAAAATTCATCTTTTTGGTTGAAAATTCAACTACATAGTTGAAACGTTAACAGTTTTATAGAAAGCTCTTCTTTTTGGCTTGAAAATTCAAAATTTTGGAAATTTTTTTTTCTTTATTGACCTAAAAATTTTTCTTGATTGAAAATGCAGCTCTTTGGTTGAAAATTGATTACAAATTCGTCTTTTTCAGTAAAAAAATAATCTTCTTGGTAGAAAATTCATCTTTTTGGTTGAAAATTCAACTATTTAGTTGAAAAGTTAACAGTTTGATAGAAATCTCTTCTTTTTGGCTTGAAAATTCAACATTTTGGAATTTTTTTTGTTGATTGACCTAAAAATTTTTCTTGCTTGAAAATGCAACTCTTTGGTTGAAAATTGACTTTTTTGTTGAAAATTCGTGTTGCTGGCTGGAAAATTCAACAGTTTAGTAGGTGATATCATTGTTTCGTAGAAAATTAATTTTTTATGTTGAAAATTCATTTTTCGCATTAAAGATTTAACTATTGTTAACCAACTATTTGGTTAAAAACTTCAACCGTTTTGTAAAAAACGCGTCTTTTTGGCTTAAATATTTATTCTTTTGGATTTTTTTTTTGCCTCATTGACTTGAAAATCTTTCTTGGTTGAAAATGAATCCGTTTTGTTGAAAATTCCTATTTTCGGGTTAAAATTCAAGTGTTTTGTAGAAAAGTCGTCTTGCTGGCTGGAAAATTCAACAGTTTAGTAGAAAATATAATTGTGTCATAGAAAACTAATTTTTATTTATTTAAAAATTTTTTTTCGTCATGAAAATTGAAAAATGAAAATTTAACTATTGCACTTTTTGTTAAAAAATGATCTTTTTTAGTTTACAAATTCAACTATGTAGTTGAAAATTTATGTAATTTATTGAAAATTCGTCTTTTGTAGTAGAAAATTCATCATTTCGGTTGAAATTTCAAATATTTAGTCTTTTTGGTTTGAACGTTCAACATTTTGGATGACATTTTTTTTCTTTATTGACTTAAAAAATTTGTTCTTGGTTGAAAATATAACTGTTTCGTTGAAAATGAATCTGTTTCGAATGAGGATTCAAATATTGTCTTGAAAAATCGTCTCTTTTGCTTCGATTAAATTGTCTCTCCTTGGTTAAAATATCAACTATTATACACTGTTTCTTGAGAATTCATCTTTTTTTATTGAAAGTTCTTTTTTTGTAATTCATTAGAAAAAGTAATTAGAAACGTAATATATAGCCGCTCCCTCTATACAATTATACAACTGGCGTCAAACAAATTTGCAAACTCTCAATAATTAATCATTTTTTTATTATGGAATTTGAAATTGTTTATATTTTTAGTGTTAGGCAATAAAAGCCCAGGGAGGTAAACGTGCGTGTGCATTTACTGCTAGTAATAAAATAAAGATCATAAATGTTTGATTGAAGAAAAAATATCAATTAATTAAAAAGGGCGGGAATTTTGAATTCCATAAGTTTAGGTATGTTGGCGCCTGAGGAAGTATGTAAATAAAACGTGAAAAGCAAGCATACTAACCGGAAATAGTTGGATTTGGGATCAACGCACAGATTGCCAATAGGAGGAATGACACTCTGCAGCTCTGACGACTCTTTTGGCAAAACTCCAAGTTTTCCTCGCTCGGTGGACCACCAATTCTTCTCCCCTTCATCATGCCTCGTGCCACATAGTTTTCGTTCCGGACACGTAAACGTGAACGTTGCACTCAGATTAGAGCTTAGAACTTTAATAATGTTTCCAAGTTCCTTCTTCCTCCCTGAAGCGTCTATCTCTTCAACCGTATTATACAACACTTCTGACCCGATTTACAATTTAACTCGATACCATTTTTCTCAATACCAATTTCTCTCAATACCAATTTCCCTCAACACCAATTTTCCTCAATACCAATTTCCCTCAACACCAATTTCACTCAATACCAATTTCCCTCAATACCAATTTCCCTCAATACCAATTTCACTCAATGCCACTTTCACTAAATTCCAATTTCACTAAACATAGTCATTTTCATTAATCCTCTTCAAACTATTCACTTTTTCACTCTCTTCTATCAAAGAGATCAAGTTAACTTTCTGAGGCATTTTACATTCTTCAAAATTCAATTTTAAAGAAATTTTCGTCTGTAGGAAAATAAATCCAGTGGACAAAACGTTATTGTAGAAATGAGCCGAAAGAGCTTCCGGGGTAAAGATGTGCAACGTTGTAGAATGAACAATATTTTAAAACACTGCGATTCCGCACTGTGATTTCAAGATTGTTGTCCTCCTTGCACATTTTCGATCAGGTTGATGTAACCTGCAAACAGTAGTTAATTTTATGTAAATGATGTTATTTTATTAACCAGGATATGAAATAATATTTGATGACAAAATATTAAATAGTGTCGATTACTGGTCTAATAGCTGGAAAAACGAGAAAAAATCTGCGTCAGTCCGGATTTGAACCGGAAACGCCACTATCCATGAGTGGAACGTTAACTTATTACGCTACCGAAGCCTCAGAATATAGATTTAAACAAATTTCTGATCTAATATTCCGAGAAAACGAGAAAAAAGAGGACCAATGGCCGAGAACGAGGCCTCGGTGGCGTAATTGGTTAAGACTCCACTTATGCGTAGCGGCGTTCATGGTTCAAATCCGGGCTGCGGCAGATTTTTTCTCGTTTCTCCAAATATAACATCAGTAATCGACACTATTTATTATTTCAACATAAAAATTAGTAAAAAGATTAATTTTCAAAAAGTAATAGTTGATACTCCGATAAAAAAAAATTAATTTTAAATCAAATACAGTTTGATTCATAAAAAAAATGATTTCAACAAAATAGCTGAATTCTCAACCAAAAAGATGAATTTTCAACCAAGAAGATTAGTTTCCTGCAAAAAGAGACAAATTTCTAACAAAGTTGTTAAATCCTTAGCTAAAAAAATATTTTTATTTTAAACCAAACATTTGTAATTTTGATTTAAAAAAAAATGAAGTTTCTTCCAAAAGAGATTAATTTTCAAACCAAAAAGACGAATTTTTAACAAATTCGTTGAATTTACAACCAAAAATAATTTTTAATAACAAATGAAAATTCCGAATGACTATTTTTAAATTTTCTTAGTTTATTTGCTTTAAGGTTATATAAATACAATTTTTCTAGATTTCTCGAGAAAACTTAAGATGACTTTTGAAGATTTCAGATATGTCGAAAAAGTATCTTGTAAATTTATAAGAATTTTTTTATTTTACTGGATTTTACGAAATTTTAGAAAAAAATTTAGTAGTATTTGAAGATATTACCGAATTTTTCTCGTTTGGAAAAAATTTCAGAATCTTTGATAAATTTTTGGGAATCATTCAAAGTTCTTAAATATTTCTAATCACTTGAAAAATCGGAAAATTCCTAAATAGCATTTTAACTGATCCAAATTATACCTAAAATTGTTCTAAAATCTTCCGGGTTCATTTTCAACAATTTTGGAAATTTTTTGTAATGTTTTACAATCTTCAAATATTCTCTTGGAATTAATTTTTGAGAATAAAGAATCACTTTAAATATTCCCAGAAATCTCAAACAAAAATTTGTATTACCTCCAAAAATTTCAAAATCTTTAAGAAACTTTAAAATTTTATTTTCAAATCTACAAAAATCTACATTTTGTTACAAGTTTTTTTGAAATTTTATATTTTTTTGTATTCTTTTTTGATGATTTTAGAAATCTTTTAGAATGTTTTGAAATATTTTCAATAATTCTTAAAAAATGAATGTTGTAAAATGAAAAATCATTTGAAATTTTTCGAGAAATCTTTAGAAAATTTCTTCATTTTTTTGCGTGCTTCAAAATTCTTCTAAAAGCTTCTAAATTTTTTGTCCGAAATCATCAAAAATCTACATTTTGTTTTTAATGAAATTATTTTTGTATCCTTTCCCAACTTTTAAATATCTCTCAAACTTATTCGAAATTTTTCTAAATCTTTGCTTTGAAATCTTCTACATTCTTTTCTGAAATTTTAAAAAATCCTATAAACTATTGATAAATATTTTTCAATATTTTTCAATACTTTCTATAAATTAATTTTTCAACAAAAAAAAATAACTTAAATTTACCCTGTAATCTTAAGAAAAAATTTTAATATCTTAAAACCTTCAAAATCCATAAAAAGCTTCAAAACTTTATTTAAAAATCTTGAAAAATCTACATTTCATTTAAAATTTTGTCGGTACCGGTAATTTTTGGTTTTTGGGTACCGATGATTTTTTTTATCATTTCCCAATCATTTCGCAAACAAAGATTTTCTGAGTTTTTGTCCAAAATTTCATTTTTCTCATCTCTTTGAATGTGTGAAAAAGTTAAAAAATTATAGGCTGGTAGAAAAATTTTGAAGAACATAATACTGTTTTCTTTATTATTAAAGAATCATTTTCAATGTTTAATTTTGACTTTTAGATATAAATGTCTGGAATTAAAATTCCTTGTTTGAAATTTGCGATTTGCAATACCCTCGAAAATTTAAAACAAACTGAAAACAGCCACTTAAAGTCATATTAACGCTGTATGCAACCAATCAGGAAGTCAACAGATTGCGAGATTTTCGAGAATTTCGTTCCACCTATTTTTTAAGATAGGATTTTGAGTATTATTAATTATTTATTCATTTAGCAGAAAGTTCAATTTCTCTAAATATAATTTTCCCGAAAAAAATAGTAGATTATTACTAGCAATCTAGTATCTTATTGGGAACTTTTGTATTGTTGGAATTTGTTGCAAAAGATCCCCTAAATTGTTAGTAGGGATCTATTGATTTATATTTTATTATTATTATTTTCTATTTTTTCTTAATATATTTTTTCATTTCTATCTCTGACTTAATTTAAGTATCTTTACTATGTGAAACTGCAGTTTAAATATCTTTGAGTAATATTCACACACAAGCTACATAAGCGCATATATTTGCAGACTCAAGGTGAGATTCGTTCAAAGTGGCATTCAAAGACGAAAATGCAAACCTGAGCTAATTTGAATTAAACTTAAATTGTGATTTAATTATATCGCCTCCAAAATTGTTCCTCTTAAAGCATTTAATTACCTCTTTGACTCTGAATCTCACCTGCCCTTTTTAGAGATGTTCTCACATGCCTTACTTTCTGTTTAACAAAACAATTCAAAATTATTCCAATTACCGTCTTCAATTTTCGGTACGATTTTAATTTTTTTTCTTAGTTAAAGCTTAGTGAATTTGGAAAAGAACTGTATTCATCAAACTCATAGTTTTTTCTTTTGTTTATATTGTGTAGTGATAGGGTGGTTCAAATTGATACCTGTTCTTATTCTTGTTATAGGAAGTATTTGTTGTTAAGTACTTGTTGTTAACTTTTTCTAAATTAACGTTCAGTCACTTCTCAATAAATCTTTAAAGAATACTTTTCTTTATTCACTTTTTATTATAACCCCCCTCCCCAACCCCCTAGCATTGTTCTAGGAAAATGTCTCAAAAGTTGGAATATAGTTAAAGTCTAATTCATTTCAAAGACGGTATTTTTTCGAATTTATTCAACATAAATTATTTTTTTATTTGCGTGACGAATTCTCAAGTATTTTTCAACTAATTTGCAATTGTAAGATCTCCTAATTTTTGTTCCTTATTTATTCAAGAACACATTTTGTAGCAGCGTTCTAGAACGTCGATACAGTCAACGCACAATTCTACAACAAAGGAACAAATTTTATAGAACGTATGTGATTGGTTAGTTCTAGAACAATTATATAAAAACTGTTCTGTAACAGATACTAATCTCTGTTTCTGGTTTGTTCTAGAAAATGTTCGTAAGATCGTTCTAGATCGACATAACACCATTACGGCACTGTTCTGGAACAAGCTTGGAACAAATCTTTCAGAACTTCTATGATCAGTTTGTTCTAGAAAAGTTCCATAACAATTGTTACAGAATATTTTTAATTTTAATTTAAATTTTTTCTCATAGTTAAAGTTCAGTCAATTTGGGAGAACTGTATTCATCAATATCATAGCTTTCCTTTTTGTTTATATTGTCTAGTGATAGGGTGGTTCAAATTGATACCTGTTCTTATTCTTGTTATACGAATTATTTGTTCTTAAGTACTTGCTGTTAATTTCTAAATCAAAGTTCAGTCACTTTTCAATAAATCTTTAAGGAATAGTTTTCTTTAATTATTTTTTATTATAACGCGCCTCCCCAACCCATTAGTATTGTTGTAGGAGAATGTCTCAAAAAATGGAAAATAGTTAATGTCAAATTCATTTTAGAGACGGTATTTTTTCGAATTTATTCAACATAAATTATTTTGTTATACAAGTAACGAATTCTCAAGTATTTTTCAACTAATTTCCAATTGTAAGATCTCCTAATTTTTGTTCCTCATTTATTCAGGAACACATTTTGTAGCAGCGTTCTAGAACGCCGACATGATACAGTCAACGCACAATTCTACAACAAATTTGGAACAAATTTTATAGAACGTATGTGATTGGTTAGTTCTAGAACAATTATATAAAAACTGTTCTGTAACAGATACTAATGTCCGTTTCCAGTTTGTTCTAGAACATGTTCGTAAGAGCGTTCTAGATCGACATAACACCATTACGGCACTGTTCTGGAACAAGCTTGAAGCAAATCTTTTAGAACGTCTATGATCATTTTGTTCTAGAAAAGTTCCATAACAATTGTTACAGAATATTTTACATTGTTACAGTGTCTTCCCATACATCTAGAACAGTTATGTCACCATATTGTCACAATGTTCTAGAACACCCTTATCCTTTCGTTTAAGAACAGTTCTGTCACCAAATTGTAGCAATCGTTATAGATCACTGTTTCTTTCAACATCTAGAACAGTTATAGAAGTTCTTCAGGACATATAAAACTCTTTGATTCACCCTTCACCCCCATTAGAAAGACTTTACGTAAATTATGTACGGCTTTTCCTGAGCATGATGAAAGAGGGATGGATAATATCCTTTGAGAGCACACAATTTTGTAGTAAAAGTGTGCTCTTCTCCTGGTAAATAAAAACTGTTCTTGATGATCAGTGGCTCCTTATACATAAACTGGTTCTTGCAGTATAAAAGTTGTTAGATCGTTATAAAGTTGAGGCTGCAAAATTTATCTCGACCACATTTCCGACCTGAGTTTCTGATACTTTCAAGCTTGGCGAGATTTCATATTGAAGAGGTGGTGAGCCTTGAGGCCAGTAGGTACACCTCATCCTCCACTTTCGGTATCATCATAAACATACACAGGGGAAAGAATGCATCAAAACTTGGTGTTTTTTTTTGCTCTCTATTATACATACACAAGTGCAACACTCCACGCGTCACCATACAGCAAGTGTAACAAGAGCATTAATTAGTAATGCCTTCGAGGGATAATTTGCACCCTTCCTCATCACCGTTGTCATCATCTCTGGCTTCGGTCTACCTTTTAAAAAATTGATTCCAGTTCTCTCAGCTTCATGCCTTTGAGATGTAATTACGAGCTAGGTGAAACGAGAACACCGAGACTCGAGAATCTACTTTGTTCGCGATCCAAAGGGATGAAAATTCTCTCAGTGCTAATTCCTTTATGATTTTTCAAGCAAATTACAAAAACCATCTATTTCGGCATTAAACTCGAACTTTGAGTGGCAATTAGTAACACGCAGAAGGAAATTTTAACGAATCATGTGTATCGGCCTTCTTTATCTCGTTCCTAACATTTCTGAATGGGTCTTTCAAAGGGGTATTTTAGAAAATAACGAAACCTAAAGTAAGTAAGTTAACTGAATTTATTACAAATCATGCAGGCTGAAAACAGTCCACATATTACGTGACGCTATTTTTAGTGATTTTTAAATCAACCCGCCCCCTTTTGATAATTTTTTACAATTCAGTGAAATTCAGCCTTAAAATGTCATTGGCACTGAAGCTAACACCCCTCCTATTTTTAAATTACGAAATATGAATGTGATTTGACATAATCGTCAATCGAACAATGAATAATGAATTAAAACTATTTGACACTAATATGAGAATACTTTTAATTTAATTATTTGGATATTTTTTTAATTTGAGAATATTGATATAATTTAAATATCAAGTAACATGGAAGATTATTTGAAGAAATTAGAGAAAATCCATAAACTACTTTACCAATTTTATTGGGGGTTTAGTACGTTTTCTGATGATAAATTTAAAGAAACTTTGCGGATTTTTCGAAAAATCGTCCATTTTTTTCTCTTTTCGAAACAATTCTTTTTTCTCCTGTTTTCAAGAAACATTCCCTTTTTCACATTTTTTCGCTTAAATGTCATCTGAAATAATGAAACCCAATAGAAAATTCAACTATTCTTGATTAAAAGTTCTTTTTTTTTATGAAAATTTAATTATTTTGCGGAAACTGCAACAATTTTGTTAAAAAGTGATCTATTTTTATCAAAAATTCCACTACTTGGTGGAAATTTGAACTATTTCGTTCAAAAATAATTTATTTTTTGGTGAAGATTGGTCTCGTTGATTGACAATTTAACTATTTTGTTGAAAATTCGTTACAATTTTGGTATAGAATAAAGTTTTTCTATTGAAAATTTAACTATTCCATTTTTCGGTGAAAATTTACCTTTTTCAGTTAAAAATTCAACTATTTGAATGAAAATTCACCTTTTTTAGTTGAATATTTAACTACTCATGTGAAAATTCATTTATTTTGTTGATGATTCGTCTTTTTTGGTAGAAAATAAATCTTTTTGGTCAAAAAATCAACTTTTTGGTGAAAAACTCAACTCTTTGATTAAATTTTAAACTCTTTTTATGAAATTTTTTTGTTTTGTTAGATTAATCATTTTAGATGAAAATTCATTGCTTCGGTCGATAATTTAACTACATATTTTGCTAAAAATTCGTCTTTTTTAAATAAAATATTTTTTTGATTGAAATATAAACTACTACATTCTTTGATGAGAATTATTTTTTTTTTGTAAAATGAATTACTTGGTTTAAAGTTGAAGTACTTTGTAAAAAATTCATTTTTTGTTGTTCAAGATTTATAATTTTAGTTATAAATTCAACTATTTGAACGTAAATTAAACTATTTGCTTGAATACTTAACTATTTTGTTGGAAACTTGTTCTTTTTGTTGATTTTTTTTTCAACAGAAAATTTAATTATTCCATTTTTGGTCGAAAATGTATCCTTTATAAGTTTATCCTATCACAAACTTCAATTGAATTCAAATGGTTGAAAATTCTTTTTTTTGTGGTTGAAATTCAGTTTTTTTTTTTAACTGAAAAATTAACGATTCCATTGTGGTTTGAAAATTTATTCTTTTAATTTGAAAAGTCGTCTTTTTTGTTCGAAAATCAATCTTCTTTTTTGAAAATTCATCTGTTTTGTTGAAGATTCAAGTATTTTGTAAAAAATTAATTTTTTCACTGTTGAAGATTTATCATTTTAGTTGAAAATTTGACTAGTTGGTCGGAAATTTTGTTTTTTTTTTAGTTAACAAATTTTTTTTTCATCTGAAAATGTAACTAGTCCATGTTCGGTACCAAATTTATCCTTTATAAGTTGAAAATTCAACTATTTGTTAGAAAATCAATGTATTTGATTAAAAATTCGTGTATTTGGGTAGAAAATTAATCTAGTTTGTTCAAAGTTCACCTTTTGAGTCCAATATAAATGGTTGAAAATTCGTCGTTTTATTTTTGTTTCTAGTTCAGTTTCTAAAACTGAAAATTTTACGATTCTATTGCTGTTTGAAAATTTATCCATTCTAGTAGAAAATTCGTCTGTTTGGGTAGAAAATTAATCTTTTTTTGTTGAAAATTCATCTATTGGATTGAAGATTCAAGTATTTTTGGTTGAAGACCTGTGCTTTTTAGTTGAAAATTGAACTATTTGGTTGACGATTCATGTATTTTGTTCAAAATTCGTCTTTTGGTAAAAAATTAATCTTCTTGGTTAAAAATTCGGATAGTGAGTAAAAAATTTATCTATTTTTTGAAGGTTCAATCATTTTGTTGAAAATTCAACTATTTTATTAAAGTAATTTTTCTTGGTCGAAGATTCAACTGCTTTGTTGAAAATTCGTACTCTTAGATTGGAATTTGAACCCTCTTCGCTGAAAATTAACTTGATTTTTGAAAATTCAACTTTTCCGGTTGAAATTTCACCTGCCCTTATAAAAATTTATCTTTTTGGCTTGAAAATTAAACTATTTGGTTATTTTGAACTGAATGGTTGCATTTTTGAAAGACAGCTGATATTTCATCAGGAAAAGTTTAACTTTCGCGAAGAAAGTTCATTTTCAGCCAAAAGAGATGGAAACTACAAATATTTTTTCAATACGCTTCTTAAGGATATAAGACTATGAATATTTCTGAGAAAGCATGAATATTTTGAAAAATTTTGGAAAATTTTGAAAATGTTTTATATTGTGAAAAAAAATTTTCTATATGAAGAAATGGTTTTGCGTGGACGAAACTCACAGGATATCTCCCTCGTATCACTATGAATCAAAAAAAATCAAAGGTGCTCTTTTAAAAAAAAAATCTGAGTGACTGCTATGAAAAAATTTTTTTGGAAAAAATTAGGTAATGGAAAAAAAAGTCTTATATTTGGCCTTAAAAAACAATATATTTAAGGCCCGTACCATTCAGTGACAACATCAGAGTCAGACTGTCCGATTTCCTATAAAATCTGTCAGCTAAGAAATTTAACAACCTAATCTCAAATTAACTTTATCGTTATTTGGATAATATAAACAACAATATCAGAGGAAGTCAACCTGAAAGCTATTTGGCACACAATTGCATAATTTAGGCCTAACGAGGTTCGTTGACAAGCTTCGCCCATCTATTTTTGCCTCGCGGCCAATTTAGAAAACCCCAAAAATACCTCCTCAAAGCCCCTCTGAATTCCGTCCGATAAACATCACCGCAGATTTTTCAGAACAACAAAGTGGAATTTACAATCTGACATATTTTGCTGCGTATTTCAAAATTGCATCAGTTTATTTTCTATAATTAATTAGACTTTGAACTGCCGCAAAGCAACTCGTAAGCCGAATTCAAAGCTTTTCCTTCGGACGTGTACATAATTACTGAAGTTAATTAAGCTTCCGGAGATGAAAGGGAGGGAGTGGTATACTTAAGAAAGTATTAGCGTCGGAGCGAATCTGAAATACGGCGCTAAACGTTGTTGAAACGCGCATCCCAAAGCAAATGAAAGTCACCGAGAGTGTTTCAAACGCCTTGAATGTGCTTTGCGATTTTCCGCTTTAGGAGGGGGGGGGGGCGATAATTTTACACAAACTGTGCTTTCAACACGAACGAGATAAATATCGTTTGCTCAACATGAAATAATGACCTTGAAACAATCTGGACTAATCCAGGTAATTGGAAGTCATTTTCCTGAGTAATCCAAACAGCTTTCAACTATTTTCCTACTAAAAAAAGTCAGGAATCATCACAAATGGTCAGAAGTTCACACGATTTCTGATCATCCTGACCACTCCTGACAAGTCTCACTATTGAAATGAAATCTTACTGATTTCTGGTGAAATCTAACTGGTTGAAAAAGCCAAAGTGTGTCATTGACAATCAGTGAGATTTCACTGGTTCACTCAGTGGAATTTCGTCACGGGTTAAATCAGTGAGGTTCACTGGTTTAACCAGTAAGATTCACTGGTTTAACCAGTGAGTTTCACTGGTTTAACCAGTAAGGTTTACTGGTTCAATCAGTGGGGTTCACTGGTTCAATCAGTGAGGTTCACTGGTTCAATCAGTGATGTTCACTGGTTCAATCAGTGAGGTTTACTGGTTATTTAGTACCAGTAGTCGTCTGACCGTACGCTTTGTCGTCTTTCAGCATGTTCGGTATGTCGTGTTAATCAGTGAGGTTTACTGGTTACTCAGTACCAGTAGTCGTCTGACCGTACGCGTTGTCGTCTCTCAGCTGGTTCGGTATGTCATGTTAATCAGTGAGGTTCCCTGGTTCAATCAGTGAGGTTTACTGGTTACTCAGTACCAGTAGTCGTCTGAAAGTACGCTTTGTCGTCTTTCAGCATGTTCGGTATGTCGTGTTAATCAGTGAGGTTCACTGGTTACTCAGTACCAGTAGTCGTCTGACCGTACGCGTTGTCGCCTCTCAGCTGGTACAGTATGTCATGTTAATCAGTGAGGTTTACTGGTTAATCAGTACGAGTAGTCGTTTGACTGTACGCATTGTCGTCTCTCAGCTGGTTCGGTATGTCATGCTAATCAGTGAAGTTCACTGGTTTAACCCATTCGCTTACTGTTACCGTTTACTGGTTACTCAGTACTAGTAGTCGTCTGACCGTATGCGTTGTCGTCTCTCAGGTCAGGTATGTCACTTATCATTCATCAATTTTATGGTGACCTTTGAAAAATTATTTTTTTTTAAACCGCACTTTACTATCACAACAATAAATAAGGGCCAGTCCCAAAATATTTCTAACACCGGCGACTCGCGCATACCAGGTTCATGTCTTGGCCCCGTGGAGCGCTATCTCACTGGTTGAATCTACCATTCGGCATCACTGGTATATTCAGTGACAACGCTGTTTTAGTTGAATCACTTACTGGTTCGCCCAGTTAGAGTCCGAAAATCACTGGTTTACCAGTGATAATTCAAACTACTGAATCAACCAGTGATAATTCAAACTATTGATTCAACACGTGATAATTCAAACAACTGATTCAACCAGTGATAATTCAAACTACTGATTCAGCCAGTGATAATTCAAACTACTGATTCAACCAGTTTCAATTTCACTGGTTTTGTTTAAGAGAGCAGGTTCATCGGGTGAGACCGCAAGTGGGCCAAACGAAAAGGATTGAAAATTAAAAATAATTTTTTTCATTATTGCATATATAGATTTAAAAGTAAGACATTCAGAATATACGGCTTACAAAGATTTGAGATATTTTTAGAATTAGAGTCATTTAGTATGGGAGTATTAATAATTAAATCTAAGTAAACAGAGAATGTGACAAAATAATATAAATAAATAATATAAATGAACTGGGAAATATAAAAAGGATTGGGTTTTATCGCATTCTATTCTTGGAACCTCAATAAAGCATTATGCTTCGAACTCAAGTTCTGACGATTTCTAAAGATTTTTTCACGATTTCTGACTTTTTTTGACAATTTCTGCCAAGAAACGCAACAAGAGTGGATGGAAATGATCAGAAGTCCTGACTTTTTTCTGATGATTCCTGACTTTTTTTTTAGTAGGGTTTAATAAAATTTTTTTGTGTGTGTGTTGAAAATTCATTTTCTTTCCCGAAAATTCAACTATTCCATTTTTTGTTAAAAATTAATCTTATTTAGTTGAATATTCATGTATTTCGTCGAAAATTCGTTTTTACGGTTGACAATTAATCTATGTTGAAAATTCATGATTTTGGTTAAAATTCAATTGTTGTACCTATTGAAAATTCATATTTTTGAATTCAAAATTTGATTATTTTGATAGAAAATCCAACTATCGTGTTGAAAATTTTTTTTTTGTTGAAAATAATTTTTTGAACAGAAAGGTTCAGTATTTTATTTTGTTGGAAATGTATCAACTATAACATTTTTTGTTGGAAACTATATATATATTGTTTTTTTTTGAAAATTCGAAAATTTGGTTGAAAATTAATATTTGTATGACGAAAATTTAACTATGGAATGACACATTGAACTTTTTTTTTTAATTTGATCATTTCGATAAAAAGTTATCTTTTTGTTTGAAAATTCAACTGCTTCGTTGAAAATTCATCTTTTTCGATAGAAATATCATCCTTAATGGATTAAAAATTCATCATTTTTGTTAGAAAATTAAGCTCCTTAATTGAAGATTCAACTACTAGGTGGAAAGATGAACTACTTTCATAAAAATTAATTTTATTAGTTGACGAAAACCATTACTTTAATTGAAAATTCAACTATTCTGTTAAAAAGTCATTTATTAGGTTGAAAATTCATGTTTTAACTGAAAATTTAACTATGCCAAGTTTTGGTTATAATTTCAACTGTTTTGTTAAAAATTCGGCTTTATGTCTTCGAAATTAAACTATTTTGTTGAAAATTCAACTATTCGGTTAATAATTAATTTTCTTTTAAAGTTCAACTATTCCATTGAAAATTTATCTTTTTAGGTCAAAAATTTAACTATTTTGATGAAAAGTCATCTTTTTCTTCGAAAATTCAATTGGTTTGTTAAAAAATTTTCTTTTTTATAGAAAGTTCATCCTTTTTGGGTTAGAAATTCATATTTTTTTTAGTAAAAAATTTCCTGCTTGAAAATTCAACTATCTTCTAAAAAATTCATATTAGCTTGAAACGATTTGGTAGTAAATGCTACTGTTTGGCCGAAAATTAATTTAGTTGCTTGTTGAAAATTAGTCTTTTTTGCTTAAAAATTAAACTTTTTTGTTTGGTTTGGTTCAAAAAATGAACAACTCAACAATTTCTAGACTAAAAAAATCTTTCCCGGTTGAAAATTCAAATCCTTTGTTGAAAATTCATATTTTCCCGGTAAAAATTTGATCTTTTTTTGGTTAAAAATACAAATGTTTAATTCAAAATTAAAATCTTTCCTTCGTTGAAATATGAACTATTATATTTTTTGCTGAAAATTGTTCTTTTTTGTTTGAAAATTCGACCGTTTAGTTAAAAATTAATATTTAAAGCTTGTAAATTCAACTATTTGGTTAAAATTTCGTCTCACTTGATTGAAAGTTCAACTTCCTTCCAAAATTCTACTGCTTTGTTGAAAAGACTAACATTTTCTCCTGGTGACTTTTTTTGATGAGAAGAAAATTACCAGAGTTATAGCACTTACAAAATTCAAAAAAACAAACAAAAATAAAAATGTTAAGCCAAAAAACGCACGATATGAAAAAAAGTCAGAAAAAGAAAAAAATTACTTCTTGAACACCTTATAATATTTTCATAAAAACTTTTTAAATTTTTTCGAAAAATCGAAAATTCAAATGTTGATCACACAAAAGAACAATAAAAAATCAAAAATTGCATTTTACGGTCAAGCTTTACAAGATACAAAAAAATATGAATTGGCAAAACTTGTGCATTAAAAAAACATCGACAAATTTGTTATTCATCACTTTTTGATAGGATGCGTAGTTTTTGTTTTAAATTCGTAAAAAACAGCATTGAAAATAGAAAAATTTAATTTTTAGACAAACGACACAAGCTACGGAAAAAAATAAATAGACAAAATTTATTCCCCTAAAAAAAGCTACAAATTGGTTATTAACCCTTTTTCATAGGATGCCTAATTTTTGTTTTAATCGTGAAAAATAACATTACCAATCAAAAAATGAAATTTTTGGAAAAACGAAACTGTGTACTAAAAAAGATGAATAGGCGAAAATCGTGGATGTAAAAGATCTGCAAATTTGTCAGCAATTCCTTTTTGCTAGGGCGCGTAGTTTTTGTTTTAATCGTAAAAATAGCAACAAAAAAATAAAAAAATAAAATTTTTGGAAAAACCTCACAAGAGACGATAAAAAATGAAAAGACAAAAATTGTTCAGCCAAAAAAGATCCACAAATTTGTCATAAACTTCTGTTATAAAAATACGTTTAAAATTAAAAAAATTAACTTTCTGGAAAAACGACACTAGCTACCATAACATTTTATTTAATAAATTTTTTATCCTAAATTATATCTACAAATTTTCTTGAAACCACTTTACGCTAGAATGCGTATTTTTGGTTCGAATCGTGAAAAATAACACTGAAAATAAAAAAATTAAATTGATCGAAAAACGACACAAAATGCAATAAAATGTTTAATGACAAAATTGTTTTTTTCTTATAGGATGCGCACCTTTCTTCAATTACAAATAAAATACAATGAAAATACTTCTGTTTTAATACCAATGCATATTATGAATTGTATCTAATAATATAAATTTATTGAAGTGATACATTTTCCAGGGTAGCTAAGAATAAAATGTAATGCAAAATAAGGAAGAAATATTTTAAAGTAATCATGATCAATAAAATTTGGACAAAATCAAGTGCGAAGCACGATATATATGATGAGAATATGTTTTTTAAAGCCGAAGGAGCTTTAAAAATAGAGAATTCACAATCACCAAATTACAGTTGTCTATGCTTTGACTATTTTGATGAAAGAACGGTCCCTATGAGGTAGCAATATCAATTCAAAGTACATAACACGTTAAAGCCGAAGGAGTCTTCACAAAAGGGAATTCACAATCACCAAATTACATTTGATGCTTTGACTATTTTGATGAAAGAACAGTCCCTATGAGGAAGCAATATCAATTTGAAGTACATAACACGTTAAGGCCGAAGGAGCTTTAACAAAAGAGAATTCACAATCACCAAATTACAGTTGTTGCTTTGACTATTTTGATGAAGGAACGGTCCCTATGAGGCAGAAATATCAATTCAAAGTACATAACACGTTAAAGCCGAAGAAGCTTTAACAAAAGAGAATTCACAATCACCAAATTACAGTTGTTGCTTTGACTATTTTGATGAAAGAACAGTCGCTATGAGGAAGCAATATCAATTTAAAGTACATCACAAGTTAAACACGAAGGAGCTTTAACAAAAGAGAATTCACAATCACCAAATTGCAGTTGTCGATGCTTTGACTATTTTGATGAAAGAACGGTCCCTATGAGGAAGCAATATCAATTTAAAGTACATAACACGCTGAAGCCGAAGGAGCTTTAACAAAAGAGAATTCACAATCACCAAAGTACACTTGTTGTTTTGACTATTTTGATGAAAGAACGGTCCCTATGGGGAAGCAATACCAATTTAAAGTACGTAATACGTTAAAGCCGAAGGAGCTTTAACAAAAGAGAATTCACAATCACCAAATTACAGTTGTCTATGCTTTGACTATTTTGACGAAAAAACGTTCCCCACGTGGAAGCAATATAAATTGAAAGTGCATAACATAAAGTAAAATAAAAAAGCATACATGTCATAAAATGGCATCTGTCAATCAAAGAATTCCCGAGGGATGCGTCAAGTAATTCGGTAGTGCAAATTTCAGTTTAGTCTGACACTATTTTCGCGTTCCAATTTCTGGCGAATGCATATGGTCGCATACCAATATCGAGAATGTATTAGTTCAAAGGATGATGGTTTCAACGCTGATTCTCCGTACTCATTTTTTCCACCAACCCTCTCCACTGAAACCCTCTTGAGTATTCGCGCAATTGGTTTTTCGTGTTTCAACCCACTCCTTCGCGATCCTCGAAAACCTCATTTTTTTTATTTGTTTTTGACCGAGTCTCTGCACGTGCACACCAATCTCACAATGTCGCCTTTAAAATTTTAATGGATATCGAATACGTGCAATCTGCACCCCCAGGGGACGGAATTCCGAAATTCCTCTCGATACGATTATTAAATGTCAGTTTTAAATTTTTCATCACGTCTAATAAAACGAAACATTTTCACAGTATCGCTTTACGCGGATCTGACAGTCGATTGATTTCAATTTAGCGTGGATTTTTTTTCAATTTTTTTTTTTGTAAAGTCGGGGTCCAATTTGGGGGAAAAATGAAGAAAAAATTAGGAAAAACTTTTTTTTGCCGAAATACAATATTTAAAAAAAAATGACGAAAAATTAAATCTTGTTAATTTTTACCTAAAGTTAAAAAAAGCTTTTTTTATTTTTCGATGCTCTTTGCAATAAACTAGATCATTGTGCATACTATGCGCGCAATAGTTATCCTTTCTTTAATAAATAACTCGGTTCATTTTCCAACATTTTGTTATAGATTTTAGAAAAAATCTTTTATGATTTGAAAATGTTGCATATGATTTACAGAAGTTTGTTTATTATAGCGAAAAAATTCTAGTAAATTTAATATGAATTAAACAATTTTTTTCATTTACTTACAATTCTTTAAAATTAGCAGATAATTTTTCTAATTAATAAAGTATGTCTCGCCGCGTGTGGAATCGTCCTAATTTTTAATATTTTTTAACATTCAAAAAACATAAAAAATACACTTTTGAGATGAATACCTCTGAGGAAGAAAAACGAAAAAATCTGTTCTTGCTCGAATCATCCTGTCAATTTTACCTTTTTTTGGTTCAAAGTTAAACTAATCAGTTGAAAGTGGAACTGTTTTGTTAAAAATTAATTTTGATTGTTGGTTTCTTCATCATTGTAGCAAGAAACCCTTTTTTTGTCCAAATGTTAATTATTTTTTTGAAAATTTTTTGTTCTAGATTAATTTTTTTAACTGAAATTTTAACTATTACATTTGTTTAAAAAATTCTGTATTTTGTTGTCTTTTGTAAAGTATAATATGAATCCTCTTGATGTCTAATTCACCTTTTGAGTTGAAAAATCATTTCTTTGATCGGAAATTAGATTTTCTCAGCGAAAATTGATCTTTTTAACTGAAAATTTAACTAATTCATTTTTTGTCGAAAATTTATCTTTTTTAATGTACATTTAATCTTTTTGGTCGATAATTTAACCATTTTATTGAAAATTTGTCTTTTTTGGTAGAAAATTCAACTTTTGAGATAAAAATTCACTTTTTTGTTCAAGATAAATTATTTTAGTGAAAAATTAATTTCTTTGCTTAAAAATTTAACTATTTTGTTGAAAATTAGTTTTTTTGGTTGAAATTAAATTTTTTAAACTAAAAATTTAACTATTCCATGTTCGGTTTAAAATTTGTCTACTTCATCTGAAAATTCAGTTATTTGGTTGAAAATGTATGTATTTTGTTGAAAACTAATCTATTATGGTAAAAAATTAATCTTTTTGGTTGTGAATTCATTTCTTTGTTTGAAAATTAGTTTTTTATAGAAAATTAATTTTTTCAACTGAAAATTTAACTATTTTATAGTTGATCAAATATTTATCTTTCATAATCTTATTTTAATCTAATTAATCTTATCTTTTTAGTACATCTGGCTGAAAATTTAACTATGTTGCTGAAAATTAATTTATTTTGATGAATATTGGTCTTTTTTAGTATAAAATTCATTTTTTTGGTTGACAATTCATTTGTTTGATTGAAAATTAGTCTTTTTATTGAAAATTAATTTTTTAAACTGAAAATTGAACTATTCCCTTTTTTGTCAAAAATTGATCCTTTTTGGTAAAAATTTAATCTTCTTGGATGACAATTTATCTGTTTGGTTAAAAATTGATCTATTTTATTCAAAATTCATCTATTTTGCTGAATATTTGTCTTTTTTGGTAGAAAATTCATATCTTGGGTTGCAAATTTAACCATCAGGTTAAAAAATTCATTTTTTATGAAGATTCATTATCTCAGTTGAAAATTAATTTCTTTGCTTCAAAATTTGAGTATTTTGTTGTAAATTCGTCTTATTTTTGTTGAAAATAAATTTTTTTTGACTGAAAATTCCATTTCTGTTAGGAAATTGACCTTTTTATTTGGACGATCACTTCTCGTCTTTTTTAGATTAAAAATTTAATTATTTTGCTAGAAAATGCACATTTTTGGGTCGCAAATACAACTTTTTTGTCAAAAATTCTTTGTTTGATTTGAAAATTAGTCAGTTTTGGTTAAGGATTCAAATAATTTGTTGAAAATACGTACTTTTTCATTTAATTTAACTGTTTTTTATTGAAAATTAAAATATTTTTTGGTGAAAATAACATCAATTTGGTTGAAAATGTAATTACTTTGTCGAAAATTCCCTTTTTCTTAGTTGAAAATTAATTATTTTAACTGAAAATGTAATTCTTCCATTTTTTACGGATCCTAAAACGTTAGTTATTTTTACACAAAATTCGTAAAAATCTTTTACACTGGATCAGTAAAGAAAGATTTTTTGTTTTTTGTAAAATTTTTTCAAACTGAATAACCTTATCTGGGGAAGAGTAGGAAAAATTTTCTTTCGTCGGAAGATAATATTTAAAAAAAATCATTAGCAGGGTCAATATATCCAGAAAATAATAACCTTTTACGATTAACAGAAGAAAAAATTCTTTAAACAAATAAAAATTGTTTAAATAATTACCAAATATGTTCTACAAAAAATATTGCTATTAAAATTAATCAACTGTATCATTTATCCCAGAAAATACAAACATTTCACGATATACTGGAAGAAAAAAAAAGTTTAAGCAAATTAATATTATTTAAACAATTCAAAATTGTTTTTAAAATACTTGGAAACTTGTCGCTTATTAAAAATGATCTTACGATTTCGCAATGAGGTCAAAAATTTTTTGAGGTCCAAGGAAATTGAAAAAAATATGTTCGCTCATTTTTTTGAATTTGTAACTCAAACAAAAGTGAGCATTACTCCAGAAGAAGGCTTTTAGAATTAAATAATTTCTTATCAAAATTCTTAAAAATTGAAAATTTCAAAATTAAGTTTTAAAATTCAGCAATTGAAAATTTAAGGATGTCAAATTTAAAAAATGTCCGCACCACTGCAATTTGAATGTTGCAATCATTTTAAAATATAATGTTAACAAATTAAAATCAATAGAAGAGACATTTTTTTATTTGAGCCTTCAGAATTCACGAATTAAAAAATCTATATCCCTGGAAATTTTTTTAATAATTTTGAATTGATCTCATTAAAAAATGAATAATTTTACGTGATATCAAGCGACCCAACGTGACTGCAAGAAATTGTATTCTCTCTAATTGGGGTTTTCCAGAAAATATTTTTTATTTTTTTCTTCAAATTTTGAAAACACCTTTTTTATTCTTTCAAATATTTTTGAAAAGTTTCTGCTAATAGAAGAAAGGCATCCTGTCAGCTTTATGCGGGCTGAACCGTTTTTTAAGACCAGGAGAATTTTTTTCCGAAAAATGTAATTTTTGAATTTTTCTCGTCAACAATGAAGAAATAAATTTTTTTATTTAAAATTAGGAATTAAATTATATACAAATCAAATTGAAAATATTAAAAAATTAAAATTAATAAATATTCATAAAAAATTTTGAAACTTGAATGTTCCTTGCAGTTCATAAATAGTCTTATTGTAGATTTGTAATTAGGTTTAAAACACTTTTCAAACTTTTCGCAGTAAGGAATTATAAATTAAATAGTATTTATAAATTTAATATTGAATCGTAAATTTAATAATTTAATAGTCCAATACAAAATTCAGTAAGGAATTAAAAAAATTTAATATTTCCTAAAATATCAGATATATTGAATACAATTAAATTTATTACTTCTTGCTAAAAACAGTTTGAGAAATTTGTTGAACTTAATAAAAAATCTATAATAAGGATATTAATGATAAGGGACAATATCAATAATCTCCCTCTGTTTTCTCAAATCCGAATAATATTGTTTGATCAAATTTTTTTGTATCGATTTAGCAACTCAATAGCTATAAAAAAAATTCTCACTTTTTAAAAAAATTGAATACTGGATTTTGTTATCAACATCCAAATATGAAAAAATGGACCCCTCAAGCAAAAAAACTTAAAAAAAAAAAATTCTCTCAAAATTTGTTTAAAACCCAGGAATATTTAATAATAATTCAGGGTCAATTTAGCACTGTTTTATGTCAAAAGTAGGTTCTTATTTTGAACAAAAAATTAAAAATTCGATTATTGAGGAAATTTTTGTTTTCTATAAAATCAAATTATAGAATGCTACTTGCCAACGGTGATCAAAAACAAGATACTATTTGCAAATCTTTAAATTAGAAATTAACTTTTTTATCAACTTTCAAATATGAGAAAACGTGCTTCCTGAGCGAAAAAAAAAATCCCCCTCTATTTTCTCAAAACCTAATACTATATTTTCATCAAATTTTTTCTGTATAGATTCAGCAACTCAATAGATAGAAACCAAATTTTCACTTTGAAAATAATTGAACTTTTTATTCCAGTCCAAACATGAGAAAACGTGCTCCTCGTGCAAAAAAAAAACTTTAATTCGAAATATTCTCCAAACCTGATTACATTTTTAAATCAAATATTTCAGGATTAAATTCCGCACTGATTTGTTTCAAAAGAACATTCTTGAAAGAAAATACAAAAAAATACAAAAATCGATTTTTGAGGACGGTTTTTGTCTCATCTTCAAAAAACTTATTTTTTAAACAAATATATATCATAATTATTACATATATTTTTACAAAAACATTCTAGAGTGAAATAAACATATACTTTTTTTAAATTTTCAATAAATTAAAGTTAAAATTAATTTTATCATTATGGTTAAAAATCGCAACTATTTGGTTGAAAATTCACCTTTTTGGTTGAATTCAACTATTTTTGGTATAAAATTAAAATCCTTTTTGGTTAAAATATAAAATATCACGTTTTTCCTTGAGAATTAATATTTTTTGGTAGAAAATTCAATTACTTAGTTGGAAGTGGAACTACTTTGTTGAAAATTAATTTATTTGTTTGATGATTCATCATTTTGGTTGAAAAACCTTTCTTTTATTCAGAATTTAATTATTTTGTTGAGAATTATGTTTTCTAGATGAAAATTAATTGTTTTAACTGAAAACTTAACTCGTCCATGTTTGGTTCATTATACATTTTATGTTAAAAATGCAAATATTTGGTTTAAAATTTCTGTATTTTATTGAAAATTCGAATTTTGTGGGAGAATATTTAATCTTCTTGTTGACTAATTTAAATTTTTAAATTTTTTGTTAAATTTAACTATTGGATGAAAATCCGTCTTTTTTTGGTAAAAGAGTATTCTCATTAGTTGAAATTTCACCTTCTTTGTTAAAAATTATTTCTTTGGTTGAAAACTCATTTGTTGGAAATTCGTTTGGTTTTTAGTTGAAAATTTATTTCACTAACTGAAAACTAAGTTGAAAGTTCACTTGAACTATTCAATTTTTTGTGGAAAATTAACTTTTTTTGATAGAAATGTAATCTTTTTCATTAAGAAACTATCTGTTCAGTAAAAAATTTAACTATTATATTTTTTGTTAAGAATTCATTTCTCTCATTGTAAAAAAAAACTAGTTGAAAATTAGTTTTTTTGTTGATAGAAAATTCGTCTTTTGGATAGAAAAATCTACTATTTGGTCAAAATTTCATATTTTTGGTTGAAAATTCATCATTGTGATTAAAAACTAATTTCTTTGGTTGAAAATTCGTTTATTTTGAGTTCAAAATTATTTTTTTAACTGAAGATATAACTATTCGATTTTAGCTTACAAATTTATATTTGTAGTTGAAAATTAATTAATTTTGCTGAAAACTCGTTTTTTTATTCACTTTTCCAACTGCAAATTGAAATATAGTTTAAAATTGAAGTATTTTGTTGAGAATTCATTTTTTCGGTTGAAAATTGATTGTCTTAACTGAAAATTTAATTCTTCTATTTTTGGTTAAAAAATAATTTTTTTTTTATGAAAAGAGAAACTATTTGTTTTAAAATTCGTTTTCTTTTTGGTTGAGTATTTATCTTTCTGACATTTTAACTATTCTAATTTTGATTGAAAATTGATTTTTTTAGATGAAAATTCATGCACTTTGTTGAAAATTCGAATTTTTTGGGAGAATATTTAATCTTCTTGGAGACTAATTCATCTTTTTGTTTGTAAATTCCTTTGAAAATTAAAATATTTGGTTGAAAATGAGATTTTTCTTATTTAGAATTAATTTTTGTAACTGAAAATGTAACTTCCATTTTTTGTCGAAAATTTATCTTTTTTGATAGAAATTAATTCTTCTTGGTTGAAAATTATTCATTAATTTTTAAAAATGAGTTTTTTTGTTGATAGAAAATTCATCGTTTGAATAGAAAAATCTACTATTTGGTAAAAATTTCATATTTTTGGT
>CAKNYM010052706.1:261160-287039 GCA_932195095.1 Andricus curvator | reverse complement strand
AATCTAAACATGAATAATACAAACAATAAAGTAGCCTCGGAATGGACTGAAACTTGGATCGACAAAATGCATACACACGGTAAACGTAAAGGTCGAATTTCAGGCGATGAATGGAGACTGGGTGTATGGAATGCTAGAGGAGTGAATGACCTTAAAATAAGAGAACTACGAGAAACTATGCATGCAAGGAAACTAGATATTTTATGTGTACCTGAGACGAAGAAAAAGGGTTGCGAAAGTAGAAACATAGAAAATGGGGTGTTGAAAGGCGGTTTTGAAATATGGTCAGGAGTAGGTAGTGAATCAAATCGTAGTCAAGGGATCGGTTTAATTATGAATAAAAAAGCAAGACAGCATCTCAAAGATCATGATTTTGTATCTCCCAGATTGTTGTGGGCTAGAATGAAGGTAGGAATCAGAAGGTTATTTATCATAGCGTGCTACGCCCCAGTTGACAGTGAGCCGCGAGAAGTCAAAGACGCTTTCTGGGACACTTTAAATGACACAATAAGTACTTGCGATCCAGGTGAAAGAATAATTCTGCTAGGAGATATGAACGGATGGGTCGGCGTTCAACGTCAGGATACAGATACAGAAAGGGTACTAGGTAAATTTGGGGATCCAAGAAAAAATTATAACGGGGAAAAATTAGTTAGCTTATGCCTAGAAAAGGGCCTATTTATTACCAATACTTGGTTTCGACATAAAATGATCCACACGTACACTTGGTGTAAAGGAAATAACCGCAGTGTAATTGATTTCGTTATTGCGGATGAAAGACTAAGAGAACTAGTCAAAGATACAAGAGTCATGAGGGGTTCCGAATGCAATACTGATCATTATCTTTTAATCTCTAAAATAAACTTAGGCCGGGGATGGAAAAGAAAGAGAACAGAAAAAACGAAACAAACTCGAATAAAGATTGAAAATTTACAGAAACCGGAAGTGCGAATAGAGTTTCAAAATAAGTTAAGCGAACGCATAGATAGGACAACTTGGGAAGCGCTTACGAGCAATAAAGATATAGAGGGCGCGTGGGCTTTATTACGGGATATCATTGTTAAAACTGCAATTGAAGTGTGTGGTACGGCAGTGGTAGGAAGAAAGTCTGGTGATGCATGGTGGAATGATGAAATTCAAGCAGCCCAGCGAGAAAAGAAAAAAGCGCACAAGAGAACATTAAACATGACAGGTCTTAGCGATGAGGAGAGAAATAGACTCAAAAATGATTACAAAGACAAAAAGAGGAAAATGAAACGACTAGTCAAGGAGAGTAAAGAAAAAATCAGAACAGAAGAAGAGAACAAAATACAAAACGGCTTTGGAGGAATAATGAAACTACTATATAAACAGTTGAAGGAAAGTAAAAGTACAGAGTTTGCTAGCATGAGAAACAGCAAAGGTGAAATGCTATATGATATAGACGGGATAGTAGACGCTTTAAAAGACTCTTTTAAAGAACTATTAGGAGGTGAAGATATAGGACAACAAAACTACGACATAGAACATAATGCATTAGAAAACCCAATTGAAAAAGTCTGTGTCACTGAGGTCCGAGACATAATTAAGAACTTGAAAAACGGTAAGGCTGCTGGCATAGACAGTATTAGTGCTGAAATGCTCAAATACGGTGGCGAGTACATACCTCACAGGTTGTGCGAATTAATAAATTTATGTATCGAGACGCGGAAAGTCCCAGACGATTGGAAAAAAGCGATTATCGTACCAATATACAAAAGAAAGGGAGATAAAAACAACTGCAGTAATTACAGAGGTATCAGCCTACTAAGTACCGTAAGTAAAATATACTCAAAAATACTTATTCGTAGGGTAATGGAAATCACAGAAGAAAACATATGGGAAGTCCAAAGTGGATTTATGCCAGGAAGATCATGTACAGATCAGATATTTAGCCTAAGACAGATCACAGAAAAAAGCTTGAGAGTAGGAAAAAAAAGTTTTCTGTGCATTTATTGACCTAGAAAAAGCATTTGACACGGTAAATAGAAGTAAACTTTGGGAAGTTCTTAAAGAATACGGAGTAAATGGAGGGCTCCTGCAAGCAATAAAAACAATGTATACAGGTAGTAAAGCGAGCGTAAGGGTAAACGGGAAACTGAGTGACTGGTTCGATATTACGCAAGGCGTGAAACAAGGATGCGTTATGTCCTCGAGGCTATTTATCATATTCATGGATAAGTGTCTAAGAACTGCACTCTTCGACGAAGAAGGTGTAGATCTCCAAACAGTTAAGGTACGTGGGTTAGCTTTCGCAGATGACAAGATTGTTATGGCAGAATCAGTCGAGGACTTGCAAAGAATGTTTAATAAACTTCATACAAGCATGAAGGACATGGGACTCAAAATTAACGTAAATAAAACAAAAATCATGGTGTTTGAGGGAAAGAGTGAGAAAACAATGTGCAACATTGTCCTAAATGATGAGAGATTAGAACAAGTTGACAAGTACGTATATCTAGGTAGTCTATTCACTAGCGATGGAAAAATAGATGGGGAGTTAGATAGGCGCATAAATAAGGGTAAACAGGTTATCGGTAGAGCAGGGTCCATCCTAACAAATAAAAACATATCAAAAAAAGCTAAAATGGCCATACACAATTCTATATTCGTACCGACTGTACTATACGGTAGCGAGACATGGACATGTCAAGAAAAGGACAGGAGTAAAATTAACGCGATCGGCATGAAACCTCTGCGCATAATATGCGGGAAAACACTAATGGACAAAGTCCGAAACGAGACAATCCTCAAAGAATGTGGTGCAAAAGAGACAATAGTTGACACATGGGAAAGAAATCAGTTAAGATGGTTCGGACATCTTGAAAGAATGAAAGATGAACGACTGACCAAACAAGTGTATAAAGGTAAAGTAAATGGCAGAATGCCCAGAGGTAGACCGCCGAAAGAATGGTTAGAATCTGTAAATGAGACATTAATCCGTAGAGACATAAGAAGCCATAGGAACACAAGAGCTTGCATGAAAAAATGCATGGACGTCAAGGAAGCTAGAGTAGTATGCCAGGACAGAAAAGTGTGGCGACAAGTAGTTTGTAAACAGAGTGACAGTAGAATGAATGACGCCTGAAACAAAGATCTTGGATACTAATGGGCCCAAGTGGAGAACCATACATAACAATTTTGTGAGGCTCTTCACTTGGGGTGATCGCTAGAGAGATTGATCAGCAACCTGGGTCGGAGCAGTGTTGCGGAGTAAACGTGTCATTTAAATAAATAACACGAGAATTCCAGATCAATCTAAAATATATATACCTAACACTTATATACCTATCCACCTCATACCTATATTCCTACCTACCTTATACCTTTATACCCATATGCACACTACTATTCTCCAACCGAGCAAGTCACGCCTACCCCGAAAGGGAAATGGCTTAATGGTATAATAATAATAATAATAATAATAATAATAATTAATTATTTTAACAATTTTCATAAACAAATTCAGAGTTTGGCCATTTTTTCACGATTAGAGTTTTGCTTATTTTTCAACAAATAGGCTAAATTTTTTTACAGAATTAACTAAGAATATATTTCCGATGACTTTTTTTATGATGCTTTGCAAATTTCCAAGAATTATTAATTTTTAAAATAATTTTCATAAACAAATTCAGAGTTTGGCTATTTTTCAAGGAATAGGTACAGTTTATTTACAAAGTCAACTACGAATGTCTTTCTGATGATACTTTTCTATGCTGCATCGTAAATTCGCAATAATTATTAATAATTTAAACAATTTGCATAAAGAAATTCATAATTTGGCTATTTTTCAACGAATAGGCTCAATTTCTTTTACCAAATCAACTAAGAATATCCTTCCGATGACTCTTTTCTATGAAGCTTCGCAAATTTACAAGAATTATCAATTATTTCAACAAATTAAGAGTTTGGCCACTTTCCATCGAATAAGCTCAATTTGTTTACGGAATCACCAATAATGTATTTCCAATAACTCTTTTCTATGATACTTTGCACATTTACAATAATTATTAATTATTTAAACAGCCTTCATAAACATATTCAGAGTTTGGGTATTTTTCAAGGAATAGGCACAATTTGTTTACGGAGGCAACTAAGAATATCTTTCCGATAACTCTTTTCTATGTTGCTTTATAAATTTACAAAAATTATTAATTATTTGAACAATTTTGATTAAAAAATTAAGAGTTTGGCTCATTTTTGGTAGAAAACTTAAGAAAAAAAAATTAATTAAAATAATTTTTAATTCATATTTCCATCTAGTCTGAAAAGACGTTAAAAATTTCTGTTATTCTCTGATGATAATACAGATTCTTTGACAAATTTGATTTACCTCCTGGCAAAATAATGCGTGTATTTTCTGAAAAAAGTTTCTTAATGGGGAAAAAAAGTTTTTTTTTAATGGGAAAGCGCCCGACCGTCAATCGGAAGTTCTGAGATTCGATTTCCAGCTGAGCGAAAGGAGATCTTTTTTTCAGAAAAAAAACTTATTAAATTTTGACGTTCCTATTTTTGGTTAAAAATTATATTTTTTAGTTCGAATTTAAACTATTCCTACCAAAAGATCAATTTTCAACAAAGAAGAAAGGAAAGACGATTTTCCAACAAAATACATAAATTTTTTACTAAAAAAGATGAGTTTACAAACCAAAAATGGAATCATTATATTTTCAGTTAAACAAATAATTTTTTAACTAAAAAGCACGAATTTTTAATAAGGCAGTTCAATTTTCAACAAAATAATTAAACTCTCGACCGAGTAGTTAAACCAAAATTTCAACCTATAGGTTGAAAATCCTTTTTTTGTTTGTTTCGAAATTAACTTTTTTAACTGAAATTTTAACCATTAACTTTATAGTTGAAAATTGATCTTTTTTAGTTGACAATTCAACTATTTGGTTGATAATCATTTGCTTTGATTAAATAAATAATTTTTCATAGTTAAAAATCAACTATTTAGTTCAGAGTTAATTAAAAACTTGTCGTTTTTTGTAGAAAATTAATCTTCTTGGTTGAAAATTCTTTTTTTTTAATTCCTGCTTGGTTAAAAGTCGAAAAAATTCATTTTTTGATTGAATATGCATCACTTTAGTTGAAAATTCATCTCCTTGGTTACAAACTGAACTATTTTGTTGAAAATGTACTTTTTTTTTGGAATTTTTAAAATTTTTGATATAATTATTCCATTTTTGGTTAAAAAATGATCTTTTTTAGTTAAAACTTTAACTGTTTGGTTGGAAATATATTATTTTAGTTCAAATTCACGTAGTTCGTTAAAAATTCGTCTTTTGAGGTAGAAAATTAATCTTTTTGGTTAAAAATTATTTTCTTTAATTGAAAATGTAAATATTCCATTTTTGATTGTAAATAATTATTTTATAGTTGAAAATAAATTTTATGGTTGACAATTCGTGTATTTTATTTAAAACTTGTCATTTATCGTAGAAAATTAATCTTCTTGGATAAAAAATTAATTTTTTTAAATTGAAAATTTGACTACTTGGTTGAAAGTCTTTGTTGAAAATTCATTTTTTGATTGAAGATGCATCATTTCAGTTAAAAATTCATCGCCTAGGTTAAAACTTGAACTATTTTGTTGAAACATCGCTTTCTTATCATTTTTAAATTAAAAATATAATTATTCTATTTTTGGTTTGAAAATGATCTTTTTTAGTTTAAAGTTTATCTCTTTGATTGAAAATTTAACTATTTGGTTGAAAAAGTATGTATTTTGTTGAAAATTTGTCTTTTTTGGGTAGAAAATTAATATTCTATTTGGTTGAAACTTAATAATCTTTGCGACATGTCAAACAGTTTTGTTAACAAATTTTCTTTATGTAACGAAGGCATAATTTACGCGTTTTATCAGCGCCTTTTTAGTTCTGAAAGTAGCTGTTTACACAACGAGAGTGAATGCGCATGCGCGCAGTACAATAATGCGTCCATAATACTCCTAGGAGTATTATGGGCTCATAATTGTACTACGCGCATGCGCATTCACAGTCGACCGTGTACGATTATGGCCGCGTCAAACTAACCTCAAATTTCAGACGTGATAAACTTGTAAATCATACCTTTGTTACATAAAGTATCGTGTGTACCAAGGAGTGAAACGTCTTTTTATCCTAGGTATACAATATACTATTTTGGTTGAAGAAGTGACTGTTTTGTTGAAAATTTGTCATTTCGTTTAAAGCTAGAGGGATATTGTTTTTTTTTTCAATTGAAGAAAAAACCTTTCCGAATATAGAAAAATTATAGAGAAAGTAAAAAAAAATGTTGTGACCTTGAAAATCTGTGTTGAAGATGGAATTTTTGGCAAAAAAAATCGTTTATTGAATACCAAAAACGCTTAGATTTTACATTTCATGTGCTATACATGTTTTTATATAAATTTTTGCATGCCCAATCCGAATCTAATATGTAAATCGTTGTTGGACAAAATCCAAAATGGCGGAGCCAATATGGCAGACTAAAATTGTAAAACGAAACCGATTTGACTAAAATTTGCTGCAAGGTGGTTTTTCAGGTCGCTGATTACAAATCAAAGGTCAAAATTTGAAAATTCAAAATAGCGGATCCAATATGGCGGACAAAAATTGTAAAAGGAAACCGATTCGGATAAAATTTGCTACAAGGGGGTTTTTCGGGTCGCTGATTCCATATCCGGGTCAAAATTAAAAAATTCAAAATGGTGGACCAAAATTATGCAAAAAAACAGATTTTTTTTACAACTTTGGTCCGCTTTTTTATATTCTGGAATTTTCACTTTGGATTTCAAATCAGCCACCTGCAAACCCTCCGATAGGCTATTTTAAGTCAAATAAATTTTGTTCTATAATTTTGGTCCGCCATATTGGATCCGCTATTTCGAATTTTGTAATTTTGACCCCGGATTTGAAATCAGCGACCCAAAAACCCCCTTGTTGCAAATTTTAGTCAAATCGGTTTCCTTTTACAATTTTGGTCCGCCATATTGGATTTGACTAAAATTTGCTACAAGGGGGTTTTTTGGGTCGCTGATTTCAAATCCAGGGTCAAAACTGAAAAATTAAAAATAGCGGATCCAATATGGCGGACCAAAATTATGGAACAAAATTTATTTGACTTAAAATAGCCTATCGGAGGGTTTGCAGGTGGCTGATTTCAAATTCAGGGTCAAAATTATAAAATTCAAAATGGCGGATTTAATATGGCGCACAGTGTAGCCAAAAGCACTTTTTGTGGACAAAAGTCTGTCTACAAACCAATTTTAAATGGATTTTGACTTTTTTTTCTTAAATGACCGTAAGGCTTTCGGGTATATCGAGTCGGTGCGAGAATTTTGATTTGACTGAACCAAAATTTTTTATTTAAAAACAAAATTAACAATATTTTTATCCTAACTTTTAAGATGTACTTTTTGGTAAGATCTGCGAATTGACTAAAGAAGGGCTTTAGTTAGTGTAATTACTATCTAGCAATAGCTTTCAGTAGGTTAGAGTAAGAAAAAAAATTGTTTATAATGTTTTAAACAAATTAATGAACAAAAGCCATTTTTTGTGATTTCCAATGATTAGCTATTTGAAATTTACAGTTTTTATATAGAATATGAGAGAAATGTATGCCTAATTGTGATTATTTAAAAATATCTGCTGCTAGGCAGCATTATTTGAACAATTTTTATAAACAAATACACAGTTTTCGTATGTCACAATGAATAGGCTCCTTTTTGTCAGAATCGGTCAAAAATGTATTTCCAATGACTCCTTGCTGTCATTTTTTTTCAAATTAACAACAACTGGTAATTATTTAAACAATATTGATGAACAAATTCACATTTTCAACATTATTCCACGAATAGGGCCTATTTTTTCGCGGAACCTACTAAAAATGTATTGTTAGTGACTTCTAGCTGTAATCTCGTTTAAATTGATGAAAAATATTAATTTTTTAAACAATTTTCATAAATAAATGCACACTTTTACAATTTTTCCAAGAATAGGCTCCATTTTCTTTGCGAAATCAACTGCAAATGTATTTTCAATGACTCTTTACTATGATACTTTGACGACGGATCAGAAAAGTTAAGTATTTATACAATTTTTATAAACAAATGTACAGTTTGGCTAATTTTGCAGGAATAGGCTTTTTTTCGTGGTGTAAGCTAGACATGTCTTACCAATGACTCCTTGTTGCCTTGTTTGCTCAATTAAAAGAAATGTTCATAATTTAAACAATATACAGTTTGACCATTTTTTCATAAAAAGTATTAATTTTCTTTGCGGAATCAACAATAAATGTCTTGCCAATTATTCCTTCTTGTCACATTTTTCTAATTAGGAAAAGGTGTTGATTGTTTAAACAATATTTATAAACAAATTCAAATTCTTAGCATCTTCGGTTGAATTTGTTTATGAATATTGTTTAAACAATCAACACCTTTTCCAAATTAGAAAAATGTGACAAGAAGAAATAATTGGCAAGACATTTATTGTTCATTCCACGAAGAAAATTAATACTTTTTATGAAAAAATGGTCAAACTGTGTATTTCTACATAAATATTGTTTAAATTATGAACAGTTCTTGTTAATTAAACAAAGAAGGCAACAAATAGTCATTGGTAAGACATTCCTAGCTTACTCCAGGAAAAAAAGCCTATTCCTGAAAAAGTGAACAAAATGTACATTTTTTTATAAAAATTGTTTAAATAATTAACTTTTCTTATCCGTTGGCAAAGTATCATAGCAAAGAGTAATTGGAAATACATTTTTAGTTGATTTCGCAAATAAAATGGAGCCTATTTTTCAAAAAATGGTAAAAATGTGCATTTATTTATGGAAATTATTTGAAAAATTAATATTTTTCATCAATTTGAACAATATTACAGCTAGGAGTCACTAACGATACATTTTTAGTAGGTTTCGCGCAAAAATTGGCCCCATTCGTGAAATAATGTTAGCAAGGTGAATTTGTTTATAAATATTGTTTAAATAATAACCAGTCGTTGTTAATTTGAAAAAAAATGACAGCAAAGAGTCATTGGAAATACATTTTTGGTCAATTCTGAAAAAAAGGAGCCTATTCATTGTGACATACGAAAACTGTGTATTTGTTTATAAAAATTGTTTAAATAATGCTGCCAAGCAGCAGATATTTTTAAATAATAATAATTAGGCATACATTTTTCTCATATTCTATGTAAAAACTGTGAATTTCAAACAACTAATCATTGGAAATCACAAAAAATGGCTTTTGTACATTAATTTGTTTAAAACATTATAAACAATTTTTTTTCTTACTCTTACCTACTGGAAGCTATTGCTAGAGAGTAATTACACTGACTTAAGCTCTTTTTTAGTCAATTCGAAGATCTTACAAAAAAAGGTACATCTGAAAAGCTAGGATAAAAGTATTGTATATTTTGTCAGTGGATGTAACGTTACGAACTGAGGTAACATTTAGTACGTTTCCTGATGATAAATTTTAAAGAATTTTTTTTTCTGTTTTCCAGAAACAAACCCTTTCTCTCCTTTAAAATTTTTTTGCTTAAATGCGAATCAAATTAATAGAACCCAAAAAAAAATCCACTATATTTGATTGAAACTGCACTATTTTGTTAAAAACTTTTTTTTTGTCAGGAATTGAGCTCCCTGGTTGAAAGTTGAAATACTTTGTTAAAAATTCATTTTTTTTTGGTTGAAGATTTATCTCCTTTGTTGAAAATTGAGTCTTCTGTTTTTAGAAAATTAACCTTCTGGATTAAAATCATCTTTTGGGTTGAGCTCTTTCGTTTGAAATTAATTTTTTTTAAGTTTCCTCACTTTAGTTAAAAATTCATCTCTGGTTGGAAATGTAACTATTTTGCTGAAAATTCGTCTTTTTTTCTTTGGTTGAGAATTAATATTTTTTAATTAAAATTGATCTTTTCTAGTTGAAAATTCATGCCTTTGTTAAGCATTCGTCTTTTTTAGTCGAAAATTATTCTTCTTGTTCGAAAATTCATCCATTTTAGTTAACAACCCTGGTGAAAAAATCTTTACTAAAAAGCATAGAAATTTAAAACTATGTTTACAGGAATCTGCAAATAAATACAATAAATTACAACAAAAACTACAGGAAAGTACAACTTTTTTCTATTATTGAAACGAATTTTGTACTTTTTTGTATTTTTTTTGTACACTCTTGTATTTTATTGTAGTTTTAGTTTTCGAAAAGTATTACAAAAAAATTAAAACTACAAAAATTCAGAACTACAGACTAGAGACTACAGACTATATAGATAGACACCTTCGTAAAAATCGTTTTTTCTGACTCAGGGGGTCTCAAAACGTGGAGATTTGATGAAAATCGACTAAGTCCAATTTCACATAAAACCAATACCTTCTCATTAGGATGAGAATGTAATTAATCTCAAATCTTACAAAATTAATAAAAAGCTTCTAAATCTTTTTACGAATTCTTCAAAATAAGTTTTTGCCCATAATTTCATTTGTCTTATTTCATTGAAAATATAAAAAAGTTTACAAATTAATTTAGTTTACAAATACAAAAAATTTAGTTTACAAAAAAGAAGTTTACAAATTAAATTTTCGTTTTCGACCATAATGTGTTCGATTTTTTCGAGATATTTAGCAACATCGCTTTTTTTAAATAGGACATGCAATTGAAAAAATACAAACCCCCTCCCCCTTTTTAATGTTACGTAATATGTGATCGAACCCATATGGGTAATTGTCAAATTGTAAGCAAATTTTAGCACCTACAGTGGCAAGCACATTATTCTTAGGAATTAAATATTTCATAACGGAAATTGATCTTATCACATCTAAAAATTTAAAATCCAAAAAGGGCAGTTATGAAAATAAGAAATAATAATGAAATTCGTACATGAAATACGGGAAGTGGATTTGAAGTTAGGAGAATTATGAAAGAGAACGCAAGCTTTTAAAAAGTTCAAAAGTGAATAATGTAACGCATGCCATTTAGGAAAAACGAAAATTTAACTATTGTAGATAATTTTTTCGAATATAAGTAAGGTGACATAATAAATTAAAAGTCTAATTGTTACTATTATTTTTTATTTCAATAAATACGTTTTAAATTATAAAAATGGAAACAACGTGACTGTAGTACAATGTACAATTAAAGATTCAACGTTCACTGAAACTATTTACATGATTTATTATGCAGTCTTTCAAATGTATTCAAATCTATTTATTACATCGTGTCATATACTAAGTAACTGAGTAATAAACTATGCCTTCATTTTTATCAAAATTGAAAATATGAACGTACGCTCTTATATTGTACCGTACGGTAATGATGCGAGAAAAATGATGAAGTTTAGCCTTTTTTAATATTTATAAAAAAAATAACAGATTTTAATCATAAAAAGTCACCTACTTATGAAAGAAAACACCGCTGAGCAAGTAACGGAATGGTTTTCATAATTTTTTTCACTCCGACACTGGTTTTTAACGAACGTACGGGAATGACGTTTTTGTTGTCAAAATGCACTTTTCAGTTTTAACATCAGATTCACAAAAAAAGAGTTAATATTTTAAGCTCATTTTCGTAGAATCTTGTATTAAACGTTACGCTTAATATTTCTGTATTTATTACTCAACTGTAACTACAATATTTTACTAGAAAAAAAGACGTACGGTAATGATGTCTGAAATGACAAAAATCGAGGGACAGAATTTAAGGTTTTTCTATGATTATTTATTTGACTTAAAAATGTGCATACATTAAATTTATGTTCATCTAAAGTTTACAAACTTGATACGTTAACCGTTTTTCAGGTTACTGTCTAAAAAAAAGGAGAAAATCAGTTTATCCTTGTGCAAAGTGAGGTTGGGACGCCGTACGGTAATGACGTTTGGGGTGTTCTTATATTAAATTAGAGTAAATAGAAAAAAAAATGAAAAAAAAGAACTGACTATTTTGTAGAGGATGATAATAAGTATTCATTAAATTAAAAAAAAAATTAGTACGAGTTTCTAAATTAATGTTATATTACTGGGACTTCAAGTTTTCCTTCAATTTGACAATTACCCATATATTGTTGACATATTAGGTAAAAAATATAAAATCTTAAAAAAGGGGTGGGGGTTTAAAAATCTTACGAATCCTTGCAATAGGTAGGGAATTGAAAATTGAATTAAATTAATTAATTTAAAATCTTTTAAAATTTTAAAAGTCATTGTCACGTAATTAACGGAAGTTCCCTGACTGAAAAAGGGGGATTTTTGGGAGAACCGTTTGATACCAATTAGATGATGAGGGGTTTAAAAATAGGATAGCATCATGTTTGGAAAGACCCTTCGACTTTCGGAACGAGTGCGGTAGACCTCGTGTAAATAGGGGGATCGTTTACTTAGGATCAATGGCACTATTTATATGTGGCTTCTCCCTTTTCAAACCCTTTAGGGATTAAGCACATCTATTTTCACCTACTGTTAGAGATATGGCTAATTGCTTGTGTGTAATATGACACAGTGGAAATTGAGATTGATTATAGGTTTGCACTCTATAATTAGATCAGTCCTAATAAATTTGATTCTACCTTTTTTATTGCAGTTTTATTTTAATGACTCAGAAACTCCCCTTTTTCAATTATCAACCACTGCTGGGGAGTTGTAATGGAATTCTAATTTATGTATTAGAGGGGTCGAAATTTTTTTTCTCGAATTTTCATGGATACCGCCGAGAAATTTGTTCGAATCCACACAAAAAAAATTCATTTGTTTTGTTTTGAAAAAAAATGATATTTAGAGATGGCACAAGTCCCATGAAATTTAACACTTATTTCCCATAAGAAAAAAAAAAGTTTTTGTCAAATGTATTCATAATTGTCAATATTAGGTGAATCAAGTTGAAACTCAACATTAGGGTCGTCCAAATTTATACATGGAAAAATTCGACTTTCGATTTTTGGCGATACCCCCCCCCCCATTTTTTTTTGTTTTCTGGAAAAATAAATTCTGTATTTTTTTTAAACGTTAACCCGTCCCCCCGGGCTTTTGAAATTAACATGGGGTTTTAAATGGGAAAAGCTCGATTTCCAGAAAAATGGAAAAAAGGAATACTTTTTATAAACATTTTGTGAATTAATGTGCCCGGAAAATGCCCTAAAAATGAAAAATAGCAATTTTCCCTCAAATTCATGCTAAAGATGGTATTTTTTGAAGATTTTTCCAAAATTAATTATATTTAATCGATGAGTGACGAATTTTGAAGTAGATTTTAAATAATTTTAATTGTTTAAACAATTATTATTTGTTTAAACAGTTTTTTCTCCTGTAAATCGTGAAAAGTCATCATCCTTCGGGATAAATTATATAAAGTTGATGAATGTCAAGAGTAGTAGTTCTGGTTCAACATATTTGGCAATTATTTGAACAATTTTCATTTGTTAGAACAATTTTTTTTATCCAAAAATCGTAAAAAGTTATTGTTTCCTGGAAATAATTACACAATTAAAGAATGTTGATAGCAATATATTCGTAAAGGATATTTGGTGATTATTTAAACAATTTTCATTTGTTTAAATAATTTTTCCCTCTGTAGAGCGAGAAAAGTTATTATTTTCTGCAATTAATGACGCAATTACCGGATATTGAGAGTAATATTTTTTCTAAAGGATATTCAGCAATTTTTTAAACGATTTGAATTTGTTTAAACATTTTTTATTAGTCTCAACCATTTTCATTTGTTGAAACAATGTTTTCTCTGTGATTCGGGAAACGTTATTTTTTTCTGCAATTAATGACACCATTAAGGAATGTTAAAAGTAATTTTTTTTTTGCTTAAGATATTGTGCAATTATTTAAACAACTGTTAATAATTCACTCACGCCTCTTCATAGGAAAGGTGGAGAAAAGTCTAGATTTTTCGAATCTATTAATTGTTTGAATAATTTAAAAATATCTTAACCAAAAAAATATTGTTCTTAAAATTCGTTAATTGTGTCATCAGTTGCTGAAAAGAATAAATTTTCACGATTTACAGGGAAAAAAATGTTCAAACAAATAAAAATTGTTTGAACAAATAAAATTTATTTTAAAAATTGCTAAATATACTGTAAAAAAAATATTACTCTTAAATTCCTTTAATTGTTTCAATAATTCCAGAAAGTAATAATTTTTCACGCTTTACAAGGGACAAAAATTGTTTAAACAAATCAAAATTGTTTGAATAATTACCAAAAGACCTTCAAAAATAAATTGTTTTCAATATTCTTTAATTATGTCATTATTTCCAGAAAATAATAACTTTTTACGATTTTAGGGAGGAAAAATTGTTTAAACAAATGAAAATTGTTTAAATAATTACAAAATAAGTTAAACGAGAACTACTACTCTTGGCATTTATCAACTTTGTACGATTTATTCTGAAAGATAATAACTTTTCACGATGTACAGGGCAAAAGAAATTGTTTAAACAAATAATGATTGTTGAAAATTGCAGTTTTTTCAAAAAATTTTCACTTCTTTTCCAATTTTCAATTAGAGTGAGGAGAATAATTAATTAATGTTGATGAATAACTCAAGTTAACAAAATAAATGGTTCAAACGATTTATTATTATTGTTTATAATATTAAATTTGAATAATGCTAAAAGGTTATGTTATTTCTGAAATTTTAGAACAATAGTCTACTTTTCACTTGAAGTGAGTTAATAATTAATTCAAATTAGCAAAAAAAAATATTTAAACAATTTATTACTGTTTATAACTATTCTTCTCTATTAATACCAGATAGTTGCGGTTTCTTCTACAAATTTTAACTTTTTACTTACTTTTTACATAATAAATTAATAAATAATGCAAGTTAACAAACATAGTTGTTTAGACCATTCATTATTGTTTATAACTATCTTCTCTTATAGATAATTGCTGAAAATTTTCGGTTTTTTCTGAACTCTTAAACTTTTTGTCCACTTTTTAATTATTGGGATAATAATTAATGCAAGTTAACAAACATGCTCTTTTAAACAATTTATTATTGTTTATAACTATCTTTCTCAGAGCAATGCTTGATAAAGTTGCTTTTTTCCTGAAATCTTCCATTTTTCTTTGCCTTTTTAGTTATGAACAAATAATAAGTGAACCTCAACAAGAATCATTTTTTGAATAGTATTGTATTTTTTGAGTGAATTATTTTTAATCTTTTTGCAATATATGAAAAAATAATAAACCAAACTATAACATTTGACATTTAACAGATATCAATATTAGAAATATTTCTTTTATTTTAAAAAAATGTATTCACAAAAAAGAAAGAGGTTGGTTAAAATTTGATTCTATCATTTATTATTTGTTCATAACTAAAAAGGCAAAGCAAAGTCAAAAATTTCAGAAAAACAGCAACTTTCTAAAAGAAGATAGTTATAAAGAATAATAATTTGTGTAAACTATTATTTTTTCTGAATTTCATTAATTATTAAGTCACTCCAAGTGAAAAATAGACAAATTGTTAAAAAATCCAGAAAAACCCGCAACTTTCTACCATTAGGCGAAAAAAATGTTAATAATAATAATAATAAATTGTTGAATTAATTATTACTTCACTCTCATTGAAAAGTGGACAAAAATTTCAAAATTTCAGAATAACACGCAACTATCTAGTATTAATATAGAAGAAGATAGCTATAAATAATAATAATAAATTGTTTGAACAATCAATTTTGTTAACGTAAATTAATTATTTACCTCACTCTAATTGCAAATTGGACAAAAAGTAGAAAATTTTTCAAAAAAAACTGAAATTTTCTAGCATTATTCTAAGATAATATTATGAACAATAATCACAAATTGTTTAAACAATTATATTTGTTAAGATTAATTATATCTTACCTCACTCTAACTAAAAATTTGAAAAAAGTGCAAAATTTTTGAAAAAAACTGCGAATTTCCAACTCTATTCTAAGAAAAAATTGGTAAAAACAATAATAAATTGTTTGAACATTTTATTTAAACATGTAATTATTAGTATGAAGTAATATCTTACGTATAAGAAACAATTTACATTTAAAAAACAAAAAAAATCATAATCAGAGCCAAACACTCGCAAAACCCATTTTTTCACTCATGGGTTTTTTTTTGAACCTCTAAAACAGACTTATAGAGATGATCTTTTTAAAATAAGTTTTTATTCGTATTCTATGGCTAATTGTGAAGAGAAATTTTAAATTCCAATTCTATTCACATAATATTGACGATACTGAATAAAATTTACAAAAAAAATTTTTTTTATGGGAAATACGTCTTAAACTTCATGGGGCTGCGCCACCTCTAAATACCTTTTTTCTCATAAAAAAAAAATTATTTATTTTTACGTGGATCCGAACAAATTCAAATTTTGATCGTACAAAAAAAATATTGAAAAATCAAAAATTTCATTTTGAGGTCTCACTATGCAATATGAAAAAAAAATTAGAAAACAAAAATGTTGCATCCAAAAAAGATCTATGAATTTGTTCCTAACCATTTTTTTATAGGACACGTAATTTTTTTTTTAATTGTAAAAACAACATTAAAAATAAAAAAATTAAATTTTTGGACAAACGGCACAAGCTACGAAAAATATAATTTAACAAAATTTATTCACACAAAAAGAGCTACAAATTTGTTATAATTCATTTTTTCATGGAAAGCGAAGTTTTTGTTTTATTCGTAAAAAACAACATTGAAAATTTTTTAATTGAATGTTTGGAAAAATGACACAAGCTACAAAAAAAATAATTAGACAAAAGTTGTTCAACCAAAAAAGGGCTACAAATTTGTTATGAATCATTTTTTAATTGAACGCGTACTTTTGGTTTGAATGGTAAAAAATAAAATTAAAAATAAACTAATTATATTTTTGGACAAAGGACACAATTTATGAAGAAAATGAATACAAAAAAGTTGCTCATCGAAAAAAGAGCTACCAATTTGTCATGAATAATTTTTTGATAGGACAAGTAGTTTCTGTTTTAATCTTAAAAAATAACATTGAAAACAATCAAAAAATTAAATTTTTTGAGAAACAACAGCAGGTACTAAAAAAAAAGAAAATTTTTGAGAAACGACAGAAGGTACGAAAAAAAATTAAAAAACAAACAGTGTTCACTGAAAAATGACCTACAAATTTTTCAATAATAATTTTTAGATAGGACGAGTAGATTTCCTTTTAATCGTACAAAATAAGATTAAAAAGAAAAAATTAACTTTTTGGAAAAACGACACCAGCTACAATAACATTTGATTTAACAACATTTTTTGCCTAAATTATATCTAAAAATTTGCTTAGAACTTTTTTTTATAATTATAAAAACTAGACAATGAAAATACGTAAATTTCCATACCAATGCACGAGGTTCATGATGAGAATGTGTTCGTTAAGGCCGAAGGAGCTTTAACAAAAGAGAATTCACAATCACAAAATTACAGTTGTCAATGCTTTGACCTTTAATTTTAAAAGGCACAGCAGGCAGATTATTTTGTTAATAAATATTGAAATTAAAAAAAAATGTATAAAAGAAATTGTATAAAAAAATTGTTCAAACAAAAAGTGACGAGGATTTCGGAAACTTAGCCAAGATATTTTAATAATTGATGTTATTTCGTCGACCAGGGTAATCAATTAATTTTCTGATGTTAAATATTGCCGATTATTGGTAAAATAATTTTCTGGAGAAATCCGGGCCGAGGCAGATTTGTTCTCGTTTCTCCAGAAAATGATTTGACCAGTAATGAGCAATATCTAACATCAGAAAATTAACTAACCATGATATTTCGTAACCAGGGGACTTTTTATGACTTTTTAAACAAAAGTTATTTCGGGATCATCGCTGTGCACGTGTGTGACAATGTAAGATTTAATTAATTTTAATATATTTAGAGCGTTTACAGAAACAAATCATGAAACGAGAAATTTATTCATAATTACTTTTCTGAGACGTATTTTAAAACAGGAATTGTATCACATTACTATTTTCCCATACAAAAAAGCTATTTTATGTAGAAAAAAACTAATATTAAAACCCAGAAACATTGGCGTTATTTTTAATTCTCACCGTGCCCCGAACCGGCACCATACCATACACTACCCTACCTTCCTAAACTACTTCCCCGCCCACTGTCGCAGGAAACGAGGTCCTCGCCCTAATACAAATTTTTCCCAACCCTCATAAAAATATACATTTCTAAAAGACAAAATGTGGACCGGAATAATAAAAATCTTGAGCCTAAAAATATCTCTATTCGAAATCTTCACCTAACGAAACCGTAATAAAAAGTCACATTTTGAAATTGTACTGTAAAACCGAAATTTCTGATTAATTTCAGATTAGATAAATACACTGTTGAAAATAGTATTCAATTTAAAATACCAATGTATATTGAAATTATTATCTCAAGCATATGAAATCGCTATTTAGGTACGTGTTTATTAAATTTCATATACATTCATGATAATCGCTCAGATAATTCCATTTTACTCAAAATAAGATGAGCAGTAATGTTTGGTTCTTAATAATAAAACATGATACCTTTTTACCAATAATCAAAAATAAAATTGGATTTTAAGTCGAAAAGTTCAATTACGTAAATAAATGACAGACCTAACCTACGATCAACTGTACTCAAATTAAATTTCTACCATTCAGGGCAAATTTTGGAAAGATTTTCACATTCACGTTGCACTTTAATCATAAAAAGCAATTCAATCGACGAATTCTAGATTATTACTTCAATTGCGAATATTGGATAAGATACCCAGGCGGAAATATTATATATAGTTTATATATAGTGTGAAGTATTATATATAATATTCATTTGTTTTATACATTTTTTATATAAAACAAATGAATATTATACATAATACTTCACACTATAATATAAACTATATATAATATTTCCGCCTGGGTAGATATATTTTAATGTATATTAAATTTCAACTCCCGCGTATGCAAATGACTTCAAACACATTTGTATTAAATTTAATGCAGATTTTTCTAACAGTGTATGTTTCCAAATATCCCTTACGGAAGAGTTAAAATTGCCATACAAACCCAGGCGGAAATATTATATATAGTTTATATATAGTGTGAAGTATTATATATAATATTCATTTGTTTTATATGAAAAATGTATAAAACAAATGAATATTATATATAATACTTCACACTATATATAAACTATATATAATATTTCCGCCTGGGAAAACGTTGGGATTTGATTGAAATTAATATCAAAATTCCGAAAAAACAATTTCTTGATGCTATAAAATATGTTTTTCATTCAGTTTATTTCAAATTTAATAATAATAATTTATGTAAACAAAAATTTGGAACTTCCATATTATCAGTTTTGTCTCCTATTTTAGCGGAAATTGATATGGAGGATTTAGAGAATGAAGTTTTCCAAAAAATTGATTTTAATATTGATTATAATGCAAGATATGTTGATGATTCAGTACTTAGAGTGTACATAAAAATAATGTTAACACTCTTATTAACGCTTTTAATAGTATACACCCAAGATTACAATATACTGTTGAAATTGAAACTGAAGGAAAATTAAATTTTCTGGACTTGACTTTAATTAAAACCGATGAGAGACATATTATCACTGACTGGCATAGGAAAAAGATTTGTGCAGGAAGCACACTTACTTTTCTCGGAAATCACTCTATTCAAAATAAGATCGGAATTATCAAAAATTTAATTGATAGAGCCCTTAAATTATCACATCCAGTTTTTCATGAAAAAAATATTGAAATATGTAAACAAATTCTTTCTCTTAACCATTACCATTTTGAGTTCATTGAAAAGCATGCGCAAAGCAGAACTAAATTATATTAAAAACAAAACAAAACTATCAAAATAAAATTAAAAGAGTAGATTCTAATAAATTTAATACTGTTGTTCTTCCATATTTTGGTAAAATACCAAAGATTTTGAAATAAATTTTGGAAAAATTAGGTTTACATACTATTTATAGAGTTCCTTTTAAGAGCAATATGATGGTAAAATTGGGAAAAGATAGATATGAAAGGCTAGACAAAAACTGTGTAATTTACAAAATTAATTGTAAAATGCATTGTAAAGCATAAAGTTACACATTCTCATGACTTCAATTGGAATGATATTGAAATTATATATTATGAAAAAAATCAGAAAAAGAGAGAATTCATGGAGATGTTATTTATAAAGAGAGAAGGTAACAATGCTATTAATTCAAAAAGGGACCTCTCAAGATATAACAAAGTATGGGATAGAGTAATTAATTGGTTAAAGTAATTTTCTTTGACTTCTTTTTCTTATTATTTTTTATTAAAACAATCAATTTCTCAATAATGATATTTCATTACATTAAACTTAATAAATTTTAAATTAAAATATTGAAATATTTTCTTTACAGGTTTATTAATTTTTTTCATACCTTTAGTTATTCCTTATAAATAATCCCTGATGTGGAGGTCTAAATTGGCCTCAAAACATGCTGGTCCCCTCGTATTATAAAAAGGACGAAGAAAGGAAAAAGTGAGAGGTTGGTTTTTGGTTAACTTTGTCCCTTTTTCTCCTTTTTTTCATTATCTTGTCTCTAATGAGCCGACAAAGAGGTTTTTTTTTAAATTATCCATATTTTTCTTCTAATTTGCAAAAATTATTCATGATAAAATGGATTTCTTTTCAATCTCAATCAAAAAATTTTTAAATTGACAGAAGTCTTTGTTTTATTTAAATTTTTGTAAAAGGAATGTATTGCATTTCAGAAAATTTCTAGAAATATATTTACATATTTTGGATTGTTTTATTTTCCTAATTGGACAATTTAATAATCTAAATAGATTGGTATCAGAATCCCTCCCAAATAAAATAAATTCCATACGAAAACAGAAAAGCGTTCACTTTTCTTGCAAGTCTAAACACTCTTCTGTAGATAAATTTTAGGGTGGTTCAGGAAAAACTTGTTTTCATTTTTCGGCGAGATTTTCGTAGTTTTCAATTTTTTTTAAATATACATATTATAGTTTCATAAAAATATCTTATAAATTAAAATTGTAGCTAATGTAAAGGACAAAACTCGTATTTTGCGTCCGATTGGAAAACAATTATTTGTAAAACATTTTAGGACCTGGGCACCAAATGAAATTTTTTTTTTTAATTCTTCAATAAGGTTCAATTCCGGAAAGGTGTAAAAAGACGCCTGTGAAAAGCAGAGCTCTTCATATTAATAATTAGAGGTCGCTCATCGCGAATTTCTATTTCCCATTTAAATAGCATGTGAATTTTTTTTTTATTTGAAGTTTTGTAACTCTTGAACGGCTTAATGAATTGCTAAGACCATAACATATTCTTGTAGGAAATTCGACGCTCTACAAAGAAGTTCTCTTATCATTTTTTTATAAATTCACTCCTTCAAAAGTTATTTGAAGTTAAAGTTGAACACATAATAAATTTATCGTTTTTTTTCTTAATTTTTGGAAGAATTTTGAAATTTATCACTAATTATCAATATTTTTTTCGGAAATTTTATAGTTCATAATTTTCTTTGGAAAAAAGATCGTTTAACAATTTTCAAATCGAAGAGCTCAGTATCTTTATTAAAGATACTGAGCTTTACATTTTTAAATCGAAAAGTTCAGTATCTTTAAAAAAGATACTGAGCTCTTCGATTTAAAAATTGTTAAGCGACCTTTTTTCAAAGAAAATTATAAACTATAAAATTTAAAAAAAAAATATTACGACAATTAGTGATAAATTTCAAAATTTTTGCAAAAATTAAGAAAAAAAACGATACATTTATTATGTGTTCAACTTTAACCTTAAATAACTTTTGAAGGAATAAATTTATGAAAAAATCATAAGAGACCTTTTTTGTAGAGCGTTAAATGTTAGCAATCCATTGAGCCGTTCAAGAGTTACAAAACTCCAAATTAAAAAAAAAAATTTCACATATGCTATTTAAATGGGAAATAGAAATTCGCGATGAGCGACCTCTAAATATAAATATTAAGAGCTCTGCTTCTTACAGGCGTCTTTTTACACCTATCCAGAAGTTTTTATGTGGGGGATTCGAAAAAAAAATAGTCGATTTTTTTGAACCAGCCTAATATATATATATATATATATGAGAACAAAAAAGAATAATTTATGTTACTTTAAATCATTTTTTTATTTGCAACAAACATCAGTTGAACTGTGCAAGTCATTTATTGATATTACGGTTTCCAATAATGCATAATATGCATAATTAGTAAAAGTTAAAATGTATGGTGTTTTTTCAATCATTGCGAAAAATGAAATATTTAAACAAATAAAATGTTATTATTATTTTTTTCAAGTTTTTATTGTTTTATTCTAAAAATTATAAACAAATTGTGTACCAACCTAAGTTCACATTATTACCCAACTCCCAGGAACTTTCACTACTCAATTATAATTAATAAACTAACTATTGCGCACGGTTTCATTGAAATTTCATCAACCCAAAGGTTTTTGAAAAAAACCTATTTTAAATTTCAAAAATCGAAATATCTTCTTTTTCTCGAAAACGAAGTGAGATAAGAAAAATGATAAGAAAGAAAAAATTTAGATTTGAAAAATTCCTATAAAAAACCTCTTTATATATTTCAATCTCACTTTTTTTCTTGGAAAGCTTGATTTCTTTATCTTGTAGGTATGAGTACATTCCTAGCTTCTCTACTTCAAATAATTATATCGAGAATAAGAAATAAGAAAAAAAATTTATAGTGAAATTGGAAAATCAAAATTTTGAAGAAAAAGTTTTTCTTTTATAATTTTTTAAATTTTAACTTTTGAAATTGTACAATTTTGAAAAATTTATATTAGAATGACCCCTGAATTTTCGTGGGATAAAAAAAGTATATTTTTGCAAGAAAATTGAATATTTAATTTCAATTTTATCTGTAAATGAATTCTTTTTCTTTGGCATTGATTCGTTCAAATCTTCTGTATGCCAAAGAAAAATAATTATTCATAACAATCGAAATTAGAATAAAATAGCATTTTTTCTTGCAAAAATGTGTTAACGAGACTCCTCAATATATTATTTCAATTCTTAAAAAATTTTTTTTTTAATATTTGAATTTGAAACTACTCGATTGAGAACGTTTCCAATTTAAACATTCTGTGAATCCTAGAACCTTTAATGATTTACAAAATAAAAAATTGTTCAAAATCGATTGGAAATATTTTGGAAAATTACAAAGTTTGTATTTTAACGATTTTAATTGGAGACCAAATAAATTGCAATGTTATAATCAAAAAGTATTCAATGTGGAACGTTCTGAATTTGAAACTGCTGAATGACATGATCCAATTTCAAAAGACTTTTGAAAGTTTAAATTTAAAAGCATAAATGATTTAATTAGTATAGTTATTTGAGGAGCTTTTAACTTTTAACTTTCAACTTTTAGCTTACAGCTAAGCAATTGATAATGTTAATAAAAAATTAATTTTTGTTTAAAAAAAAATATATTTTTAACTCTTTTAGTTACAACAGTCATACAGAATTTTATAAGGGATCATCTACAAATTACGTAAGACATATGCAAAATACATGAATTTCCAATTAAATTATAGTTAAATTTTTAACCCTTAGTCATAAATTATGAATCTTCGATTTAAAAAAATGAATTCTTGGACAAAAGTGTAATAGCTATTATTTCCACCAAAAAAATTTTGTTATTCAAAAATAGTTGATTTAAACTGAAAAATAAGAATTTTTAACTAATAAGTAGAATCCTGAAACAAAAAGTACTAATTTTCAAACTAAAAAGAGAAACTTTGAACAAAAGAGTTGAATTTTACCAAAAAATATGATTTTTCTGCAAAACAGTTGAGTTTTCAAAGCGTATTAGTAAAAATGAAATAGTTACATTTTCAGCTAACACAATTAATTTTGAACTAAAAAAGCAAATTTTCAACAAATGATTTGAATTTTCGAACAAATAAATGAATCTTTAACAAAACAAAAAAATATATTTTTAACCGAGTAGTTGAATTTTCATCCAAAAAGATGAATTTTGCACCAAAAAAGAAAAATTTTCGAAAAAATACATGAATTTTCAACTAAAAGTGGTATATTTTTAACCCGAAATAGGGAAGTTTAATTTGAAACCAAAACGATGAATTTTAATCCAAAAAGATTAAATCTCTATCAAAATGGATAAATTTACCAGACAAAAAAAACGGGAAAAAAATTTTAGCCACGGAAGTAAATGTTTAACTAACCGGATGTATCTTCGGCCAAAATGATGAATTTTAAATCAAATAATTGTATTTTTAACCCAAGAGAATAATTTTCTCCCAAAAGAGTTAAATTTCAACAAAATACATAAACTATCAACTAAAAAATATAACTTTTGAGCCAAAAATAGAATACCTAATTTTTTTAGTTAGAAAAATAGATTTTCAACAGAAAAAAAACGATTTTTAACAAAATTGTTAAATTTCGAATATAAAAAAACAGTTAAATTTACAGTAAAAAAAATTTATTTGAACTAAACAGATGAATTTTCAACCAAGACGATTAAATTTCTATTGAAAAATATTTGACAAAAAATTGAATAGTTGATTTTGTAGCAAAAAATTAATTCTTAATAAAAGAACTAATTTTCAAGCAAAAAAATTAATTTTTAACCAAAAATATAATTTTTTTTAATCTAATAGTTAAATTTTGAACCCAAAGAATGAGTTTTTGACCAAACAGATAAAGTTTCAACCAAAGAGATTAATTTTCTACAGAAAAAAGATTAATTTTCAACATAAGAGAAGAATTTTCAACCAAATAGTCGAATCTTCAACTGAAGAAGATGAATTTTCAATTAAAAATAGAATAGCTAAATTTTCAGTTTAAAAATTAATTTTTTACACGAAAAAATTATTTTCAAAAAAGTAGTTAAATTTGGAAGAAAAAAAAAATTTCCAATTAAAATGATAAATCATCAACCAAAAAAGATGAATTCTCAACGAAAAATATAATAGTTGATATTTGAACCAAAAAAAGATTTTAATTTTAATCCAAAAACAGTTGAAGTCAGCCAAAAAAACGAATTTTCAACGAAATACATGAATTTTCAACTAATAAAGATAAATTTCCTAACAAAATTAGAATTCTTAAATTGTCAGATTAAAAAAATTAATTGTTGACAAAAAAAAGAATTTTCAACAAAATAGTTAAATTCTCACCGAAAACAGATAAATTATGAACATAAAACAGAATAGTTAAATTTTAAGGAAAAAAATGAATTTTCAATGAAAATAAATAATTTTTGATCAAAGAAATCATATTCTAAACAAAAAGATAAATTGTGACCAAAGAAGATTAATTTTCTAAAAACAAAGATTAATTTCTAACAAAATACATACATTTTCAAACAAATATTATAATTCTCAAAGGCATTTTCAATCTAATAGGTAATTTTTCAACCAACAAGATTAATTTTCTACTGAAAGAGACAAATTTTCAACAAATAGTTACATTTTCAACTAAAACAGATACATTTCGAACATAAAAAATCTGCCCGCGTCGCGGGCACATTCTCATGGCGCGCTTCGCGCGCAGCTCGCAAGTTTGAGCGCGCCTAGGGCGCGCGACTGTTGGATCTCGCGCTTCGCGGTCGATTATGTATTCACCTCGCGCTACGCGCTCGGGCGTATTTGCATCGCGCTTTACGCTCGGCTCCTCTAGATTTTTGAACTTCGTGTTCGACTTCGATGAAAAGAAAAAGTTTGTTTGCAAATATTATAAAAGTATCAAAACCTCTACATATTGAGTGATTGTTAAATTTGTTTTCATTTTAGACTGAAAAGGAACTTTATTTACTCAAGGTTCTATCGACCTTAAGGAACACATTCTCA
>CAKNYM010052706.1:229340-247109 GCA_932195095.1 Andricus curvator | reverse complement strand
ATGTCATTGTTCGCGTCTTCGAGACGAAACCTACCAATATCGTTTTTGAATTTTTCAACAAAATTAGTTTTCTTGTTTAAAAGAGGATTTTTTTTATATTGGGAATATAATTCAGTAATGCATTTGATGTAATTGTTCGCGTCTTCGAGACGCGTGGATTGATCTTTTGACGAACTTTCGTAGACCATTATTGATTAATCAAAAGCTACTCAGAAAGTTTTAAGAAAAGTTACATTCTTTCTATGAGGTTTCGATCCTCTGCTTTTCTCAAAATAAAATTTTTTGAAAAATAGAAACATAAGCCTGAAAAATATTAAAAGTATCCATTTTTTGCTTTTCTTAAGAAAAATATCCCTCTATGAGGAAGCAAATTTATATTTGATACTTATGAGGAAGCACAATCCTCATAAAATGATCACAAATAAATACATCAATAGTGAATAGGTAAAATTAAATAGGTAAAATTTAACCTCCAACCTCAAACAAAATAGGTGCATTTTCAACCAATTGCATTTCTAACCAAAAATGATTTTTCAGTCAATAGAGAAAAAAAATTTCATCCAAAATGTTAAAATTTCAAAACAAAAAGACCAGCTTTCTACAAATTTAAATTTTCGAAAAAAAATTTATAACCAAAAATGGAAAATACATATTTTCTTTAAAAATATTAATTGCCAGTAAAAAAAAAAAGAATTTTCCACTAATTAGTCAAATTATTCACCAAATAGCTGAATTATTTACCAAACCGTTAAATTTTCCACACAAAAATATGCAATTTTAACAAAAAAGTTAATTTTCAATCAAATATTTGAATTTTCAGTAAAAAAAATCAATTTTTAAACAAAAAAATAACGAATTTTTAACAAATTCGTTCAATTCTCAACCAAGTAGATGAATTTTTGGTTTAATATCATAAATTTTCAAGCAAAAAATAGTTCAATTTTCAGTAAAAAAAAGATTAATTTCCAACCAAACAGATGAATTTTCAATCAAGGAGATTAAATTTCTATTGCAAAATATTTGACAAAAAATTGAATAGTTGAATTTTCAGCAAAAAATTAATTTCTAAAAAGAAGAAATAATTTTCAATCAAAGAAATTCATTTTTAACTAAAAAGATAAATTTTCATACAAGGAGATTAATTTTCTACCAATGACGATTCATTTCTAACAAAATACGTGAATTTTCAAGCAAACATTTGAATTTTTAAATTTTGAACCCAAGGAATGAGTTTTTGACCAAAAAGATAAAGTTTCAACCAAACAGATTGATTTTCTATTAAAAAAAAAAAATTCAACATAATAAAAGAATTTTCAACCAAATAGTCGAATTTTCAACTGAAGAAGATGAATTTTCAAATAAAAATGGAATAGCTAAATTTTTAGTTGAAAAAATTAATTTTTCACAAAAAAGAATTATTTTCAAAAAAGTAGTTGAATTTTAAACAAAAAAAAAAGGTTTTTTAGCGAAACTAAATCATCAACCAAAAAACATGAATTCTCAACGAAAAATATAATAGTTGATATTTCAACCAAAAAAAGATTTTAATTTTAATCCAAAAACAGTTGCAGTCAGCCAAACAAAAAAAAATTCTTAACAAAATACATGAATTTTCCACTAATAAAAATAAATTTCTTAACAAAACTAGAATTCTTAAATTATCAGTTCAAAAAAATAAATTTTTGACCAAAAAACGAATTTTCAACAAAATAGCTAAATTCTCAAAGATGATTTTTAAACGAAAAATGTAATAATCGATAATTCAACTACAAAATATTTTAATTTAAAATAAAAAGCAGTTGAAATTAACCAAGGAAGTCAAATTTTGAACAAAATACTTGAATCCTTAACTAAAATAGATTAATTCTCGATGTAGCAGTTGCATTTTCAACCAAAAAATTGATTTTATACCAAAAAAGATTAATTTTCAACAAATACATAAATTTGCAACCAAACACCTGAATTTTCAACTAAAAAAAAGACGATTTTTATACAAAAGCGTTGAATTTTCCATCCGAAAATATAAATTCTCAACAAAATGGCTAAATAATTAAATTTTCAGTTCCAAAAATCAATTTTTCACCGAAAAAAAATGAATTGTTAATTAAGTAGTTCAATAATTGTCAACCAAACAGATGAATTTTTAACTAAAATCATGAATTTAAAAGAAAAATCAATTTTTGTGAAAGTAGTTCAACTTTTAACTTAAAAATATTAATTTTCAACGAAAAATGTAACAGTCGATGATTTAACCAAAAAAGATTTTAATTTTAAATGAAAAACATTTAAATTCAATCAAGAAAGACGAATTTTCAATCTGAAAATATGAATTTTCGACACAAAATGTAATAGTGGATAATTCAACTGAAAAAATATTTTTAGTTTGAATAAAAAACAGCTGAATTTAACAAAAAACGAGAATTTTTAACTAAAAAAAAAGATCAATTTTTCAAGCAAAAATGAAAATTAAATTTAGAGATCAAAAAATTAATTTTCAACCAAAGAAATGAATTTTTAACTAAAGTGATGAATCATTAACTGAACAAATTGATTAAAAAAAAAAATTTTCGACAAAAATATAATATTGGATAATTCAACCAAAAAATATTTTTATTTTTAATAAAAAACAGTTGAATTCAACCAAAAACAAGAATTTTTAAATAAAAAAAAGATCAATTTTTCAATCAAAAATGAAAATTAAATTTAGAGTTCAAAAAATTAATTTTCAACTAAAGAAATGAATTTTTAACTAAATTGATGAATCATTAACTGAACAAATTGATTTTAAGAAAAAAAATTTCGACAAAAATGTAATAGTGGATAATTCAACCAAAAAAATATTTTTATTTTGAATAAAAAACAGTTGAATTTAAACAAAAACAAGAATTTCTAACTAAAAAAAAAGATCAATTTTTCAACCAAAAATGAAAATTAAATTTAGAGTTCAAAAAATTAATTTTCAACCAAAGAAATGAATTTTGAACTAAAGTGATGAATCATTAACTAAAAAAAATTCATTTTTAACAAAAAAGTTTAAATTTTTACAAAATAGTCCATTTTTCTAGCCGAAAATATGAATTTTTTTATAAAACAGTACAATTTTTAACCCGAAGATGTAAATTTCCAACTCAAAAGGTCGTTTTCAACCAAAACAAAATAATTTCCCAACCATCAGACAGTTGCATTTTTCAACAAAAGAGATTAATTTTCAAACCAAAAATGGAAATTAAATTTTGAGTTCCAAAAATTAATTTTCAACAACAAACAAATTTTTAAGCTAATTTTCGAGCCGAAAATATGAATTTTCTACAAAACAGTTGAATTTTGAACCCAAAAATGTAAATTTTTAACAAAAAAGTTCATTTTCAACTAAAACAGAAAAATTTCTTAACTAGAAATTTTCATTTTCAACCACGAGAGATGAATTATTAAACCAAATAGACAAATGTATGAGAAAAAAGTTGAATTAAAAAAAAAAACATATTTAGTCAAAAAAGGGGGAAAAAATTGACCAAATTGTAGAATTTTCAAGCCAAAAGCACGAATTCTCAACCAACAAAAATTGAAAAATGTTTTTTTAAAAATGGGTAAATTCTCAACAAAATAATTAAATGTTGCATCAAAAAAAGTGGCACAGAGTTTTCAAAATTTCACAAAAACAACTTAAATAATCCGTGATGCCTACTTATTTGTTTAGTAATTGATTATTTTGTGAATTTATAATCATTACATAGTTCATTCACGGCCCCTTAAGGCCATTTGATGAGTGGGCCACGTGACCAGATTCCTACCTTACCGACCCTTTTTTTATTTCCTAACTTATTTTGACATGAAGCGCCACATCGAGTAGAAAGTTTGGGATACGAAAAGAGAAGCACTAAGAAAAATGGTTCTAGTCCTAAATTTTGATAATCATGAAAAAAGCTTTTTTTGTCAATAATTTTTTTTTCTGCTTTTTTCATGATTATTAAAATGTAGGACCAGACCCACCTTTCTTATTGGTTCTTATTTATTATCCCAAATTTTCAACTCGATGTGGCTATTCGTCTGAAAATAAGTAAGGAAATAAAATGTGTCGGTAAGGTAGGAATCCGTTCACGTGACCCACTCTTCACATGGCCTTAAGGGCAAAGAGTAATATAACTTTTCATATTTCCTATCCAATAGTTTTTTTCCTTTAAAAATAGGTAAAACTCTAATAAACCAGAAAGATATTTTCATATTTAATTATTCAGATATTTAATATAAATCATTATAATTGAATCAAAGACAAATTCAAAGTTTGTTAAATTTAACAGTCCAACAAGGTGTTGCCTTTAGCGTAATGAGAAACAATCTCGAGTACTGAGAGAAGTATCCCTCCTTGAAGTCTTGCATGAAACCTTGTACTAATATAGTCTACTATAGCTAGTACTTCAGAGTACAATCTCGTTTAGTTGAAAACTTTAATAATTATGTAAATGCCCACAATTTCATTCCTGTTATTTTATTAGATTTTTTAAAAGTGAAACTTCTTTTGGGATGGCAGTAAATTGAAAAAAACGACCGGCAGAAAGTATAAAATAAATATATATATATATATATATATATATATATATATATTACAAGTATACTTTCTGCAGTCTATACTATATCCCCACTACTACTTTCTACAACCTATAATATATCCCCAATACTACTTCCCACATCCTATGCTATATCCCCACTACTACTTCCCACATCCTATACGATGTCCCCACTACTACCTTCTACAGTCTATACGGTATCCCCACAACTACTTTCTACAGTCTATACGGTATCCCCACTACTGCTACGCTAACCAAAGCCTATATATGCTTCTTCTGCCGTGTAGCCCCACTGTCACAACTGGGGTTTTTTTTTTTTTTTTTTTAATTGAGGCCGTTTGTCAGAAAGAAACCTACTAAAATCTCCATTTGAAATACTTGAAGCAACTAAAACAGATTAATTCTTAGCCAAGCAATTGCATTTTTAACCAAAATAATTAATTTCATACCAAAAATATTTGGAGTTGAATATTGAACTATTTTCTTGAAAATTGATTTTTTTCTTAAATATTGATCAGCTTAGTTAAAAATTCATCTCTTTGGTTGAAAATTGATATTATTGATTGAAAATTGACCTCCTATAGTTGAAAATTCTACTATTTGGTTGAAAATTTGTCATTTTCAGGAGAAAATTAATTATCTTGGTTGAAAATTATTAATCTTTTTTGCTTCAAATATCGTTTATTACGAATTTTAAACAAAATTCAAGAATTTTCTACCAAATAGTTGAATTTTTTGACTTATAAACGATAAATCTATCAAAAATGGAATGGATACATTTAAAAAAAAAAAATTTAACCCAAAAAAAGAATTTTCAACAAATTTATCTATTTGGTTAAAAATTCTACTATTTGGTTGAAAATTTAATAATTTTGTTTAAAACGCAACTATTTCGTTAAAAGTCATCTTTTTTAGTTAAAAATTCAACTACTTGATTGAAAGTTCAACTACATTTGTTAAAAATTAATTTTTTCAATTGAAGATTCATCTCTTTGGTTGAAAATTCAACTATGCCATTTTTAGAAAATTAATCTTTTTGGTTAAAAATAATATATGGAGTTGATTATTGAACTATTTTCTTAAAAATTGACTTTTTTCTTAAATATCGATCAGTTTAGTTGAAAATTCATCTCTTTGTTTGAAAATTCACCCATTTTGTTAAAAAATAAGTTATTTTCTTGGTTTAGAATTAATTATTTTAACTAAAAATGTAACAATTCTAGTTTTTGATGAAAATTTATATTTTTAATTGAAAATTGATCTCTTATAGTTTAAAATTCTACTATTTGGTTAAAAATTTGTCATTTTCAGCAGAAAATTACTTATCTTGGTGAAAAATTCATTTTTTTTTGCTTCAAATATCATCTATTACGAATTTTGAACAAAATAAATGAATTTTCTACCAAATAGTTGAATTTTTAACTTAGGAAGGATAAATCAATCAAAAATGGAATAGATAAATTAAAAAAAAAATATTTCTCTTGAAAAACGAATTACCAACAAATTTATCTATTTGTTAAAAATTTTACTATTTGTTTGAAAATTTAACTATGTCATTTTTAGAAAATTAATCTTCTTAAATTAAAAAATAATATTTGGAGTTGAATGTTAAACAATTTTCTTGAAAATTGATTTTTTTCTTGAATATTGATCAGTTTAGTTGAAAATTCATCTCTTTGGTTGAAAATGTAACTATTTTGTTAAAAAATAGTTATTTTCTTAATTTAGAATTAATATTTCAAACTAAAAATGTAGCAATTCTAGTTTTTGTTGAAAATTGACCTCTTGTAGTTGAAAATTCTGCTATTTGGTTGGAAATTTGTCATTTTCAGCAGAAAATTACTTATCTTTGTTAGTTAAATAGTTAGTTAAATAGTTGAATTTTTAACTTAGGAAGGATAAATCAATCAAAAATGGAACAGATGAATTTTCGAGAGAAAAAAAAAATTCAACCCAAAAAACGAATTTCCAACAAATTTATCTATTTGGTTAAAAATTCTACTATTTGGTTGTAAATTTGTCATTTTCAGCAGAAAATTACTTATCTTGGTGAAAAATTCATCTTTTTTGCTTGAAATATCATCTATTACGAATTTTGAACAAAATACATTAATTTTGTACCAAATAGTAGAATTTTTAACTCTTGAAGGATAAATCAGTCAAAAATGGAATAGATAAATTTTCAAACAAAATAAAAAATTTTACCCAAAAAAACGAATTTTCAACTAATTTATTTATTTGGTTGAAAATTCTTCTATTTGACTGAAAATTTAACTATGCCATTTTTAGAAAATTAATCTTCTTGGTTAAAAAATAATATTTGGGGTTGAATGTTGAACAATTTTCGTGAAAAATGATTTTTTTCTTGAATATTGATCAGTTTAGTTGAGAATTCATCTAGTTGGTTGAAATTTTACCCATTTTGTTAAAAAATATTTATTTTCTTGGTTTAGAATTAATCTTTTTAAATAAAAATGTAACAATTCTAGTTTTTGTTGAAAATTAATATTTTGAATTGAAAATTGACCTCTTATAGTTGAAAATTCTACTATTTGGTTGAAAATTTGTCATTTTCAGCAGAAAATGACTTGTCTAGGTGAAAAATTCATCTTTTTTGCTTGAAATATCATCTATTACGAATTTTGAAAAAAATACATGAATTTTCTACCAAATAGTTGAATTTTCAACTTAGGAAGGATAAATCAATCAAAAATGAAATAATTAACCCAATTAATTAATAATTAACCCAAAAAACGAATTTCCAACAAAATTGTTAAATTTTCCAATAAATAGTTTGATTTTTTACCAAATAGTTTATTTTACTTGCAAAATATGTAATTTAATTTCAAAAAAAGTTCATTTTCAATAATAATTGTATTTTTAACCAAGCAGTTTACTTTTTTACCAAACTGTTGAATTTTTAACCCGAAAATATGAATTTTCAACTAAAAAATTAATTTACTGCCGAATTGTTGAATTTTCAACTAAAATGATGATTTTCCACCAAAAAGTGAATTCTGAACCAAAAAAGACTAATTTTCAAACACAAAGTTTAATTTTCTAGCAAAAAAGATAAATTTTCAACAAAATACATAAATTTTCAGGCAGAAAAGGTCAATTTTCACTTTAAAATATCAACTTGCAACCAAAAATGGAACATTTATATTTTCAGACAAGAAAATCAATTTTTACTTATAAAAAAAATGAACTTTTAGAAAAATAGTTAAATTGTCAACCAAAGAGATTTTTCAACTAAAATGATGAATATTTAAAAAAAAATTAATTCCTAAGAAAATAGTTCAACATTTATCCAAATATTTGATGTTTTAACCATAAAAGTGATTTTTTAACCAAGAAGACTAATTTCCACGTATTATTCAATACATGGAAAAATACAAGAAATATGAAAATTGTAGAAACGATACACCAAATTACATATAACCATACTAACCACGTGCCTGAATTTTTCAAAAATTTTAGTTAACCTGACTTTTTTCAAGGACACTTTTTCAGTTCCCTTTAAAACATTAACTTATTCTTGAAAAGTAAACTAAAATTTACCCATTTTAGAAAAACTAAACAGACACAAAAAATAATAATATTAGTTAAAAAAATCATTTAACTTGCAATAAATTGGAGTCAGAGTCAACTTAATCACAAACAAAAACTCGCGAGAGGAGCGAGAGTCACGGCGTCATAGCAGCTGCGATCATACGCCTGCGCTATGCGAGAGACGCCGTTTACTTTTCGGGGCATATTCAAATTTCAAAATAAATTTTAGCTTAACTTGAAGAATTTTTTCACAAGACTATATTAGTGCGACTTTTTTTAGAACACATTTTATTGTCTTAAAATTTTTTTAAACTTTCATCGCATATTTGTGTAAGAAAATGTTTAATTTTTATATTGTTTAAAACTGCGAGATATGAAAAGCTAATAGCGCCATTCGATTCAGCAATTTAAAATTTAAGTTTTTTCTTGAAAAAATATCTATTACCTTTTTTCCTATTAGTTTTACAATAATTTTATGACCATTTTTTTTTCTTTTTACAAAATCTAAAAATTGTGATGATAAATCCAATTTTATTTTATATTAACAATTTTATGAGATTATATTAGTAGTTTTATTATTTCAATTTTTGAGAACGCTGTTTTGCTTTCGTGAAATGTTTTTTTGTACGCTTTTACTAAAATCCCTTACCTTGTCCAACTTCTTTGAATTTTGTTTAATCAGCAGGATATTATATTGTATTGTCCATACATAATCATTATTAATATAACAATATAAGATTATAATATAAATGGAGAAAACATTAAATTTTCTTGATTGAAGCACAAAAGCCTTCATAAAGTATTAAAAAAATTTTTAAATTATGTTTCCCTAGAAATTAATTGCTACTCATTGAACTACTAAGTCAGTACTACTCAGCAGATTAGTAGAATGCCCTTTTTAATCCATTCAGTAACATAAGTCTCACCATTTCTTTTGTCAGTAAATTTTATTTAAAGAGATTTTATTTTTATTATTTATTATTATTTTATTTAATTTTATTTACATTTAGAGAGTATAGTTTTATTTTTACCAAAACATTTCTTAGATTTATTTTTGACAAACAGCATCAATTTCTTCGTCTAAAAATACTAATTGGAAGACAAATTGACTCACTTTGAAACAAGAATTCCAACAATATCAATTTAAAAATTATTTAAAGAAACGGAAATTTACTAACTAGAGATTATTTACTTAGTCATCTGTAAGATCAAAACACGAAAGCATGGAATGAGTTTCACATCCAAATATTTGGCACCGTTTCAACCAATGGATCATCAGCAAATAGAAAATATTTGTGAAGATCTGAATTTCAGAGTTAATCAAAATTCTTGAAACATTCTGACATTAGAAGATTTGAGAAAATAAGATCAGTTTTCAGCATCTTAGGGGGAAAAAAATAAAAATTTATGGTAAAGATTTATTGTGATAAGGGACAAACCTTTCGCATGCCTACAGGAGCGATTTGTCTCTTGTCAGTTTGTTTACACGTTATTTCGCCCACATTTCAATTGAGAAATTCTACTCTCAATCTTTCATGCTTATTTATAACCTCTGCTTTATTTTTTTTGCGGTGAGTGTAATTTTCTTATTTATTACTTGTTCAAACCAATTATTAAAAAGCGTATGGCGCTTAGAAGGTTTAAATGTTGTGGAAATTATTAAAAAATAATTTGAAATTTGAAAAGATTCACAAAAATTCAAAACATCTTGGAAAATTGATTTTTAAAGAAAATTTAAAAAGGTTTCAAAACATTTCTAACGATTTCTACAAATTTCGAAAAAAATCTGGAAGATTTCAGGGATTTTTTTTTAATTTTCAAAGATTTTTCAAAATTTTAGAGGCGATACTTTAAACTGATTTCCAAGATTGTCAAAACAGAACCCGGAGGATTTGAAGGCCATTTTTCTTTATTTTTCAAAATTTTAAGACAAATTTTTGGAAAAATCTGAATAAATTAAAAAAATATTAAGAAGTTTTAAATGGGTTGGAAATTATTAAAGAATAATTTGAAAAAATTTACAAAAATTAAAAACATTTTGGAAAATTGATTTTTGAAGAAAATTTAAAAAGGTTCCAAAACAGTTTAAAAGATTTCTAAAAATTTCGAAAAAAATCTGGAAGGTTTAAGAGCAATTTCTTTTATTTTTAAAGATTTTTCAAAATTTTAGGAGAATATTTCCTAAAATTCGAGGGATAACTTAAACTGATTTTTCATCTTTAAAATTTTATTTTATGAGAATATTTGAAATGATTAAAACCTTTCAAAAGATTCTCAAGATTGTCAAAACAGAAGCTGACAGATTTGAATGCAATTTTGTTTATTTTTCAGAATTTGAAGAAAATTTTTGGAAAATTTTGAATTTTAATAGCTATTTAGAAGGTTTAAATGTTTTGGAAATGATTGAAAAATGATTTGAAATTTGAAAAAATTACCAAAATTCAAAAAATTTTGAAAAATTGATATTTGGAGAGACAATGTTTTAAAACATTTTAAACGATTTCTATAAATGCTGAAAAAATCTGGAAGATTTAAGCGCAATTTTTGTAATTTTCAAAGATTTTTCACAATTTTAGCGAAACATTTCTTAAAATTCGGGGAATGCTTTAAACTGATTTTTTATATAAAAAAATTTATTTTGAGAGTATATTTAAAAAGATTTCCAAGATTGTCAAAACAGAATCCGGAAGATTTGAAGGCAATTTTTCTTTATTTTTCAAAATTTTAAGAAAAATGTTGGAAAAATTCAAATAAATTTAAAAGATATTTAGAAGTTTCAAATGTTTTGGAAATGATTAAAAAATAATTTGAGAGAAAATATTCACAGAAATTCAAAACATTTTGGAAAATTGATGTTTACAGAATATTTAAAAACATTTCTAACGATTTCTAAAAATTTCGAAAAAAATCTGGAAGATTCAAGGACGATTTTTTTAATTTTCACAGATTTTTATAATTTTTAGCGAAATATTTCTTAAAATTCGGGGGATGCTTTAAACTGACTTTTTATATAAAAAAATTTATTTTGAGAGAATATTAAAAAAGATTAAAACATTTCAAAATATTTCCAAGATTGTCAAAACAGAATCTGGAAGATTTGAAGAAAATTTTTCTTTATTTTTCAAAATTTTAAGAACATTTATGGAAAAATTCGAATAAATTTAAAAGATATTTAGAATATTTTAATGTTTTGGAGATGATTAAAGGAAAATTTGAAAAAATTTACAAAAATTGAAAAAATTTACAAAAATTGAAAGCATTTTGAAAAATTGATATTTGAAGAAAATTTAAGAAGGTTTCAAAACATTTCAAACGATTTCTACCAATGTAAAAAAAAATCTGGAAGGTTTAAGGGAAATTTTTTTAATTTTTAAAGATTTTTCAAAATGTTAGCGAAATTTTTCTTAAAATCCGGGGGATGATTTAAACTGATTTTTGATTTAAAAAAAATTATTATAACAGAAAATTGAAAGAGATAGAAACATTTTAAAAGATTTCCAAGATTGTAAAAACAGGATCTGGAATATTTAAATGCAATTTTTTTTATTTTTTAGAATTTGAAAAAAATTTCGGAAAAGTTCGAATACATTTAATAGATATTTAGAAGGTTTAAATGTTTTGGAAATGATTGAAAATTAATTTTTTGGAAGAATTTACAAAAATTCAATCAGTTTAAGAATTGATTTTTAAAGAATATTTAAAAAGGTTTCAAAATATTTACAACGATTTCTAAAAATCTCGAAAAGAGCAATTTTTTTAATTTTCAAAGATTTTTCAAAATTTTAGATAAATATTTCTATAAATTCCGGGGATACTTTAAACTGATTTTTTATTTAAAAAATTCATTTTAAGAGAATATTTAAAAAGATTAAAAAATTTCAAAAGATTTCCAATATTGTCAAAACAGAATCTAGAAGATTTGAAGGCAATTTTTCTTTACTTTTCGAAATTTAAAAAAAAAAATTTGGAAAAATTGGAATAAATTTAAAAGATATTTGGAAGTTTTAAATGTTTTGGAAATGATTAGAGAATAATTTTAAAAATTCCAAACATTTTGAAAAATTGATTCTTGAAGAAAATTAAAAAAGGTTTCACAACATTTTCAAAGATTTCTACAAATGTCGAAAAAAATCTTTTTTATTTTTAAAGATTTTTAAAGATTTTAGGACAGTATTTCCTAAAATTCGAGGGATAATTCAAACTGATTTTTTATTTAAAAAAATGTATTTTATGTGAATATTTGAAAAGATTAAAACCTTTCAAAAGATTCCCAAGATTGTGAAAACAGAAGCTGACAGATTTGAATGCAATTTTGTTTATTTTTCAGAATTTGAAATTTTTTTTTGGAGAATTTGAAATTTAATTGCTATTTAGAAGGTTTAAGTGTTTTGGAAATGATTGAAAAATGATTTGAAATTTGAAAAAAATTACAAAAATTCAATACATTTTGAAAAATTGATATTTGGAGAGAATTTTAAAAAGTTTCGAAACATTTCAAATGATTTCTATAAATGCCGAAAAAATCTGGAAGATTTAAGCGCAATTTTTTTTAATTTTCAAAGATTTTTCCAAATTTTAGCGAAATATTTCTTAAAAATCGGGGGATACTTTAAACTGATTTTTTTATATAAAAAAACTTATTTTAAGAGAATATTTACAAAGATTTAAACATTTTAAAAGATTTCCAAGATTGTCAAAACAGAATCTAGAAGATTTGAAGGCAATTTTTCTTTATTTTCAAAATTTTAAGACAAATTTTTGGAAAAATTCGAATAAATTTAAAAGATATTTAGAAGTTTTAAATGTTTTGGAAATTACTAAAGGATAATTTGAAAAAATTTACAAAAATTCAAAACATTTTGAAAAATTGATATTTGAAGAAAATTTAAAAAGGTTTCAAAACATTTCAAACGATTTCTACAAATGTGAAAAAAAAATCTGGAAGAATTAAGGGAAATTTTTTTAATTTTTGAAGATTTTTCAAAATTTTAACAAAATATTTCATAAAATTCGGGGGATGATTTAAACTGATATTTGATTTTTAAAAAATTATTATAACACAATATTTAAAAAGATTTAAACATTTCAAGATTTCCAAGATTGTAAAAACAGAATCTGGAATATTTAAATGCAATTCATTTTATTTTTCAGAATTTGAAAAAAAATGTCGGAAAAATTCGAATACATTTAATAGATATTTAGAAGGTTTAAATGTTTTGGAAATGATTAAAAAATAATTTTTCGGAAGAATTTATAAAAATTCTAAAGATTTTGAAAAATTGATTTTTAAAGAAAATTTAAAAAGGTTTCAAAAAATTTCTCACGATTTCTAAAAATGTCGCAAAAATCTGGAAGATTTAAGGCCAATTTTTTTAATTTACAAAGATTTTTCAAAATTTTAGCGAAATATTTCTTAAAATTTGGGGGATACATTAAACTGGTTTTTTATATAAAAAAACTTATTTTGAGAGAATAATTAAAAAGATTTCAAAAGATTTCCAAGATTGTGAAGACAGAATCTCGAAGATTTGAAGGCAATTTTCTTTATTTTTCCAAATTTCAATAAAAATTTTGGAAAAACTCGAATAAATGTAAAAGATATTTAGAAGTTTTGAATGTTTTGGAAATTATTGAAGGATAATTTGAAAAAATTTACAAAAATTCAAAACATTTTGAAAAATTGATTTTTAAAGAAAATTTAAAAAGGTTCCAAAACAGTTTAAAAGATTTCTACAAATGTCGAAAAAAATCTGGAAGGTTTAAGAGCAATTTTTTTGATTTTTAAAGATTTTTCAAAATTTTAGGACAATATTTCCTAAAATTCGAGGGATAATTTAAACTGATTTTTCATCTTTAAAATTTTATTTTATGAGAATATTTGAAATGATTAAAACCTTTCAAAAGTTTTCCAAGATCGTGAAAACAGAAGCTAACAGATTTGAATGCAATTTTGTTTATTTTTCAAAATTTGAAAAAAATGTTTGGAAAAATTTTGAATAAATTTAATAGCTATTTAGAAGCTTCAAATGGTTTGGAAATGATTGAAAAATAATTTGAAATTTGAAAAGATTCACAAGAATGCAAAACATTTTGGAAAATTGATTTTTACAGAAAATTGAAAAAGGTTTCGACATTTTTTGAACGATTTCTGAAAATGTCGAAAAAAATCTGGAAGATTTAAGGGCAATTTTATAATTTTCAAAGATTTTTCACAATTTTAGAGAAATATTTCTTAAAATTCGGGGGATACTTTAAACTTTTTTTTATATAAAAAAATTATTTTAAGAGAATATTTACAAAGATTTAAGCATTTAAAAATATTTCCAAGATTGTTAAAGCAGAATTCGGAAGATTTGAAGGCAATTTTTCTTTATTTTTCAAAATTTTAAGAAAATTTTTTGGAAAAATTCGAATAAATTAAAAAGATGTTTAGAAGTTTTAAATGTTTTGGAAATGATTCAAGGATAATTTGAAAAAATTTACTAAAAATTTACAAAACATTTAGAAAAATTGATTTTTGAAGCAAATTTAAAAAGGTTTCAAAACATTTCAAATGATTTCTACAGATATAAAAAAAATGTGGAAGGTTTGAGAAAAAATTTTTTTAATTTTTAAAGATTTTTCAAATTGTTAGCAAAATATTTCGTAAAATCCAGGGGATGATCTAAACTGATTTTTTATTTTAAAAAATTATTATAACAGAATATTTAAAAAGATTGAAACAGTTAAAAGATTTCCAAGATTGTCAAAACAGAATCTAGAAGATTTGAAGGCAATTTTTCAACATTTTAAGAAAAATTTAGGAAAAATTCGAATAAATTTAAGAGATAGTTTGAAATTGTAAATGTTTTGGAAATGATTAAAGGATAATTTGAAAAAATTTATAGAAATTCAAAGCATTTTGAAGAATTGATTTTCGAAGAAAATTTAAAAAATTTTCAAAACATTTGAAAAGAATTCTACAAATGTCGAAAAAAAACTGGAAGATTTTTTTAATTTACAAAGATTTTTCTAATTTTTAGCGAAATATTTCTTAAAATTCGGGGGATACTCTAAACAGATTTTTTATATAAAAAATTTATTTCAAGAGAATATTAAAAAAGATTAAAACATTTCAAAATATTTCCAAGATTTTCAAAACAGAATATGGAAGATTTGAAGAAAATTTTTCTTTATTTTTCAGAATTTGAAAAAAAATTTCGGAAAAATTCGAATACATTTAATAGATATTTAGAAGGTTTAAATGTTTTGGAAATTATTAAAAAATAATTTTTCGGAAGAATTTACAAAAATTCAAAAGATTTTGAAAAATTGATTTTTAAAGAAAATTTAAAAAGATTTCAAAAAATGTCGAACGATTTCTACAAATATCGAAAAAAATCTTGAAGATTTAAGGCCAATTTTTTTAATTTACATAGAATTTTTCAAAATTTTAGCGAAATATTTCTTAAAATTTGGGAGATATTTTAAACTGATTTTCTTTATGAAGAAATTTATTTTAAGAGAATATTTAAAAAGATTTAAACATTTCAAAAGATTTACAAGATTGTCAAAACAGAATCTGGAAGATTTGAAGGCAATTTTTCTTTATTTTTCAAAATCTTAGGAAAAATTCGAATAAATTTAAAAGATATTCAGAAGTTTTGAATGTTTTGGAAATTATTAAAGGATAATTTGAAAAAATTTACAACAATTCAAAAAATTTTGAAAATTTGATTTTTGAAGGAAATTTTAAAAGGTTCCAAAACATTTTAAAAGATTTCTACAAATCTCGACAAAATTGTGGAAGGTTTAAGGGCAATTTTTTCAAATTTTAAAGATTTTTCAAAACTTTAGGACAATATTTCCTAAAATTCGAGGGATAACTGATTTTTTATTAAACAGAATTTATTTTATGAGAATATTCGAGAAGAATAAAACCTTTCAAATATTTCCAAGATTGTGAAAACAGAAGCTAACAGATTTGAATGCAATTTTGTTTATTTTTCAGAATTTGAAAAAAAATTTTAGAAAAATTTTGAATAAATTTAATAGCTATTTAGAAGCTTCAAATGGTTTGGAAATGATTAAAAAATAATTTGAAATTTGAAAAGATTCACAAAAATTCAAAACATTTTGGAAAATTGATTTTTACAGAAATTTTAAAAAGGTTTCAAAACATTTCCAACGATTTCTACAAATGTCGAAAAAAATCTGGAAGATTTAGGGCAATTTTTTTAATATTGAAAAATTTTTCAAAATTTTAGAGAACTATTTCTTAAAATTCGGAGGATACATTACACTGATTTTTTATACAAAAAAAATTATTATCTTCTGTAAATCATAGACAACATTCTGAAATAATATAAATTTTTCTGCAAAATCTATAAAAAATTTTGGAAAATGAACCGAGTTTCATCAGTTAAATCCATTTACAATTCTGTTAAATCTTACAAAACTGCGGGAATCATTGAAAATCATTGAAAAAATCATTGAATCATCATTGAAAAAATTGAAAAAAATCTTTGAAAAAATCCTATGAAATTGTTTCAAATCCATTGAAACCTTTGAAATTCATTTAAAATCCTTTAAAATTTTGCAAATCTTTTTAAATCGCCGGAAATCCCTTGAAATGTTTGAAATACCTTTAAAATTCATTGAAACCTTTAAAAACCGTGAAAATTTTTCCGAATCTCTTGAAATCCTCTACAGGGTATTAAAATCCATTAAAAATCCTAGAAACTTCTGAAAATTCTTTAAAATATTCGAAAATCCTTTGAAATCTTTTGAAATCCTATAAAATCTCTTTAAATCCATTGATATCTTCGAAATCCCTTTAAAATACTTTCAAATCTTTGTAAATATTTTGCAATCCCCTGAAATATTTTTAAATCTGATGAAATCTCTTTGAATACATTGAAATCTCCGAAATCCCTTCAGAATCTTTTCAAATCTTTGCAAATATTTTGAAATCTCTTGTAATCTTCGAAATCCCTTCAAAATCTTTTGAAATTCTATGAAATTGTTTCAAATCCATTGAAATCTTTGAAATTTATTTAAAATGCTTTAAAATCTTTGAAAATCTTTTGAAATCGCCTGAAATCCCTTAAAATCTTTAAAATCCCTTCAAAATTCATTGAAACATTTAATAACCGTGAACATTTTTCCGAATCTCTTAAAATCCTTTACAATGTATTAAAATCCATTTAAGATCCTAGAAACTTCTGAAAATTTGTTAAAATATTCGAAAATCCTTTGAAATCTTTTGAAATCCTATAAAATCTCTTTAAATCAATTATTATCTTTGAAATCCCTTTAAAATTCTTTCGAATCTTTGTAAATATTTTGAAATCCCCTGAAATCTTTTTAAATCTGATGAAATCTCTTTAAATAAATTGAAATCTTCGAAATCCCTTTAGAAGCTTTTCAAATCTTTGCAAATATTTTGAAATCTCTTGAAATCCATTGAAATCTTCGAAATCCCTATAAAATCTTGTAAAATCCTATCAAGTTATTTCAAATCTATTGAAATCTTTGAAATTCATTTAAAATCCTTTAAAATCTTTGCAAATCTTTTGAAATCGCCTGAAATCCATTGAAATCTTTGAAATCCCTTTAAAATTCATTGAAACCTTTAAAAACCGTGAAAATTTTTCCGAATCTCTTGAAATCC
>CAKNYM010052706.1:203725-229330 GCA_932195095.1 Andricus curvator | reverse complement strand
TTACAATATTCGAAAATTCTTTGAAATCTTCTGAAATCCTATAAAATTTTTTTAAACCCACTGATATCTTCGAAATCCCTTTAAAATCCTTTCAAGTCTTTGCAAATATTTCGAAATCCCCTGATATCTTTTTAAATCTGATGAAATCTTTTTAAATACATTGAAATCTTCGAAATCCATTTAGAATCTCTTAAAATTTCCAGAAATCTCTTGAAATTTCTTGAAATCCATTGAAATCTTCGAAATCCCTTTGAAATCCTTTGAAATCTTTGTAAATATTTTGAAATCCCCTGACATCGTTTTAAATCTGATGAAATCTCTCTAAGTAAATTGAAATCTTGGAAATCCCTTTAGAAGCTTCTCAAATCTTTGCAAATATTTTGAAATCTTCGAAATCCCTATAGAATCTTGTAAAATCCTATGGAATTGTTTCAAATCCATTGAAATCTTTGAAATTCATTTAAAATCCTTCAAAATCTTTGCAAATCTTTTGAAATCGCCTGAAATCCCTTGAAATCTTTAAAATCCCTTCAAAATTCATTGAAACATTTAAAAACCGTGAAAATTTTTCCGAATCTCTTGAAATCTATTAAAATGTATTAAAATCCATTAAAACCCCTAGAAACTTCTGAAAATTCTTTACAATATTCGAAAATTCTTTGAAATCTTCTGAAATCCTATGAAATTTCTTTAAACCCATTGATATCTTCGAAATCCCTTTAAAATCCTTTCAAGTCTTTGCAAATCTTTTGAAATCCCCTGAAATCTTTTTAAATCTGATGAAATCTCTTTAAATACATTGAAATCTTCGAAATCCCTTCAGAATCTTGTCAAATCTTTGAAAATCACTTGAAATCTTCGTAATCCCTTTAAAATCTTTTGAAATCCTATGAAATTGTTTCAAATCCATTGAAATCTTCGAAATTCATTTAAAATCTTTGCAAATCTTTTGAAATCGCCTGAGATCCCTTGAAATCTTCGAAATCCCTTCAAAATTCATTGTAACCTTTGAAATCCGTGAAAATATTTACGAATCTCTTGAAATCCTCTACAATGTATTAAAATCCATTAAAAATTCTATAAACTTCTGGAAATTCTCTAAAATGTTCGAAAATACTTTGAAATCCTATGAAATCTCTTTAAATCCATTGATATCTTCGATATCCCTTTGAAATCCTTTCAAATTTTTGTAAATATTTTGAAATCCCCTGAAATCTTTTTAAATCTGGTTAAATCTCTTTAAATACATTGAAATCTTCGAAATCCCTTCAGAATCTTTTCAAATCTTTGCAAATCTCTTGAAATCCATTGAAATCTTCGAAATCCCTTTAAAATCTTTCGAAATCCTATGAAATTGTTTCAAATCCATTGAAATCTTCGAAATTCATTTAAAATATTTGAAAATCTTTTGAAATCGCCTGAAATCCCTTGAAATCTTTGAAATCCCTTCAAAATTCATTGAAACCTTAGAAAACCGTGAAAATTTTTCCGAATCCATTGAAATCCTCTACAATGTATTAAAATCCATTAAAAATTCTAGAAACTTCTGAAAATTCTTTAGAATATTTGAAAATCCTTCGAAATCTGTTGAAATCCTATGAAATCTCATTAAATCCATTGATATTTTCGAAATCCCTTTGAAATCCTTTCAAATTTTTGTAAATATTTTGAAATCCCCTGGAATCTTTTTAAATCTGATGAAATCACTTTAAATACATTGAAATCTTTGAAATCCCTTCAGAATTTTTTCAAATCTTTGCAAATATTTTAAAATCTCTTGAAATCCATTGAAATCTTCGAAATCCCTTTAAAATCTTTTGAAATCTTATGAAATTGTTTCAAATCCCTTGAAATGTTTGAAATCCCTTGAAAATTCATTGAAACCTTTAAAAATCGTGAACATTTTTCCGATTCTCTTGAAATCCTTCACAATGTATTAAAATCCATTAAAAATCCCAGAAACTTCTGGAAATTCTTTAAAATGTTCGAAAATCCTTCGAAATCTTTTGAAATCCTGTAAAATCGCTTTAAATCCATTGATATCTTCGGAATCCCTTTAGAATCTTTTCAAATCTTCGCAAATATTTTGAAATCTCTTGAAAATTATTGAAATTTTCGAAATCCCTTTAAAATCTTTTGAAATCCTATGAAATTGTTTCAAATCCCTTGAAATCTTTGAAATCCCTTGCAAATTCATTGCAACCTTTGAGAACCGTGAACATTTTTCCGAGTCTCTTGAAATCCTTCACAATGTATTAAAATCCATTAAAAATCCTAAAAACTTCTGAAAATTCTTTAAAATATTCGAAAATCCTTTGAAATCTTTTGAAATCCTATAAGTAAGTAAGTAAGTAAGTAAGTATACCATCAAGCCATTTCCCTTTCAGGGTAGGCGTGACACTACCCGATTCGGGTAGTGTTTCTAGGTGGATAGTTTCTTGTAGTAAATAACTACAAGTGTGGGCTCACCGCACCCATGATGTGCCAACAGCACGCAGTATTCTCGAATGGTCACCCATCCAAGTACTAACCGCGCCCAACGCTGCTTAACTTCAGTGATCGGACGAGAACTGGTTTTTTCAGCGTGGTATGGCCGTTATAAAATCTCTTTAAATCCACTGATATATTCGGATTCCCTTTAAAATCCTTTCAAGTCTTTGCAAATCTTTTGAAATCCCCTGAAATCTAATGAAATCTCTCTAACTACATTGAAATCTTTGAAATCCCTTTAAAATTAGTGCATGTGTAGCTCGCACAATGCTCTAGTTATATTAAACTATAAAATAAATTGATTATGATCTTGTTCAATTATCTCTATAGAACCATTTCTATATTATACGATTCTACATACAATTCCTTTCAGTTTTATAAAATATAAAAAAAAACAATATGAAATTTACATAATGGTTTCGCATTTCAGATTCCACCTGTTACCAGAGCTACATTTCTCTTTTAAAAACGTCTGCCTTTGGCAATGGCCAAGTAATGGAAGTGAATAAAAAGAGGGGTACATAACTTCTAAAATCGGTTTACATTTTGTTGTGAATTTCAATCAAAAACCCACTGATATTGAACATTTTGTTTTCGAAATTGCAAATTTTTAAAATTGGTCTCAAACCTGAGATTAAAATTTTTTGTTTCATCATAGTAACGTATTAAATACATTCTTTAATACCTAAGTTTTAGATTTCCATAATCTCTTAGGTTACTTTCTGAAATGTCTGAAATGTCTGAAATGGTAAACTTTTTGGCAATAATCTTAAATGAACTTTAGGATGGTTTAATCAACAAAATTTCAATTTTGAATGGTGAAAATTACAGTTAATTTATTTTTTGATTAGAAATCTGTTTTTCCATTCAAATGCTAACTGATTTAATAGAGCACAACAAGAAAATCAACCATTTTTTTTTATTAAGCTGATTCTTTTTTGTTGAATAGGCTACTATTACATATGTGATTGAGAATTAATTTTTTTGGTTGAAAATTTAATTTTTTTTTTCTGAAAATCTAATTATTCTGACGAAAATGCAACGATTTTGTTTAAAAGTTATCTTTTTTGGTTGTACATTGAAATTTTTAGTTGAAAATTCGTATTTTTGGGTGGAAAATTCGACTATTTTGGATCCAAATTCAACTGCTTTATAGGAAAATTCAACAATCTGGTTGAAACTTTGTTTCCTTCTTCATTGAAAAAGTCTTTCTTGGTTTAAAATTCGTCTATTTTTATTAAATTAAACTGTTCTTTATTCTAAATTTAATTTTTTTATGGAAATATCAGCCACTACATTTTTCATTAAAAATTACTTTTTTTGGTTGATACTATTCCATTTTTGATTCAAAATTACTCTCTTTTAGTTAAAATATTAAGTACTTGATTGAATTTCTAACTACTTTGTTATAAATGGATTTTTTGTTTTTAAATTCATTTTTTTAGTTGAAAATTTATCTCTTTTGTTGAAAATTTAACTATTGTGTTGAAAATTCCTTGAAATTGAAAAAAAAAAATTCTATAGTTAAAAATTAAACAAGTTAGCTTAAAGTTAAACTACTTTCTTAAAAATTGATTTTTTGTTGTTGAAAATTTAACTATTTCCATCTTGCTTTCAAATTTCTCTTTTTTAGTTGAAAATTTAACTACTTGATTGGATTTTTAACTACTCCGTTGAAAATGGATTTTTTTTTGGTTGAAGATTTAGTTTAAAATTCATCACTTTTGAGGAAAATTTAACTACTGTGTTGAAAATTCCTTCTGGTTTTTTTAAATAAATTTTTTTGATTGAAAATTTCTTGTTGAAAATTCTTTTTTCTAGTAGAATATTCACCTATTTTGTTGAAAATTCATCTCTCCATAGAAATTTTATATGTTTTGGTCAAAAATAAAACTATTTGGTGGAAAATTAAATTTTTTTGATAGAAATTCAGTGATTTTAATATTAAATTTAACTATTGTTTGAAATTTTAACTAATTTAAAGAAAAATTAACAATTTTGGTTAAAAATTTGTTTTTTTCTTTACCAAAAAATGATCAGAGTTATAGCATTCACAAAATTTGAAAAATCAATCGAAAATGTTAAGCCAAACAACGCAAGATATGAAAAAAAGTTAGAGAAAGAAAATCGTTTATTTTTGAAAGCCCCACAAGATCATGATAACAACTTTTTGCATTTTTTTTTTTTTATTTTCAAAAATTCCAATTTTGATCGCACAAAAAATAATGAAAAAATTCCATTTCGTGGTCAAACTACGAAGATTCAGGAAAAGATAAATCAACAAACATTGTTCTTCTAAAAAATATCTACAAATTTGTTATTGATAACTTTTCGATAGAACGCGTAGTTTTTGTTTTATTCGTAAAAAACAATATGCAAAATTAAAAATTAAATTTCTGGATAAACGACACAAGCTACGAAAAAAATAAACAGAGAAAATTGTTCCCAGAAAAAAAAAGATATAAATTTGTTATTAATTAATTTTTGATGGGACGCGTAGTTTTTGTGTTAATGTTGAAAAACATAATTGAAAAAAAATAATTTAAATTTTTGAAGAAACAAACCAAGTTACGAAAAAAAATTGTGCACCCAAAACACATCTACAAATTTGTTTTGAATCACTTTTTGATAGGACGCGTAGTTTAGGTTTTATTCGTTAAAAATAACACTAAAAACATAAATGAAAAATTTGTGGGAAAACGACAAAAGGTACAAAGAAAAATCGATAGACAAAAGTTAAAATTCAAGAATTTTAAATTAGATATTAGATTAAAATCAAATTCAAAATCCTATTTAATGTCCAATACTCAAATCAATGTATAGAATTCCTGAAAATAAAAACAAGAATCCAAAGACCAAATTTGGACAACCACCATAAAATGCTTCTATTGTAATTTGAAAAAAAAAAAATTTCTTTGGACAAAAATAAAAAAGAGGAAAGAAAAATGAGAAGGCGACCAACCAAATCCCCTTCCTTCTCTTTTTTGATTTCTTTCGTCTTTTTTATTTTTATCATTATCAAATCACAATAAAAAAACATGCATAATATTTACCAACGTTTCGGTGCTTTGGGTGTTTCTTTTCTTGCTTTCAGTGCAAGAACAGTTTTTTTTTAAATTACAATAGGAGCATTTTATGGTGATTGTCCAAATTTGTTATAACTTTTCACATACCTCGAAGCCTACAGAGCTTTGAGCAATTCAATCTTTAACTATACACAATTAATTACGTAAAAAGTTCAGATTATGAAGATACATACAAATACTGGGATCTAAATGAGATGTTTTTGATAAACTTTCATTTAAGCATTTCAAGTGCAAGGAATAAATATCCGAGCAGTACAACGAAAAATATATAGCAGGATAAAGATCCGGCTTTCTTCACATTATATTTTACAATAAAATTATTATAATTGAAAACTATTCCGAATTTTTCGTAGATCCTGCTTTTTTGTGAACACCGGGGTTGTTTTCCGAGGCCCAGTGTTTGCAAGAAGGCAGGATATACAGATCCACCCTTGTTGCTTGATTTTGGTACACATTCTTGGCCGAGTCTGCATTTTTTTATAACAAATTAACAATTTAATAAATTTTTTTCTGCGTAAATGAGAAGATCGTATATAAATTAACCCCAGAACAATCAAAACAAATTTTGAAAAGTCACTGAAATGAGTGGTGTACACTGCCGTCCTGATGAAGAAAATGTACAACAACATTTTTATCGAAAATGAGTTTTTTTATATGGTTGGATTCGAAATGAATAGACGACTTTAACTATGCTAATCATTATTAAAAATTGTAATTAAATCTTAAGATAATTAGGTCTCCATTAGCATATCTAAAGCGATTTTCGAGAATTCCTGATGAAGAAACAATACATCTGTAGAAATTGTAGCATATCTACACGAATCCCAGGATTTGGGATAGTGCTGAGCCCTCAGATCCTGATAAAACAAAACACATCTACGCAGATCACGGTGGCCGACGTTTCGTGAACATTGCAGTTCACTTTTTCATGGCTGACCTGAAACTGAAGTTTATGGTTATGTTGTTCTTATATATGTATTCTCTACGATGCCTGTGATTGGCCAGAGCTCCCCATGGTGGGGACTGGTCGAACTTGATTGGCCGATCAAGTCTTTTTTGAAAAACCCGGGAGGACGGAAAGCCAAATCGGATCAGTATTATATCCATTGTCCCTATTGATGTTATTAGGGTGTTTTAAGATTTCGATTGCTTCTCTATGTTTTCCTGGAAATTTATTGCACGTTTTTGCGATGACGGTTGTTTTGTCAAATAAAATGCTATGTCCTGTTTCGATATGATGCTCAGCTACTGCTGATTGCGTGAAATGTTTTAGCCTGACTTTACTCTCATGTTCCTTTACACGTTGACTTACCGCCCTCCCGGTTTCTCCAATATAGACTTTGCCACAAGAAGAAGGTATTATATATACTACCGGATCACTGAGAGGTGCCTTTTTATCTTTAGGGTTGTTTAGAAGTTGTCCTATTTTTGCAGGTGGCTTAAATATAGTTTGGATGTTGTGTTTGTTGAGAATTCTTCCTGTTTGTTCTGTGATACCTTGAATGTAGTGTAGGATGGTGGTTGTTTTTCTCTCTCTTTCTTTAGTAGGTTGTGTTGACTTGTTTTGTTGAGTATATTTTCTTATTGCTTTATTATTTTGTTTGTTTGTGTAATCGTTTTGTATTAGTATTTGTTAAAAATTTTGTAGTTCCTTTTGGAAGTTATCTTTATCTGTTATGGAGATAGCTCTGTATACAAGGGAGTTTATGACCGATTGCTTTTGAGATGGGTGGTGGTGGGAGGAGGCATGTAGGTATCTGTTTGTATGGGTGGGTTTTCTGTAAACTTCATGTCCTAATGTGTTATCAGATCTTTTGTAAACTAGTACGTCCAAGAAAGGTAATTTTCCGTTTTGTTCAATTTCCATGGTGAACTTGATATTAGGGTGTATTTTATTGATGAAATGGAACAACTTGTGGAGTTCATCTAGTCCATGTCTCCATATGACAAAAGTGTCGTCAACGTAACGGCAACAAAATTCCGGTTTAAGCTTGGATTTGTTAAAGATTTTAGTTTCTAGATTTTCCATAAAGATGTTGGCTATTACAGGTGAGATTGGAGATCCCATTGCTGCTCCTGAGGTTTGTTCGTAGAATTGGTTATTGAAAGAGAAGTAGCTATTAGTGAGACAGTGTTCTATGAAAGGTGTGGGATTGGAGGGGAAGTTCGCAAAGGATTTAATAATATCGATTGTATCAGAGATTGGTACGTTAGTAAAGAGAGATACTACGTCGAAACTCACTAGGATGTCTTGAGGTTGAATGTGAATCTGTTGTATCTTTCTGATGAAGTCAAAAGAGTTTTGGACGTGTGTGGTAGAGTTTCCTGTGAAAGGATTCAGTTTTTTGGCGAGAAAGCGTGCTAGGTTGTAAGTTGGTGAGTTTATTGCGCTGACGATCGGTCTGAGTGGGATGTTGTTCTTGTAGATTATTGGTAGTCCGTAAAGTTTTGGTGAGATGGGATTAGTAGGTTTTAATTTAGATATTGTGTCGCTGTTAAGTTTTGAGTCTTTTAGAAGGGTTTTTGTTTTGCTGAGTATTGTTTTTGTGGGGTCTTTTTTGAGTTTTTTATATGTATTGTCAGTAAGAAGGTCCATTATTTTGTTGTTATAGTCTTCTTTATTCATTATTACTGTTGCGTTGCCTTTGTCTGCGGTTAATATTCTGATGTCTTTGTTGTGATTGAATTCTTTAATTGCTGTTTTTTCTTGTTTTGTTAAGTTTGAGGAGAGAAGTTGGGCTTGGCGTAAGATGTTGGCCGTCTTACGCCGTATGTGATTTGCTTTTTCGGGTGAAAGGGTATATATTGTGGATTCCAAATTCCTGATGATTTCTTCTTTCGGGATTTTTGAGGGAGCTACTGCAAAGTTATGTCCTTTAGATAAGGCTGAAATCATTTCATTGCTGAGAGGATGGTTAGAGATGTTTTTACTGTGTTAGTTAATGGTGCATGCCTTACTGGAAGTAATTTGTCAAATTTTATTTTTTGTTTTTGAGTGCAAAAATCTTTAATCCGTCGGGATTGGTCAAATGATATGCGGTCCAATGTAGACCAAATGTCAAATCTGAGAGTGTTTGATAGGAAAAGGTGAAGTTTTAATAGTTTTTTGGAGGTAGTGTGCAAGGTAAATTTGGTATGTTGTATTCTTTCTTTCAAGAGAAGCAAACTTGTTTTATGTAGAATTGATTTGGATTTAGATGTTCCCAAATGGGGTTTTATTTGTAAGAATTTTGGGACGATGTTATTGTCCCTACACCGTTTTAAGAAAGCTAATGATGTTAGTAGCTTAGCTTGAGAAGACCTGAGCTTAATAAAAGTCTTAGTTTTAGTAAGAAAACTTTCCCCGTAGAGTTCTTTAATGATAGATTTAATGCTTTCACGATGATTCATTATAATAAATTTAAAATTTAAAGTTTAATATTTTGAATTAAAGCTTTTTCGGGTTTCAATCGTGTGCGGATTTTTTTTTACCTGGAAAAACCTATTTGAAATACAAAAAAGCAGTAAAATACTATTTTCAAGTTAATAAGACCATATAATTACGTTTATATAAAGGAGTTATATGTAAATTAGTAATAATAACAAGAAGTTAGTCAATAAATAAACAAACGAAACGATTTTTTAAAAATTTAAATAAATATATTTATGAATATTTCATCAAAAAATTCGTATACATAATGTGCAAGTTTCAATATGAATTTCTTATAGAAAATATAGTAAGTATAATATATATAATATTTTAATGTTATTGTAGAATACATAATGTGTTATATACAATGTAAAATAATATATAATAGCTATATAATAATTGTATTATAATTAAACGTGCCTACTATTATGCTTATTCACGCCACCTAAATTACATTTATTAATTGAAGTAGTAAACACTTTGTTTTATAACATGCATACAAAATTTGAGAATCTTAGTGAAATGTGGGCCAAAAAGTGTAACGTCAGTAGAGAAGTGCTGTATGGAAGTGCAGGATTTGCTGAGAATTCAAGTAAAACGTTGTTAAATAAAGTTGATGTACTTCGTGAAATTTACTCATCCGTGAGTAATTTTGTTCGTATGAAATATGTGAAATGTTTTGAAGCATTTAAAAATGTTGTCGATTCCTGTTTTTTAATTGAGTTAAAACCAGGATATCTTGAAATGATAATGATATTCAGAGAGAGTTATCTAGATTTAGGCATAAGAGTAACTCCGAAAGTTCACGCAGTATTTTTTCACATCGAAGATTTTTGTAAACAAAACAATAAAGGCTTAGGATTTTACTCGGAACAAGCCGTAGAATCTTCTTATGCAGAATTAAAAAAAATATGGAAAAAATATAAAGTGAAAAAGTCAAATTCTAACTACGCAGAACGTTTACTTCAAGCTGTACGTGAATATAACAGTAGGCACGTTTAATTATAATACAATTACTATATAGCTATTATATATTATTGTACATTGTATATTATACATTGTGTATTCTACGATAACATTAAAATATCATGTATATTATACTTACTATAGTTTTTATAATAAATTAATATTGAAACTTGAACATTATGTATACGAATTTTTTGATGAAATATTCATAAATATATTGATTTAAATTTTTAACAATCGTTTCTTTTGTTTATTTATTGATTAACTTCTCGTTAGTAATTCTAATTTACATATAACTCTTTTATGTAAACGTAATTATATGGTCTTATTAACTTGAAAATAGTATTTTACTGATTTTTAGTATTTCAAATAGGTTTTTCCAGGCAAAAAAAAATCCGTTCAGGGAAATATTTTAATTTCATCAAAAATGGTTTCCCAGAAGCATTCAAAACAATCTTCTATTCATAACTTTGGGGTACCTGAAAATATCATTCAAGTTTTTTAAAGGCAACAGTGAGATGTGTTTTGCTCATGAGGATTCTCGGTCTTTCTGCAGTCCGATTTCCTGAAATCGAATGGCACAAGTACATGTTAAGCTTCTTCACCAGGATTCGAGGGTAACTTTGAGCCACCGATCCTTCTTTTCAATAGCACATCTGGATTTTTTATTTGTCAAGAAAAAATAATTCTAGTTGATTAATTATATAATCATTAATAATGATCTAAAATAAGTATAGAACAATTAATTGTAATTTGATAATAAATTAATAATTACATAATAATTATATTTTTTTATCAATTTTTGGAAATTTGTAGTTGTTAAGTTTCTCCAGCAGAAAACTCGCAGGTTCTTGAAGGTTGATTCCTGTATTCGGCAGCACATCTGCGCAGATGTGATTATTAGTAAGGATTCTTGGCGACTTTGTGCATTAATATCTGGCACATCTACAGTTTTGCATATAAATAATTGGAAATCGCCATTTTTTTGTTTCAATGAAAACAGCATGTCCGATTTACCCAAGAACAGTACTTTTATTTTCAAAAACTCTCAAAAGTGAAAAGGTACAGATGCAATCGTGTTTTATTGAATATATCGGTTCGTTTCAAATGCAGTTTTACAGTTTCTTCATCAGGATGGCAGTACACGAATAATTATTTGAAGATTTTTTAGAGTAATTAAAGGTCATGATGGTAGTATTATTACCAATTGGTATAGGAAAAGTACATATTCAGGTAGAATTTTAAAATTATTTCCTGCTCATCCTTTTCAAAACAAAATTGCAGTAATCAAATACTCAGTTGACAGAGCTCTAGGTTTGTCCCACATTCCATTTCACAAAGAAAATTTTAATATTCACTGAGAAAAATGGATTATACGAACTGGATAATAGAATTGAAGAATAATACACCGTATAAAAAAGTATATTAGCGCGCATAATCTATAATATTTTTCTCATATATGAAGATGTTACCAAATATAATCTCTAGATGTTGAATTCTTAGAATCTTCAGGCACTACATTGTAACATCTCAGATTTTAAAATATCCAGGCGTCTGTGTAGTCTCAGATGGTACGTCGCATCGTGGCGCGTGTCATATGCATCCGTTCGCATTAAAACAACTAATAATTAAGTTATAAAATGATTATTAGTGCTAAATCACACGTGATTCAGATTTATAAAATGGATAATTTCATATTTCTTTTCATTACACATCACTGCCACTTGTAAAAGTGCAGAAACTTAGCCTCCTTTACTTTCGTTTTTTGTAGTCTCATGATAGCCACTTTCCTGCTTATTGTGTGTTTAAAAAATTGAAATTTGTTTTCAGTTCTACTTCCGAGCTCGTCCATCAAATTTTGGTATAGGTTCATAAATGCGATTGCAAAAATTATTATATATATTTGAGGTTATCTAATGGACCAGGATTCTAATATGGATATTAGATTTTAAAATTTTGGATTATAGATTTTATTATCTCAGATTATAAAGTTTGATAATCCAAGATATTATCCTGTAGTATCTATTCCTTCATATCTATAGATTGTAGTTCTAATAATCTGGATCGCTGTCCCATAGTTAATAGTCCAAGATTATATCCGGTAATATATTTTTTATTACCGGGTAAAATCCATTTTTCTCAGTGTTGTTAGGAATATCCCTTTTCTCAATAATTACCCACAAAAGTTGACTGAGCAACATATTACAATTAGAATTCAACAAATCAAAAACAAGCAAAGTAAGATTTTATCTACAGATAATAAGAAGGAATTAAGAGAATATAGTTCTTTCAATACTTTTGTTCTTCCTTTTTTTGGTCAAATTTCGAAAACTATTGAATTTATGTTGAAGAAATTTAATATTAATACCATTTTCCTTATACCATTTAGAATGGATTCAATAATAACTTTTTGTAAAGATCCTTTAGATAAATTTGAAAAAGGTGGTGTTGTTTACAAGATCACTTGTAAGATCTGTAAGATGACTAATGTGGGACAGACTGGCAGACTTCTTAATACTAGGATAGAGGAACACAAATGTGATGCTCGTTTGGGACTGGGATAATGTTGAAATTTTAATGATTTACATTAAAAAACAAAATAAGTTGTATATTAATTTGAAAACTGATTTGGATAAATTAAACAAAAGTTATTCTAGTATGATTAATTAAATTTAGCAATAGGTTTTTATGAGTCTTGACTTTGTTTTATTTCTTGTTTATTTATAACGGATTTGCCTTTTGACCCACACTTGGCTCTCAGGTATCGAGGAGATAGCGTCGTTGTTTCGTCGCTGTTCTCACCTGTTCTAATTTTTCTTAACTTCATAAGGTTGCTGTATGAGCACCGAAACGTTGGTAAATATTGTGCATGCTTTCATATTGTGATTTTATAATAATAAAAATAAAAAAGACGAAACAAATCAAAAAAAAAAAAGAGAAGGAAGGGGACGTCCCACATAGCACACTTCCCGAAAAAACATGGTATTTTCTTAGGACTTGGTCCAAGTGGCTGGGAGAAAAAACCACGTGTGCCCTAGGTTTAGACCTATACTTAAACCTAGGTTAAAACATAGGTTCATGTCCGCCGCTATTTTTTGGCTTAAAAAAAAAAGTAAATTAATGCGACAAATTTTTGACAGAGAGTTCAATTTTTTTCATGAAAATATCTCTAATTCATACAAATCGATTTGATCAAAATTTTTAATTAATATTAAAAAAGTGCTAAACCTAGACATTTTATCTGCTACATTGAATTTTTTTTGTGGGGAGGGGAGGGGGAATTTTGAAACATTAGTGGAGAATGATTAAATTTTGTGAATAATTTATCAACATTCCTCAAGAGCATGTCGCTACGAAAAAAAGGATTTATTTTGTTAAGCCCGAAAACGTTAATTAACGTCTCGAACATCAAAAAGGTATGGCGATCAGCAAGCCGCGGCCGGCTCGTAAATTAATTCGAGGTTCCAAGTTGAAGGATTCTTATATCCTTGGCGATTAATCTCAGTTGCGAGAAAGGGTAGCACTAGCGCTGCACACCGACCAAATGCGGAACTAATGCCCTCAATGGGCCTGCGCGGCTGAAGGGGCATTAGTAGAGGGAAATTTAAATTAGTATCTCACACAGTAGAAAGATATCATTCACAGCTTCCAAATCTAATTGAAGTGAAAAATTGAAAATTAGCAACACATAACTTTGTTCAAAAATACACTATCGTGCAAAAGTTGACGACCACCTCTTTTTTATGACAGATAAAGTTCTCTTAATTTTAATTATTTCAGAGCTACAATTTGTTCTCTCTAGTGTAAATTAGAATGTTTTCTTAAATTTTCAACAACTTCCGTAATAATCAATATTTGTTAATGTTCTTGGGCTTATTTTAAACCTATTTTTCTGGTTTGTAAATATATGAAACATATAACCATGAAGTTTCTATAAAAGTTCCTTAAAATATATATTTATTCACTTCTGATTTCTATTTTGAGAGCATTCAAGCCTTAAGAGAGGACAAATTTTAGTAATGGTCAATTATAGCAATAAGAAAATAATTTAATGATTGTATTAACTCAATTGCATCTAAGCAGGTCAACGTATATTAAGTTTAAATTTAATTCCAATACTGTGCATGTTTTGAACATCTAATTTATAAAAAATTTTTAGCCCTTTCTTCGGTGAACAACTTTTTTTCTGTTCATTTTTTTCATAGCTTGTGTCGTTTTTCAAAGAATTTAATTTTTTCATTTTCTATGTTATTTTTTACGATTAAAATAAAAACTACGCATCCTATCAAAAAGTTATTTGTAACAAATTTATGGCTCTTTTTTTGTGCATAATTTTTATTGATTGATCTTTTTTCGTATTTCGCATAGTGTTTCCGCGAAATTGAATTTTTGATTACTTTTTTATAGTTGAAACCAGAACCATTGGTGAAAAAATGCTGGTTAACGAACTCGATCTTTCTTTTTGTTTTTTTAAATTGTATGTAAAATTTCAACATAAGTGAGCGTTCACATATTACGTATCATTGAAAGGGGGGAGGGGGTTCGTGTTTCGTTGCGGTCTGTCATGTGGGGGGGGGGGGGTATTTTTACCCGATTACGTGTGGAAAAAGAATATGGAAGACTTTGAGACAATTTTTTTAATTTTTCAGGATTTAAAAAATTTTTAGGCAAACTAAATTTTGTAGCGTGTCAAGAGAATGAAAAAAATATTCTTAAGATTCATGGGAAAATTTTAAATGATTGTCTTGTAATGAATTCTAAGAGAAAATTGAAAAAAATTACAAACATTTTTTAATTATTTCCTAAAATTTGTAAAACGACTGTATACAAGATTTCAAAGCAAAATTTTGCAATTTTGCCATATTACGTAATTTTAGAAAAATTTGAGTAAGATTAAAAGATATTCAGAAGTTTTGAAACGATTAAAAAATAATTAAAACTTGTAAAGATTGTTTAAGAATTTTGTAAGATTTCACGAAAATGAAAAAAAAAATTTAGGTTCCCAGGAAAAATTGAAATAACTTTTCATTTTGAAAAATTAATTTCAAGAGATTATTTAAAAAGATTTCAAAACATTTGAAAAGGTTTCAAAAATTTTCAAGGAAGAATCTAAAAGATTTAAAGGCATTTTTGTTCTATTTAGCAGAATTTGAAAAAAATCAGGAAAAATTTGAATAATTTTTAAAGATTAGAAGGTTGAGAAGTTCTGACAAGATTAAAAAAAGAATTTCCTTAAGACTAGTGTGAAAATTTAATAAATGATTTTTCATTTTGAAAAATGAAATTTAAGAAGAAATTAAAACAGGTTTTTAAACATATCAAACGATTTCCTAAAATTTTGAAGAAGAGTGTAGAAGATTTTAAAGCAAAATGTTTCAATTTGGTAAGATAAAAAAAATCGAGTAGATTCAAGAAATATTTAGAAGAATTAAAGAGATTTAAAAAGAATTTCAAACTTTACAAAATTTTTAGAAATGTACATTCTTATAGATTTCAAGAAGAAACTTTAGAAGCTTCAAAAGAATTTCGAAAAGTTTCAAGAGAATAAACCAATTTTCTCAAAATTCCTGGAAAATTTTAGGAGCTTATAAGTCAATTCTTGGAAATTTTAAACGATTTAAAAAAATTTTGAATGATTTTTCAAAATTTTGAGAAAAATACGAATTAGTTAAAAATATTTTTAGGCATTTGAGACATTTTAAATAGATTTGGAATATTTAAGAACTTGTCAACATTTCCGAAAATTTATCAAATATTTCTTGATTTCTTCCAAACTTCTAAAGGTCCTAAACATCTTTTAAATAGGCTCGAATTTTTCGTAATATTTTGTAAAATTCTATAAAATAAAAAAAAGTTCTTTAAAATATTTTATATTCTTTTTTGACAAATCTGAAATATTCAAAAATCTTGTTTAATTTTCTCAAGAGTCTTATCAAAATTATATTTATTCAAATTTAAAAACAAACTCATCTCACTTATTTTCTTGTTCTCTTTTTAACAAATACTTATTTGAAATTTTTATATTGTATTATTATTAATATAATTTTGTATTCTTTAAGGTATTGAAGAAAAGTTTGGAATTGGTGAATTACAATTAGTACTTACATTAAGTATCTTCAATATTTGTATGACTAAAAAAAATATTGAAAAAGCATTCAGTGTTACATCAAAATATTGTTTTATTTATTTCTAGGCAATACTTCATTTTATAAAACCTTTTTTTATTTAGAAAACGTCTATTATGTTTTAAACATAATAAAAAAAATGTTACGCAACGGCTGTGAGAGGGGGGGGGAGGACAAAGGAAATGTCGCGGTCTGTTACATGGGGGGGGGGGGTAAAAAGGTCGAAAATAATGTTACGTAATATGTGAATGCTCCCTAATCTAAATAGTCTTTCGAAAGTTATCTGGGTACTAATTTAAATTTCCCTCTACTAATGCCCCTTCAGCCGCGCAGGCCCGTTGAGGGCATTAGTTCCGCATTTGGTCTGTGTGCAGCGCTAGTGCTACCCTTTCTCGCAACTGAGATTAATCGCCAAGGATATAAGAATCCTTCAACTTTGAACCTCGAGTTAATTTGCGAGGCGGCCGCGTCTTGCCGATCGCTATACCTTTTTGATGTTCGAGACAGTGGCCCCAACTTTGGCATGTTGAGCTACTGCGCTTGCCCGTCGCGGCGGTCCTCATTGGTCGCTGTTGGCGCGCGATTTAAACCGGGTATAATTCTACAATTATTGAAATTAAAGTAGATAATCATAATAAATTGCACATTAATATCAGAAATTACGTAATTTGTAATTTAAGGTTAGAAAAAAATAATAATGCGTATATTTCGTTAATGATAGCATATTTTCTTTGAATTCAAAAAATAAATTTATATTTCAACAAAAAAGGTTTTTGAATAAGAAAAATGTTTATTCAAAGATTTGAAAATACGTATTTATAATATTTTTGAAATTTTCTATATATATTTTTAACGGTGAAATATAAGTTAGTCTTTGGAACTGAAAGAAGAAACTATCAATTACAAAATATACGCATTATTATTTTTTTCTAACCTTACATCACAAATTACGTAATTTGTGATATTAATGTGCAATTTATAATAATTATCTACTTTAATTTCAATTATTGTTAATAATATCCAGTTTGAATCGCGCGCCAACAGCGACCAATGGGGACCGCTGCGCCGGGCAAGCGCAGTAGCTCAACATGCCAAAGTTGGGGCAACTGGTTCGAGACGTTAATTAACGTTTTCGGGCTTAACAAAATAAATCGTTTTTTTCGTAGCGACATGCTCTTGAGGAATGTTGATAAATTATTCACAAAATTTAATAATTCTTCACTAATGTTTCAAAATCCCCCCACTCCCCCACAAAAAAACAAACATGCTCTTGAGGAATGTTGATAAATTATTCACAAAATTTAATTATTCTTCACTAATGTTTCAAACTCCCCCCAGTCCCCCACAAAAAAAAAAATTTTTAAATGTAGCAGATAAAATGTCTAGGTCTAGCACTTTTTTAATATAAATTAAAAATTTTAATAAAATCGATTTCTACGAATTAGAGCTATTTTCATGAAAAAAATTGAATTCTCTGTCAAAAATTTGTCGCATTGATTTACTTTATTTAAAAACAAAAAAATCGCGGCGGACATGAACCTATGTTTTGACCTAGGTTTAAGTATAGGTCTAGTCCTAGGGCAGACCTGTTTTTTTCTCCCAGCCACTTGGACCAAGTCATAAGAAAAGGACAGGTTTTTTTCGGGAAGTGTGCTATGTGGGTGTGGTTGGTTGCCTCCTCATTTTTCTTTTCTCTTTTTTATTTTTGTCCGAATAAACAAATTTTTGTTTTGTTCTCAGGAATTCTATACATTAACTTGATTATTAGACTTTAAATGGGATTTTGAATTTGATTTTAATCTAATTTAAAATTCTTAAATTTCAGTTTTAATCGAATATCTCGCTTCGCTCTTTTTGCAGATCCTGCTTTCTTAAACATCGCGGCAGTTTTCGTCTGTACATAAATGGGAATGTATGATCTTCTTTTCATGATATACTCTCGTAAATACCATAGGGGGAATAAGGAGTGTGAGAAATGTAGAGGAAGAGGAAGAGGACAAGAAGAGACAGGACATTATGGGGATAAAATATTCATGGCTATCGGAACTTGCGATCGGGACCGCCTTTATTTTTCGAGATGAATAGAAATGGTACTGGTACTGGTACTGGATCTCCACTCGGGCACGCAAATTCTTTTGCTTTCAAGGAACGGCTTGGGCACAAGAAAGTGCATATGGCCCTGCTTGGCAACAAACGCCTCAAGTTTATCACAGAGATATAGGGGCTTGGTCTAGAATCTAGAATCTAGAACCTACTACCCTTGCAGTTTACAAACTGCTACGTCGTTCGAACTAAGAGCTCTGTTTTCAGGGAAGTGCATTTTAAATTACTTGTGGTGAACATAGCTCTATTAGAAATATAACAAGAAGCAAATTTGCGACAGCTTATTTTGAAAGATGTGTGTATTTTCTCGAAGATTGCTTAAGGCCATGTTATACATGAGTCACGTGACCTACATTATCGATAATGTTTTTTGCAACAACTCACGTCGACACCGCATGAGATATCGAGTTGAAATTTTGGGGAAAGCCTCAGGAAACAATAATGTACGTTTGTATACAACATTTGGCTCGAAATTGAGAAAAACATTTTTTTGAAGAAATTAAAATCGCAGCAATATCGGCATTTTTTGTGCAACAACTCATGTCGACACAAAATGAGATATTGAGTTGAAACTTTGGGGAAAGCATAAGGAAACTGTAATCTGCGTTTGTATACAACATTTGGCTCGGAATGTTGAAGAAAAAAATATAATGAATAAGGAAATTCACAAAAATACCGACCGTGCTGTAGAACTCTGTAACCAATTCTCAATGTTCACAATGAAACATTTTTGAGGTTCTGGCTCACATGTCTTGAGGAAAATGATGCAAACATCGGTGGCCAAAATTACACTTGATAATATTTGCTGGTTTGGTGCAAATAAACAAATTGATATTTGATATATCCATGGTGTCAGCACTGTTGATAATGCAGATCGCTTGATTGCCGGTCGATATTTGTTATTCCAATAATAACTTTTTTTTCTTCTCCAACTCTATGCTTTACCACACACTGTCCTTTTATATTTATTAATATTTTCCCAAATTTTTTCCGCTCTATTTTAAATTTTATGTTTAAATATGGCACAAAAAATATCGATCTTAGGACTGGCTGGGTCACGTGACTAATGTATAACATGGCCTTAACATCTACAATATCAATTTTAATTTTAGTATTGGTTTACAAATAAGGTAAGGGTACCTATCATCAGCAAAATTTTGAGGGGTTGTGAGATTTTCATTAATTTTTGAACGATAGTAAAATATACTTTCAAAATGTTTATATTAATGAATGCACTGATCTTTTCTGAATGCGAAACGCATGTTTGAAGTTTAATTTAGTCTGAGCAAAGTTATTATATTTATGAAAAAGCGGAACGACGTTTATGTACCTACTATGAAACAATTTTTTGACTCTTGTACCGGTGTTCCATAATGCATGCCTCTATTATGGAACAGCAAAGAAATGTTTTTTTTTTTTTTTTTTTTTTTTCTTTTTAAAAATTCCCTTATTTTTCCTTGTCTAATTTTTAATTTTTCTTCAGGATTATTATTCAAATACCAGCATTTTAATCTTGAAATACTTTTAACATAGAATCTTTAATAAACGGAATAAAACAGTATTTCAGATACAAATTAAAAATTTTCAAATTTATTAATTTATTTTAAATTAAAAAATGTCTTTTCTACTGTAAAAGATGGCTTTTTAACATAATAGTTGAATTCTAAACCTAAAAATATAAATTCCCGACAAAAAGTGTCATAGTTTATATTTCAATCAAAAAAAATGAAATTTATTTTCAAAGAAAGTTTTTTAAATTATTATTATTACGAAACTAATGCATATTTACCCAACAAAAATGAAATTTTGAACCAAGAAAATTATTTTTTTTCCCCCAAAAAAGGAGAATTTTCAACTAAAAAAGATTAATTTAAAAAAAATGGAAAAGTTAAATTTTCAGTTAAAAAATTAATTTTAAACCAAAAATAAGACTTTTCCACTAAAAAGTTAAATTCTCAACAAAGTATTTAAACTTTCAACCAAAGAGATGATTTTTCAACTGAAAATATAACTGTTAAAAAAAATGATTTCTTAACAAAGTGATTCAACCAAATCTTTCAAATAAAATAGTTGAATACTCAAGCAAAGAAGAATAATTTTAAACCAAAGAGTTGTATTTTTATTTAAAAAAAAAAGAAATTTCTACCAAAGCGGATGAATTTATAAATCAAAAAGATGAATTAAAAAAAATAGTTCAATTTTCTGTTAAAAAAGATATTAGTTGACTTTTCACGGCCGAAATATGAATTTTTAACCAAGAAATAAGTTTCTATCAAAAAAATTGAATTTTCAGTCAAAAAAGACTAATTTTTACACAAAAAGGATGACTTTTTAACAAAATTGTTGAATTTTTTACCCAATAGTTGCATTTTTATCCAAAAAAGATGAAATTTCTCTTAAAACAGATGAATTTTTATTTAAGAAGAAAACAAATTTTTTAAAAATAGTTGAATTTTATTCCAAAAAAGATTCCAGTTGACTTTTCAAGATCAAAATATGATTTTTTTAACAAAAAATAAGTTTCTACGAACAAAATTGAATTTTTCTTCCAAAAAGACGAACTTTTTCAATCAAAAGGGATCAGTTTTTTTTACGAAATAGTTTAATTCTCTACCAAATAGTTGAATTTTTATCCAAGAAAGAAGAAATTTGTACTAAAACAGATGAATTTTCAATAAAAAAAGGACAAATTTTTTTTTAAGTTGAACCTTCAACCACAAAACCTCTTAGTTCATTTTTTAACACAAAAATATGAATTTTAAACAAAAAGTAAATTTTCTACGAAATAGTTAAATTTTCAACAAAACAGTAGAATTTTCAACCAAAAGTATGACTTTTTAACAAAATAGTTTTATTTTCAACCAAACAGTTGCATTTTTATCCAAGAAAGATGAAATTTCTCTTAAAACAGATAAATTTTTAATTTAAAAAAAAAACAGATTTTCAAAGAAATAGCTGAATTTTCATGCAGAAAAAAATTCAGTTCTCTTTTCAACACCAAAATATTAAATTTAACTAAAAAGTAAATTTTCTACAAAATAGTTAAATTTGCAACAAAACAGCAGAATTTTCAACCAAAAAGTATGACTTTTCAGCAAAACTGTTGAATTTTAAACCAAACAGTTGCATTTTTAGTCAAGAAAGATGAAATATTTCTTTTAAAACAGATGAATTAAAAAAAAAAACTTAAAAAAAATAATTAAATTTTCATCCAAAAAAGATTCCAGTTCACTTTCCAACACCAAAATAAGAATTGTAAACTATTGTTAGATTGTTAAATTTTCAACCAAACAGTTGCATTGTCCAAGAAAAATGAAGATTCTACTAAAAAAAAAGGTGAATTTTTAAATCAAAAGACAAATTTTCAAAAAAAAAGAGTTGAATTTTCATCCAAAAAAGATTTCAGTTGACTTATCAGCAACAAAATATGAATTTAAAACAAAAGGTTAATATTACACGAAAAGAGTTGAATTTTTAACCCAAAAAGGCGAATTAAAAAGAAACAGGTGAATTTGAAAAAAAAATGATGAATTTTTTTGAAAATTGTTAAATTTTCAACCAAATAATAAAATTTATAACTAAAAAGATAATCTTCTGGAGAAAGTTTTTGCGAATGTGCAAAAATTACGTACAGGAGTGAAGGACCCCCTCCCCCCTTCCGTAACAAATCGTAACAAAATGTCTCGACCTTTTTGGTAGAAAATTAATCTTCTTGGTTGAAAATTCATATTTTTCCTTTGAAAATTGAACATTTTCTTTTAAATGTGTTTTCTCTGTTGACTGAAAAGTATTTTTCAATTGGAAACTCAACTATTCTTGAAAGTTTGTCCTTTTTGGTTGAATTTAACTGTTTTTTATTTAAAATTAAAATATTTTTTGGTTGAAATTTCAATTATATTACATTGTTCGTTGAGAATTCTTCTTTTTTAGTTGGAAATTTAACTCCTTCGTTAAAAGTGTAACTCTTTTTTTTAAAATCAATTTTTTTCGTTGAAGATTCATAATTTTAATTGAAAATTCATCTCTGATTGAAAATTTAACGATCTTGTTGAAAATAAATTTTTCTAACTGAAAATTTAACTATTTTGTTGAAAAGTTGTTGTTTTTTTGTTAGAAATTAGTTTTTTTAAACAGAAAATTTAACTATTTTATTTTTGGTTAAAAATGTATATTTTTTGGACGAAAATTTAACTGTCTCATTGATAATTGATATTTTTTATTTAAAAATTGAAATATTTGGTGAAAATTTATTGTACCTTTTTGGTATAAAATTCAACTATTTTCTTGGAAATTCTTCTCTATTTTTTGTAAAATTTAACTATTGGTTAAAAAATTATCATTTTCAGTTGCAAATTCAACAACTTGGTTGCAAATTCACATATTGTGTTAAAAATTCGTATTTTTTTGTAGAAAATTAATCTTCATGGTTGAATATTCATCTTTGTGGTTCAAAATTCAATTATTTCAGTTAAAGATTCAGCATTTTAGTTGAAAATTTATCTGTTTGGTTTGAAATTTAATTATTACATTAGTATCAAATAAATTTATTTCCTCAGAGAGGGATATCATTTTTATTCAAACTAATTTACGTACCATATCTCTAAGATTTCAAATCGAAATATAATGCACTTTTAAAAAACCGGTTGAATTATCAACAAAAAAGATGAATTTTGTACCAAAAGAGATGAATTTTCAACCCAAGAAGACAAGATTTCAACAAAATAGTTACACTCAGAAAAAAATGCTTTGATTCAAATAATTGAAATAATAATTCAAATAATTCAAATAATAATAATTTAATAATAATAATTCAAAATTATTCAATTAATTGGCTCTCACTCAAAGAAAAGTTTCTTTAATTCAAAGAATTTTTTTTTTACTTGAAAGAAATTTCTTTAGTTCAAAGAAATGGCTTCTTATTACAATGAAAATTTTTCATTAATTTGAAATGCTTGTCTTCATTTTTAATTTTTTTTTGGTTGAATGAAAATAATTATCTTAAGGAAACGGAAAGACGACTTCTCTACAAAACAATTGAATTTTTAAACCGAAAATATGAATTTTTCATTAAAAGGGTTGATATCCAACGAAATAATTAAATAATCCACTAAAACCTATTGAGTTTCAACCAAGCAGTTGAATTTCAACCAAAAAATACGCAATTTTTACCAAATTGTTAAAATTTGATTTTCAACCAATAGTTAAATTTTCAACAAACAAGTTATTCAACCAAAACATATTAATTCTTAACCAAATCGTTTACTTTTAAACCAAAAAAGACGAAATTTCTACCAGAAAAGATCACTTTTCAATCCATAAAGACGAATTTTCAAGCAAAAAATACGAATATTTTACAAAACAGTTGAATTTTCAAACCGCAAATATAATCCTTTAAAAAAGTAGGTGAATTATTTACCAGAATAGTTTAACTTTTCTACCTGAGAATAAAAATTTGCGAACGATTAGTTGAATTTTTTCCCTCAAAAAGATGAATTTTCAAGCAAGCAGATTAATTTTCTACCAAAAAAGACGAATTTTCAATAAAATACATAAATTTTAAACCAAATAGTTGAAGTGTCAACTAAAAAAGATCAATTTTTAACTAAAAATGGAATAGTTAATTATCCAATTAAAAAAATTAATTTTTTACCGCAGAAAATGAGGAATTCTTAACAAAAAATTTGAACTTTCAACCGAAAAATGATAATTTTCAGTAAAATAGTTATATTTTGAACCAAAAAGATTAATATTTAGCAAAAAAAAAAAAGAATTTTCTACAAATTTGTTCAACTTTGATCCAAGTTGTTGAATTTCCTACAGAGAAAGATTGCTTTTTAACAAAGAAATAGAATTTGCAGCAAACTAATAAAATTTTCAAGGAAAAGAGACGAGTTTGAACCAAAAATATAATAGCAGGCTTTTTTAATTTAAGAGAATTAACTTTTGAGTCAAAATATGACTTTTCAAAAAAAGATGAATTTTCAACCAAGACATATTTACAGTCCTGAAAAAGAAAAGTGTCAACCATATTATGAATTTTCTACAAAACACTTGAATTTTCAACTCTGAATTTTAATCATTTATGTCCACCATATTGGATCTGCTATCTTGAATTTTGAAAATCTAAACACCATATTTCGATTGAGCGAACCGAAAAATCTAAGTAGCACTGATTTTATGAATATCCGAATATTTTTAAGAATTTATATTCGCCATATTGAATCCACTATTTTGAATTTCACAAATCCAACACCTTATTTCAATTCAGCGACACCAAAAACAAAAGTATCACCAATTTTGTCAAGGTTGAAACATTTTAAATAATTTATATCCTCCATATTGGATCCGCCATTTCAAATTTTATAAATCCAACATCAGATTTGAAATCAGCGATTCCAAAAACCTAAGTATCACCAATTTTATCCATGTCTGAACATTTTTGATAATTTGATCTGCCAAATTGGATCCTCCATTTTGAATTTTGAAAATCCAAAACCTTATTTCAATTCAGAGACCCCAAAAACAAAAGTATCACCAATCATATTATGATCCGAACATTTCAAATAATTCATGTCCGGCATATTGGATACGCCATCTAAACTTTTGAAAATCTAAACACCATATTTCGATTAAGAGATCCGAAAAACCTGAGCATTACCGATTTTATTCAGATCCTAACATTTTTAATAATTCATGTTCGACATATTGAATCCGACATTTTTAATTTGTAGAATCCAATATCAGATTTGAAATCAGCGATCCCAAAAACCTAAGTATCAGCAATTTTATCAAGGTCTAAACATTTTCAATGATTCATGTCCGCCATTTTGGATCATGCATTTTGAATTTTGAAAATCCAACATCAGATTTGGAATCAGCGATTTCAAAAACCTAAGTATCACCAATTTTGCCAAGATCGAAACATTTTTAATATTCTATGTTCACTATATTTGAACCCCGATTTTGAATTTTTGAAATCCTAAATCAGATTTGAAATCAGCGACCCCAAAAACCTACATATCATCAAATTTATCAAGGTTCGAACATTTTTAATCATTTATGTCCGTCATATTGGATCCGCCATTTTGAATTTTAGAACTACAACATAAGATTTGAAATCAGCGATTCCAAAAACCTAAGTACCACCAATTTTGTCAAGGTCCATATATTTCAAATAATTCATGTTGGCCATATTGGATCATGCATTTTGAATTTTGAAAATGCAACATTAGATTTGGAATCAGCGATTTCAAAAAACTAAGTACCACCAATTTTGCCGAGGTGGAAAATTTTTGAATAATTTATGTTCACCATATTTAAACCCCCATTTTGAATTTTTGAAATCCAATATCAGAATAGAAATCAGCGACACCAAAGAGCTACGTATCATCTATTTTATCAAGGTCCGAACATTTTTAATCACTTA
>CAKNYM010052706.1:113214-198381 GCA_932195095.1 Andricus curvator | reverse complement strand
CAGAGAAGGTATTAGATTTGTGTAAAATTTGACCCCCTCCGTTTTTGTCAAATGTCCACGTTTTGAGGCATTCTGAACCCAAAAAACAGGTTTTCGCGAATGTGTATATGTATGTATGTATGTATGTATGTATGTATGCGGGTGTGTGTGTTTGTATGTAGATTTTTATTTTGTTAACACCATAAGTTTCGAAAGAATTGACAGATTGGATTAGGCCTCAGTATATTCTTTGAGTGTCCTGAAATGAAGGTCAAGTTCGTTAGTCAGCCATTTTGGATAAAAATTATAAAAAATGAACGCTTTTTAAAAATTTTTGAGACCACTTTTTTCTTAATATGAAAATTCTATGTACAGATATTTCTATTACTCAAAAAGACAAACAATTTACCCTTATTACTTTTTTTCATAAAGCAAAAATTACTGGAGTTATAGCATATACAAAATTCCAAAAAACAAACGAAAATGAACATTTTTAGCCAAACAATGGACGAAATGGAAAAAAGTCAAGAAGAGAAAAATATTTATTTTTTGATACCCTACAATATTGTTATGAGACATTTTTAATTTTCTTGAAAAATCGAAAATTCAAATTTTCATTGCACAAAAAAATAACGAAACACAAAAAATTCCATTATGCGGTCAAAATATACAAGATACGAAAAAAGATAAGTTGATAAAAATTGTGCAATCTAAAAAGATCTACAAATTTGTTATGAATCACTTTTTTATGGGACGCGTAGTTTTTTTTTCATTTGTAAAGAACTGATTTAGGAATAAAAGAAATTAAATTTTTCGGCAAACGACACAAACCGTGAAAAAAATTAATCGACAAAAGTTGTTCAATCAGAAAAATGCTACACATTTTTAATTGTTCATTTTTTGATAAGATGCGTAATTTGTGTTTCAATCGTGAAAAATAACATTAACAATTAAAAAAAAATTGTGGAAAAACGACGCAAGGTATGAAAAAAGATAAATAGACAAAAGTTGTTCATCCAAAAAAGATCTAAAAATTTGTTATAAACTTTTGTTATAAAAATACATTTAAAATAAAAAAATTACCTTTTTGGAAAAACGATACACGATACAATAACATTTTATCTAACAAAGTTTTTCGCCTAAATTACATTTACAAATTTTCTTAGAACCACTTAACGCTAGGATGCATATTTTTGGTTTAAATCGTAATAAATAACATTGAACATAAACAAATTAAATTTATGTAAATACGACACAAGTTGCAATCAAATTCATAATAACAAAATTGTTTTTTTATAGGATGCGCACTTCTTTTCAATTATAAAAACAAGACAAGGAAAATACGTCTGTTTTTAATATCAATGCATATTATGAAAGTAATCATGATAAATACAATTCGTACTTTATTTTGCAATATCTAATAAGCAATCAAAGGCCGACCTATAGAAATTAATGTGATATACATTTGATATAATAATGTTGAACATATAATGTAGAAAATTTCGCATTTTGGACAAAATCAAGTGCGGAGGACGAGGTATGTGATGAGAATGTATTCGTTAGAGCCGAAAGAGCTTTAATAAAAGAGAATTCACAATCACTAAATTACAGTTGTCGATACTTTGACCTTTAATTTTATTAGATATGTGCACAAATGTGGGAGAAATACAAAGACCGACCGCGTAGCGCGAGGTAAATACAGTATCGCGCGAAGCGCGAGAACCAACAGTCGCGCGCCCTAGGCACATTTTTTTATCAGGATTTCGGTTTTTTTTTTATAATGATTTTTCTCGAACTTTGGAAAAATTATAAGAGATTCATTACAGGAAAATCATGAAACCTATACTGAATTTCGAATAATATTTTTTCTTAAGGTGGGATTACAAGGGATTATAAAAGATTGCATGAGATTGAATAAGATTACAGCGCGAGTATAAATAATAATTTTGATTCTTTTTACAATTTTTAAAATACTAGGCTAGAAAACTGTAAATTTTGTTCAAAAAATAAACTTATTTTCCACTACACACTTTTTATTTCGGGCTACACAACATTTTAGGTCTTGATTTGATGTTCCAAACCTTTTAAAAGTTCGGCACACCATAGAAAAATTTAAATATCATATGGATATTTAATTTACGAGCGAAGCGTAAGATTAAATCGGAAACCACCAGGGACGGTTTCCTCGTGATGGAATATTCCTATTAATATTGTAACAACATTATGCATGTTACTACCCCCTGGAGACTTCCAGGCTTAACGACCAACATTCCCGCTCCTGGTGAGATTAATACTTGACTAAGTCGTCCAAATCTCTGCTGAAAGAAACAATTGACAGATAATTATTTGAGTTTCTGATGATTTTCCGAAAATGAATTTGTTCCCTATGTTTGGAGACGATTCTGGGCCATTTGTGCCGATCAACCCTCGCTCGGATGGGAGACGAGGGTAACAGGAGCTGATTGATTGATGTACTAATTAACTGATTGATCGATTGACCAAGTTCGTGTTGAGTACCATTTACCCCTTGTCAATTTTCATCTTGAGGCAGCGAACCTCTAACTTATCTGAGTGCAAATGCTAAATTAGTTAGTAATTTGTTCAACTGTCCCACAAACGCACAGTGGGGCAATAAAGGTACCCGTGGACAAATCAATTTTTAGACAACACTATTCATCCGATTTTAACGTTTTTTTGAAATAAAAGATTTTTAAATTTCGAAAAGATTTGTGTGATTAGATTTTTTTTTTAATTGTTTAGAAATTTGTTATTTAACATCAAAGTTGAACTTATTTTTATTTTTAACTTTTCCCAAGTGCCATTTCTTTTGAGACAATCAGATTGATCAAGGAAGATCTCAAAACAGTGTAACAACTGTATGGGAATAATTTTCAGTTGGTTAGAATAATTTAAACAACAAATTGTTATGGTGTTATAAACAAATTAACGAAGGAAAGTCATTTTTTGGGATTGGCGATCTTTAGCTCATTGAAATTAATAGACTTTGTATAAAATTTAAGAGAAATTAATGTTGCATTTCCATTATTTAAAAATAAATGCTTTTTGGTAATTGTTTAAATCATTTTTATAAACAAATTCACAGCTTGGCGACTTTTCAATGAATGGGCTCAAGTTTTGTTTACGGACTCAACTAGGTAAGTCTTTTCGATGACTCTTTACTATAATAATTTGTGAATTTACAACAATTATTCATTATTCAAACAATTTTTATAAACAAATTTAGAGTTTGGCGATTTTTCAACGAATAGGCTAAATTTTTCTTTACGGAATCAACTAGGCATGTCTTTCCGATAACTGTTTGCTATGATAATTTGTAAATTTACAACAATTATTCATTATTCAAACAATTTTTATAAACAAATTTACAGTTTGGCGATTTTTCAACGAATAGGTTAAATTTTTGTTTACGGAATGAACTAGGGATGTCTTTCCGATGACTCTTTGCTATGACACTTTGCAAATTGACAACGATTATTCATTATTTAAACAATTTCTATAAACAAATTCACAGTTACAATGAATGGAGTCAATTTTTGAATATGGAATTTGTTTATGAAAATAGTTTAAATAAAGAATAGTTGTTGTCAATTTAAAAAGTATCATAGTAAACAGTCATCTAAAAGACTTACATAGTTGATTTCGTAAACAAAAAATGAACCTATTCATTGAAAAATCGCCAAACTGTACATTTCTTTATAAAAATTGTTTAAATAATGGATAATTGTTGATAAATTGCAAAGAATCATAGCAAAGAGTCATCGGAAAGACATGCCTAGTTGATTCCGTAAACAAAAATTGAGCCTATTAATTGAAAAATCGCCAAACTGTGCATTTGTTTATAAAAATGGTTTAAATAATGAATAATTGTTTTTTTGATTAAGATTGAAAAGAGCTTCATTTTATCACGAATAATTCTTGCAAAATAAGCAGGAAAAATATTCATAATTAGAAAATAAAATTCCAAAACAACCTCACTTTTTGGCTCATTAGAAACAAGAATAAAAATAATGACAAAAAGAGGGAGAAAAAGGGAAAAAGTCAACCAAAAACCAACCTCTTACTTTTTTGTTTCTCCGTCCTATTTAAATATTTTGGATTGTTTTCTTTTCCTAATTGGAAAATTTAATAATCTTAATAGATTGGTCTTAGAATCACTTACGAATAATTGTTGTCAATTTGCAAAGTAGCATAGCAAAGAGTCATCGAAATGACATCCCAAGTTGATTCGGTAAACAAAAATTTACCCTATTCATTGAAAAATCGCCAAACTGTGAATTTGTTTATAAAAATTGTTTAAATAATAAATAGTTGTCGTCAATTTGCAAGGTATCATAGTAAAGAGTCATCGAAAAAACATCCCGACCTAATTTCGTAAACAAAAATTGAGCCTATTCATTGAAAAATCGCCAAAATGTGAATTTGTTTATAAAAATTGTTCAAATAATGAATAATTGTTGTAAATTCACAAATTATCATAGCGAAGAGTTATCGGAAAGACATCCCTAGTTAATTCCGTAAACCAAAATTGAGCCTCTCCATTGAAAAGTCGCCAAACTGTGAATTTGTTTATAAAAATAGTTTAAATAATGAATAGTTGTTGTCAATTTGCAAAGTATCATAGTAAACAGTCATCGAAAAGACTTATATAGTTAATTCCGTAAACAAAAATTGAGCCTATTCATTGAAAAATCGCCAAACTGTGCATTTGTTTATGAAAATTTTTTGAATAATAAATAATTGTTGCCAGTTTGCAAAGTATCATAGCAAAGAGTCATAGAAAACACATCCCTAGTCAATTCCGTAAACAAAAATTGAGCCTATTCATTGAAAAATCGCCAAACTGCGCATTTGTTTAAAAAAATTGTTTAAATAATAAATAATTGTTTTTTTGATTAAGATTGAGAAGAACTTCATTTTATCACGAATAATTTTTGCAAAATAAGCAGGAAAAATATTCCTAATTAGAAAATAAAATTCCAAAATAACCTCACTTTTCGGCTCATTAGAGACAAGAATAGAAATAATGAAAAAAAGAGGGAGAAAAAGGGAAAAAGTCAACCAAAAACAAACCTCTCACTTCTTTCTTTCTCCGTCCTATCTAAATATTTTGGATTGCTTTCTTTTCCTAATTGGAAAATTTAATAATCTTAATACATTGGCCTTAGAATCACCTACGAATAATTGTTGTCAATTTGCAAAGTATCACAGCAAAGAGTCATCGGAAAGACATCCCTAGTTGATTCTGTAAACAAAACTTGAGCCTATTCATTTCAAAATCGCCAAGCTGTGAGTTTGTTTATAAAATTTGTTTAAATAATCAATCATTGTTGTCAATTTCAAAAGTATCATAGTGAAGAGTCATGAAAAAGACTTACCTAGTTGATTTCGTAAACAAAAATTGAGCCTGTCTATTGAACAATCACCAAAATGTGAATTTGCTTATGAAAAGTGTCTTAACTAATGAATAATTGTCATAAATTTGCAAAGTATCATAGTGAAGAGTGACCGAAAAGACTTACCTAGTTGATTTCGTAAACAAAAATTGAGCCTATTCATTGAAAAATCGCTAAACTGTGAATTTGTTTAAAAAAATTGTTCAAATAATGAATAGTTGTTGTCAATTTGCAAAGTATCATAGTAGAGAGTCATAGAAAAGACTTACCTAGTTGATTCCGTTAACAAAAATTGAGCCTATCTATTGAACAATCGCCAAACTGTGAATTTGTTTATAAAAAGTGTCTTAACTAATGCATAATTGTTGTCAATTCGCAAAGTATCATAGTGAAGAGTCATCGAAGAGACATCCCTAGTTGTTTTCGCAAACAAAAATTGAGCCTATTTATTGAAAAATCGCCAAGCTGTGAATTCGCTTATAAAAATTGTTTAACTAATGCATAATTGTTGTCAATGTGCAAAGTATTATAGTGAAGAGTCATCAAGAAGACTTACCTAGTTGATTCCGTCAACAAAAATTGAGCCTATCTATTGAACAATCGCCAAACCTGTGAATTTGCTTATAAAAAGTGTCTAACTAATGCATAATTGTTGTCAATTTGCAAAGTATCATAGTAAAGAGTCCTCGAAAAGACTTACCTAGTTGATTTCGTAAACAAAAATTGAGCCCATTCATTGAAAATTGACTTTTTTGTTGAAAACTCAACAATTTGGTTGACATTTTTTTCCTTTCTTGACTAAATAATGTTTTTTGGTTGAAAAATCAACTCTTCTGTTGAAAATTCATCTCTTTGGGTAATTTAGCTATTGGTTGAAAATGCAACTGTTTGGTAGAAAATTCAATAATTTGGTGGAAATTTTGTTCCCCGTTTGATTAGAAAATCTTCCTTGGTTGAAAATTCAACTTTTTTGGTAGAATTGTTATATTTTTTTCTTTAAAAATGAAACATTTTGCTTGAAAATTAATCTGTTTTTAAGATTCAACTATTTGGTTGAAAATTCGTCTTTTTTGGTAGTATTCGACTATTCTTTATTTCAAATTAATTTTTTTTTGTAGAAATATCAACCATTACATTGTTCATTGAAAATAAATTTTTCTCTTGAAAATATAACGATTCCATTTTTAGATTGAAAGTTATCTTGTTTAATTAAAAATTCAACTATTGTGTTAAAAAAAAAGTTTTCGGTTGAAAATTAATTTTTTTTGTTGAGAATTTAACTAGTCCATTTTTTGTTGAAAATTGATCTTTTTTGACTACAAATTCAACTATTTTTTTAAATGTATTATTTTTTGTTTGAAACGTCAACTATTACATTTTTCGTTGAAAATTTATCTTTTTTGGTTAAAAATTCAACTTATTAGTCGAAAGTTGAGCTAACATTTTTTTAAGTTAGGGGTTTTCGGTAAAAATTCACCTCTATGGTTAAAAATGTAACTATTTTGTTGAATATTTGTTTTCTTTTAAAATTTTTATTAAAAATTTCAGTATTTCAATTTCTGAAAAAAATAGATCTTTTTTAGTTCAAAATTCATCTTTTTGGTTTAAAAATTCATCTCTTTTGGCCAAAATTTTCTCTTTTTTTTTTTTTGTTAAAAATGCATATGTTTGATTACAAGAATTGCCAATTAATTATTTCTCGGCTTCGGTTGAAGATTTGACTATTCCGTTAAAAATAGATTTTGTTGGTTGAAAGTTTATCATCTAGTTGAAAATGATTTTTTGTTGTTGAAAATTCAACGATGCTATGTTTGGTTCAAATTTTCTCTCTCTTAGTTTAAAATTCAACTACTTGGCTAAATTTTCAACTTATTTGTAAAAATTGGAATTTTTTTTTGGTTGAAGATTCACCGTTTTAGCTAAAAATTTATCTCCTTTGTCAAAAATTTAGCTATTGTGTTAAAACATACTATCTTTATGTAAAATTAATCTTTTTGGTTGAAAATGTAAGTATTCTACCTTTTTTTGGAAATTTATATTTTTTAGTTGAAAATAAACTGGTAGGTTTAAAGGTAATAAACTGTGCTAGATACTCATTCTTTTAGTTGAAGATTCAACAAACAAAAAAGTTTTTAACTAAAAATTTCACTACTTCAGTTTTGTTAGAAATTTTTTATCTTAAAAATGCCTCATTTTTTGTTTGAAACATCAACCTTGACATTTTCGGTAGAAAATTGATCTTTTTTGGTTGAAGATTCAACTACTTGATTAATCGGTTTCGGTTGAGGATTTTACTATTTTGATGAAAAATTGTTCTCTTTTTGGTCGGAAATTTCGTTTTCTTGCTGGTCGGAAATTATTTTTTTAACTGAATATTTAACTTGTTGTTTTTGGGTTAAAAATAATCTGTCTTATTTGAAGATTCATGCATTTTTTGGAACATATGATTTTTTTCATGAAAAATTAATCTGCTTCGTTGAAAATGTATCTTTTTAGCTGAAAATTGAACTATTTAGTTCAAAATTCGTCTACTTTGTTGAAAGTGTAATATTTTTAGTATAAATGTTAGAAATTCAAAGTTTTTTAAATTTAATTTAATACAGTACCCCATAAGTGAAAAAATGGTTTTGCGAGTTTTTGACGCTAATTATGATTTTTCGCGATTTCTTGGATAAAATTTGTTTCTGTTACATAAAATACTACTTCCTACTGACAATAAGATGTTTACATAAATTGTTTAAACAATATATTACTGTTCATACTACATATTACTGTTACCTAATTAATGTTGACAAAAACAATTGTTTCAATAATTTATTTTTATTGTTAATAATATTCTTTCAGAATAAAGCTCTAAAATTGCAGTTTTTCCAAAAAAATTTCACTTTTTGTCCAATTTCCAATTAGAGTGCGGTGAATAATTATTTAGAGTGAATAAAATCAATTAATTAAACAATTTATCATTATTTTGATTAATATTCAATTTGAATAATGCTAGAAATTGGCTGTTTTTTTCTGAAATTTTCAACTATTTGTCTAGTGGTCACTTGGAGTGAGTCAATAAATAATTAATTTAATTTGGCAAAAATAATCATTCAAACAAATTATTATTGTTTATAACTATCTTCTTCTTCATTACTGCTAGATAGTTAAGGTTTCTTCTGAAATGTTTAACTTTTTACACACTTTTCACATTGTAAAGTAACAAGTAATGCAAGTTACCAAACATAGTTGTTTAAACAATTTATTAATGTTTATAACTAAGTTCTCTTAGATAAGTGCTAACAAGTTTTTTTTCCGAACCTTCAAACTTTTTGTCCACTTTTCACTTAGTGAGGTAATAATTAATGTAAATCAACAAACATGGCGATTTAAACAATTGCTTATCGTTTCAAACTATGTTTTCTTAGAGTAATGCTAGAAATATTTTTTTTTCTGTAATCTTCGGTTTTGCTTTGACTTTTTAGTTATGAACAAATAATAAGTGAACTTTAATAAGAATCATTCTTTAAATAGTATTGTATTGTTTTAAGTGAAAAAGTTAATTTAAACAAAAAAGCTATCATACAAAAGAGACCATAAAAAAGAAGGGAATAATAAGGAGTAGGTGGGAGGACTAAGTATGAAAGTTATATTCAATATGATCCATGAAGAAAATTTGAAACATATTTTAAATATCTGTTTTATTTTAGAAAAACAAATTCACAAAAAAGAGATTGTTTGAAATATGATTCTCTCTAATATTGATTTATTATTTGTTCATAATTATAAAGGCAAAGCGAGGATAAACATTTCAGAGGAAAGCGCAACTTTCTAGCACTTATCTGAGAGAAGATAGTTACAAACAATAATAAATTGTTTAACGAATATTTTTGTTAACTTGCATTAATTATTATCCCACTAAGTGAAAAGTGGTCAAAAAGTTAAAAATTTTAGAAAAAACCGCAACTATCTAGCATTACTATATGAGAAGATGGCCATAAACAATAATAATTTATTTAAACAATTATTTTCGCTAATTTTAATTGAATTTTAACTCAATTCAAGTGAAAAGTGGACAAAAAGTTAAAAATTTAGGAAAAAACTGCAATTTCTAGCATTATTCAAAGAGAATATTATTAATATTAATAAATTGTTTAAAAAATATATTTATTAACATTAATGAACTTTTATTGAAAATTGGACAAAAAGTGCAAATTTTTCGAAAAGACCGCGACTTTCTATCTCTATTCTGAGAGAAAATTGCTAAAAACAATGATAAATTGTTTTAAAAATTTATGCGAATCTCTAATTAGCAATATAAAGTGATATTTCCCGTATGAGGAATAATTCGCATTTTTTAAAAAAAATTGAAGGAATAATTTTCACCCAATAACTTTTAATTTTCACACGCCAAATCCTCTTTTCTTGTGCCCGGAAAATGCCCTGAAAAATGAAAAATAGCAGTATTCTATCAAATTCATGCTGAAGACGGTATTTTTTGAAATTTTTTCAACATTAATTAATTTTAATCGATGAGTGGCGAGTTTGGAAGTATATTTTAAATAATTTAAATTGTTTGAACAATTATTGTTTGTTTAAAAAATTTTTCCCCCCTGTAAATCGTGAAAAGTTATTATCTTTCGGGATAAATTATACAAAGTTGATGATTGTCAAGAGTTCAAGTTTTTTTTTTTTTTTTCAAATTCAAGTTCAAGTTCTTGTTCAGCATATTTGGTAATTATTTGAATAATTTTAATTTGTTTGAAAAATATTTTCTTCCAAAAATCGTAAAAAGTTATTATTTTCTGGAAATAATTACACAAATAAGAATGTTGAGAGCAATATATTTTTAAAGGATATTTGGTGATTATTCAAACAATTTTCGTTTGTTTAAATAATTTTTCTCTCTGCGAAGCGAGAAAAGTTATTATTTTCTGAAATTAATGACACAATTAACGTATGTTGAGTGTAATATTTTTTCTAAAGGAGCAATTTTTAAACAATTTTAATTTGTTTGAACTTTTTTTATTTGTTTAAACAATGTTTTCTCTGTAAATTGTGAAGCTTTATTCTTTTCTGCAATTAATGACACAATTAACGAATGTTAAAAGTAATATTTTTTTGCTTAAGATATTTTGCAATTATTTAAACAACTATTTATCATTCAAAAAGCCATAAAAGACAGAAAAAATGGTTTATATTAATGATTATTAATTTTTTTAATAAATTCAAAATATCTTAAGCAAACAAATATTATTCATAAAATTCGTTAATTGTGTCATTAATTGTTGAAAAGAATAAATTTTCAGGATTTACAGAGAAAAAATTGTTGAAAAAATAAAAATTGTTTAAAAAAATTAAAATTATTTTAATAATTGCTAAATATCCTGTAGAAAAAATATTACTCTCCAATTCCTTTAATTGTATCATTAATTCCGGAAAGTAATAATTTTTCATGCTTTACAAGGGGAAAAAATTGTTTAAATAATTACCAAATAAGTGAAACAAGAACTACTACTCTTGACATTCATCAACTTTGTACGATTTATTCCGAAAGATAATAACTTTTCACGATTTACAGGGGGAAAAAAATTGTTTAAACAAATAATAATTGTTTAAACCATTCAAAATTATTTTAAATGTACTTTAAAACTCGTCGCCAACGGCGATACCACTCTGGAAACACCAGTTCTCGTAAGATCACTGAAGTTAAGCATTGTTGGGCGCGGTTAGTACTTGGATGGGTGACCGTTCAGGAATACTGCGTTGCTGTTGGCCCGTCGTGGGTGTGGTGGGGCCCACATTGGTAGTAAATATCCACCTAGAAACACTACCCGAATCGGGTAGTGAGGCAATGAACTTTCGAGTTCAAACTGCTAATCAATTTTTTTTTTTTTTTAAACTCGTCACTTATCGAATAAAAATCATTCATTCTGAATTTTTTTTTAAAAATACCGTCTTTAGAATGAATTTGATAGAAGACTGCTATTTCGCATTTTTTGGAGCATTTTCCGGGCACAATTAAAGGGGTTTGGGTGTGTCGAAATCAAAAGCTATTGGGTGGAAATTATTCCTTGAATACTCCTTAAGAGGTGACAATACTTTAATTCACAAAAAATTTATAACAAGTACTTCTTTTTTCCATTTTTTTCAAAATCGAGCTTTTCCCATTTAAAACCCTATGTTAATTTCAAAAGCCCGGGGGCACCGTTAACGTTGAAAAAAAAAATTACGGAACTTATTTTTCAGGAAAACGAACAAAATGCGGGGGTGGGGGGGGGGTTATCACCAAAAATCGAAAGTCGAATTTTTGTACCACCCTAAGGGGACATAATAGGAAATGAGGGTAGGAGAAGTAGGAGAAGTGGTGGGAAATGAGCAGAGGGTAAGTAGAGGAAGTGATGGGAGTGGAACAAGTGAAAGCGTGGGAAATTTAGAGGGAAGTGAGGAGAGAGGAAAGTACATACTAAAGTTAAAATTTTTGTTCCTATTCTTTTTAAATTATTTCTTTTTGGGGAAGGGGGTGCTCAGAAAAGTGTGCAGGTATGAATTTTTAGTTTTAGCTGTTGCGGATTTGTTTAGTTCTTTTTCAGGTGAGCCATGTTTCTTATTCTGGGTACATGTGACAACGGAATGGTAAAGACAATTCTTTGGGGTTAAACACCTTGCAATGCTCAATTGCTCAGCCGGGGATTCAGCGCAAAGCGTCTCCAATTTACAGGTCGCCGCTATAATGGGAAGCCAGGGAAAAGGTCGAGGTGGTTCCTCCTCTATTCTTCTCTGCTTCTCCACTATTCCTCTATTTATAATTCTATTCTCTTTATAAAGACCTCTAGTGTCTCCCTGCCATCTTGTGGCTCTCGAAAGTCGGAATTAGAGCGGTTATCGTGGTAAAATCGTCTGGTCACCCTCGCCCTCGCTCCTCCACGAAAGTTCAGAATTATTATTGAGACTCTCTCTCTCTGCCTCTCCTCTGGTGGAGATAATTACTTTACACTTCGAAACTGAAAATGATTATTAATTTTCGTCGATATCAAACTTTACCACTATAGTCGAACCCCCTTCCTCCCTTCCGCTATTACTAGGTGTTATCGTTCCACTTCTTAAAATCACAGTCGCTATCGATGCCGTGATTCGTCTTATCCAGGTAGTTATTAAATACGGTTCGCTGAATATGATCTTGATTGAAAATTCAAAATTCAATTAGTGCCAGGAAACATTCCGGGGAGAAATCATACCTTTTGTGAACTGCTAATTAGTTCGGCATTCAGAAAAAAAAATCCTAAACCAAAAGAACTTTTTTTTTAAATTAAGATCGAAGAGAAATCTATTTTATCATGAATAATATTATGCAAAATAAGCATGAAAAAGATTCACTATTGAAAAAACAGACTTCCAAACTACCTCACTTTTCGGCTCATTAGAGACAAAAATAACCAAATGAAAAAAGAGGGAGAAAAAGTCAACCAAAACCAACCGCTTTGAAAGGTTACTTTATCTAATTTTGCATTCATTAGTGAACAAAATGACAAAAATAATTCTTTATAATAAAAATAAACTAGCTGTGAATTCGATCTCGAGTGTTTCCACTTTGTTTGCATTTATAATTATAAGGTGCTCATTTGACGAGCACTTTGCTTCCCGTTAGCAAATGTATTTGCTTCCTCATAGAGGAAGCATTAGTTATTTTTCTCAATAATAGATAAACCAAAGTCTTCATTTTGATCAATTTAAAAATAGAAATTTACAAAAAATACAAAATTACAAAATAATACAAAATTTTTGTTAAATACAAAGAAAAATCAGACAAATCAAATTTGGTATTGAGAATGATGACTTTTCCAGCTGAAAAAGGGAAGGGAAAAGTTCAGTCGCACCCTATCCCTTTCCCAGCTTTATGATATCTCCACAAAAATTGCCAGAATTATTCTATTTGGAAATTTATGATCAAAAAGTCTTTTCTATTCATGCGTCAACTTTGAATTATGTCGATGAAAAAAGTTTTTCTGTTGGAAACAGATGTTTCAAATATTATAAATTAGCACAACCTCCTTAATCTTCAATAAAGTGTATTAATAATATAGATCAATCGATTTGCCTCGAATCAAGGAATCTTTTCCGTTGTTGCATCAATTTTGAATTATATTAGTGAAAAAAGTTTTACTATAAAAACCAGTGTATTCAAATATTATGCATTACCATAGCTTTTTCACTCTTCAATAAAATGTATCAATGTTATAGGTCAATCGATTCGTCTTGAATCAACGCAACTTTTCTATTCTTGCATCAACTTTAAATTATGAGAATGAGAAAATTTTTGCTATATAAAACGATTTTCAAAATATATAAATGACCATAACTTCTCTACTCTTCAATAAAATGTATTAATATTATAGGTCAATCGATTCGTCTCGAACAAAGGAATCTTTTATATTCCTGCATGAACTTTGAATTATGTCAATGAAAAAAGTTTTACTATAAAAAACCGAATTTTAAATTATTATTGAGTGCTAATAAAAAAGGAATGAATATTTTTGGAAATCCTTCGGTCAGTTTCAAGATTTTAGTGAGGAAAATAAGTCATTAAAATTTCATCAATTTATCTGCAACTGTTTTCAAGTTATCATGTTCACAAAAAAGTGTGACATCCACATATACACACACACACATCCACACACACACACACATCCAACAAATTGCTTAGAACATTGTATTAGACATTTTTAAATTAAGGAAGGTTCAATTAAATGAATTTAACAATGTTAGAAAATGTTACCATTACAAAGCTTCCTCTATGAGGAAGCAAAAAGTATTAAAAATTCGACCTATTCAAGGAAATAGTGATATTTTCCTTTAAAAACAAATTTTTTATTTTTGAATATATATTACCATAGCTTTCTTACTCTTCCATAAAATGTATCAATGTATAAGGGTCAGTCAATTCGTCTTGACTCAACACAACTTTTCTATTCTCGTATCAACTTTAAATTATGAGAATGAGCAAATTTTTACTATAAAAATCGATTTTAAAAATATATAAATGACCATAGCTTCCCTACCAATTATTAAAATGTATTCATATTATAGGTCAATTAATTCGTCTCGAATCAACACATCTTTTCTGTTCTTGCATCAACTTTGAATGATGTTAATGAAAAAAGTTTTACTATAAAAAACCGATTTTCAAAATATATAAATTACCATAACTTCCCTACTCTTTAATAAAATGTATTAATATTATAGGTCAATCGATGCGTCTCGAATCAACACATCTTTTCTGTTGTTGCATCATCTTTGAATGATGTTAATGAAAAAATGTTTACTACAAAAAACCGATTTTCAAAATATATAAATTACCGTAACTTTCCTATTCTTTAATAAAAGGTATTGATATTATAGGTCAGTCGATTCGTCTCGAACCAAGGAATCTTTCATATCCTTGCATCAACTTTGAATTATGCTAATGAAAAAAAATTTACTATAAAAAACCGATTTTCAAAATATATAAATTACCATAACTTCTCTACTCTTTAATAAAATGTATTAATATTATAGGTCAATCGAGTCGTCTCGACCCAAGGAATCTTTTATATTTTAGCATCAACTTTAAATTATGCTAATGAAAAAAGTTTTACTATGGAAAACCGATTTTAAAAATATAATTGAGTGCTAAATAAAAAATGCAATACATATTTTTAGAAATCCTTTTGTCAGTTTCGAGATATTAGTGAGGAAAATAAGCCTTAGAAATTTCATCAATTTATCTGCAACAGTTTTCAAGTTATCGTGTTCACAAAAAAGTGTGACTTTACCCAAAAGTATTTAAAATTTTTGGAAAATGTCAACAATACAAAGCGTCCTCTGTGAGGAAGCAACAAGTATTAAAAATTTGATCTATTCAAGGAATTATTTAGAATTAAAAAATGGTAATCATTAACTTCCTGTGTATGATGTATGATCCAATCTTTTTCACACAGTACATCAAGACACTAACTGAAATACTGTGGAAAGTCACAAACACAGTCTCGAAAAATTGAGGAAATTTTATTTTAATATCTATTCAAAAATAAAAAATTCGTTTTTAAATGAAAATATCACTATTTCCTTGAATAGGTCGAATTTTTAATGCTTTTGGCTTCTTCAAGAGGAAGCTTTGTAATGGTAATATTTTCAACAAAAATTTAATTCATTTAATTAAACCTTCCTTAATTTAAAAATGTTTAATACAATGTTCTAAGCACTTGTCCGGGTGGGTGTGTTTGGATGTGTGTCGATGTGTGTGTGTGAACGTGTGTGTGTTTGGATGTCACACTTTTTTGTGAACACGATAACTTGAAGACGGTTGCAGATAAATTGATGGGATGGCTTATTTTCCCCACTAATATCTTGAAACTGACCGCCGGATTTCTAAAAACATTCATTGCATTGTTTTTAGCACTCAATAATATTTTAAAAATCGGTTTTTTACAGTAAAACTTTTTTCAATAACATAATTAAAAGTTAATGCAAGAATATAAAAGATTCCTTTGTTCGAAACGAATCGATTGACCTATAATATTAATACATTTTATCAAACAGTAGAGAAGTTATGGTCAGTTTTGTATTTTGAAAATCCGTTTTTTATAGTGAAACTTTTTTCATACACATAATTCAAAGTTGATGCAAGAACAGAAAAGATGTTTTGGTTCGAGACGAATTGATTGACCTATCATGTCAATACATTTTATTGAAGAGCAAGGAAGCTATGGTAATGCATAATATTCAAAAATGCGGTTCTTTATAGTATAACTTTTTTCTTCAACATAATTCAAAGTTGATGCAAAAATATAAAAGATTCCTTGGTTCGAGACGAATCGATTGACCTAATAATACATTTCATTAAAGAGTAGGGAAGTTATGGTAATTTATATATTTTTAAAATCGATTTTATAGTAAAAATTTTCTCATTCTCATAATTTAAAGTTGATGCAAGAACAGAAAAGTTGTGTTGATTCAAGACGAATCGATTGACCTATTACATTGATAAATTTGATTGAAGAGTAAGGAAGCTATGGTAATGCATAATATTTGAAAATACGGTTTTTTAGATTAAAACCTTTTTCACTAACATAATTCAAAATTGATGCAAGAACGCAAAAGATTCCTTGATTCGAGGCAAATCGATTGATTTATAATAATAATACACTTTATTGAAGATTAAGGAAATGCTCATTTATAATATTTGAATCATCTGTTTTAAACAAAAAAACTTTTTTCATCGACATAATTCAAAGTTGACTCATAAATAGAAAAGACTTTTTGATCATAAATTTTCAAATAGAATAATTCTGACAATTTTCATAAAATCATAAAGCTATAGGAAAGGGATAGGGTGCGACAGAACTTTTTCCTTCCCTTTTTCAGCTCGAAAAATTATAATTTCGAATACAAAATTTGATTTGTCTGATTATTCTGTTTATTTAAAATTTTTTTTTGTATTTTTTTGTAATTTTGCATTTTTGTTAATTTTCTATTTTGAAATTGATCAAAATGAAGACTTTGGTTTGTCTAGTATTGAAAAAAATAACTAATGCTTCCTGTATGAGGAGGCAAATACATTTGCTAACGAGAAGCAAAGTGCTCGTGAAATGAGCACCATATAATTATAAATACAAAGAAAGTGAAAACACTTGAGATCGAATTCACAACTAGTTTATTGTTATTATGAAGAATAATTTTTATATCTTGGTCATTTTTTTCACTAATGAATGCAAAACTAGATAAAGTAACCTTTTAAAAATGGATATATATATATATATATATATATATATATAATTTTTAATTGCAGGTATTATGTTTGATTTTTTCAATTAGCATAAGAATCTATTAATCAGACCTTGTAGTTCCCCTATAAATAATCACTTATGTTCCTCTATGTTGGTTCCCTAGCAGTATGAAAAAAATGGAGAAAGGAAAAAGTGAGAGGTTGGTTTTGGTTGACCTTTTCTCTTTTTTCCCCTCTTTTTTCATTTGGTTATTTTTGTCTCTAATGAGCCAAAAAGTGAGGTAGTTTGGAAGTCTGTTTCTTTAATTGTGAATCTTTTTCATGCTCATTTTGCATAAAATTATTCATGATAAAATAGATTTCTTTTCGATCTTATTTAAAAATTTAAAAAATAGAGACACTAAACCCATGATTCGTTCCAATCTTAATAAATAAATGGTAATTTTTTTTTCCCCCTTCTTTTAAATATGTATACCATTAAGCCATTTCTCTTTCAGGGTAGGCGTGACACTACCCGATTCGAGTAGTGTTTCTAGGTTAGTTTCTTGTAGTAAATAACTACAAGTGCGGGCTCACCACACCCACGATGTGCTAACAGCACTCAGTTCTCTCGAATGGTCACCCATCCAAGCACTAACCGCGCCCAACGCTGCTTAACTTCAGTGATCTGACGAGAACTGGTTTTTTCAATATTTTTTCAAAGGGTTTGTTTATGAATTTCTTCTGAATTTTTTTAATTGAGTGTAATTAATTTTACCTACATTTCATGAAAGAAATCTTTTTATTTAAAATTTTTGTACGAAGAATGCATTAAATATTAGCAATTTTAGAAATACATGCAAATTTTTGGATTGTTTCTTTTGCCTATTTGGAAAATGTAATAATCTGAATAGATTGCTTCAGAATCACCCAGAAACCAAAAGAACTATTCTCTTGGATATGCATGCAAATTTGATTGAATCAAACAAAGTTTTATTTTTATAGATTTAACAAAATATTCAATTAACTCAATCAATGTTTACATTCTCATTAGATAAGGTATTAGATTTGCGAAAAATGTGACCTCCCCCGTTTTTGTCGAATGTCCACGTTTTGACACCATCTGAACCCGAAAAACAGATTTTCGCGAAGGCGTCTGTCTGCATTTGTGTGTGTGTGTCTGTAGATTTTCAGTCAGTAGCACGATAAATTTCGAAAAATTGACCGATAAAAATTCAAAAAGTTTGAGCATTTTCAAAATGTTTGAGACCGCTTTAAGAAATGTATTTTCACGACTTTTTTCGATTAAAAAATTACAAGAGTTAGAGGATTTACAAAATTAAAAAAAAAAACGAAAATGAAAATTTTAAGACGAAAAACGCCCGGCATGAAAAAAGTCAGGGAGAGAACAAAGTTTCTTTTTGAACACCCTACAAGGTTATCAGAACAACTTTTTGAATTTTTTTGGAGAATTCAAATTTTGATCCCACAAAAAATAATGAAAAATCAGAAATTCCATTCTGCGGTTAAACTATGCAAGAACCGACAAAAGATGAATATACAAGAATTATGCAGCCAAGAAAGATCTACAAATTTTTCAATAATCACTTTTTGTTTTTTTCGTAAAAAAATCATTGAAAATAAGAAAATATTTTTTTTTTGAACAAACGGACAAAGGTACGCAAAAAAATTCATCAACAAAGTTGTACACCCAAATAAGATCTATAAATTTGTTAATATTCATTTTTTGATGGAACGCACAGTTTTTGTCATTGATTTAATGGTAAAAAATAATATCTATTAAAAATAAAAAATTAATTTTTTTCTATAAATGACACAAAGTTCGAAGAAAAATTAATAGACGAAAGTTGTTTACTCACAAAGGATCTACAAATTCATTATTAAACATTTTTAGATAGGGTAGCTAGATTTTCTCCTAATCGAAAAAAATAATAGTAAAAATAAAGAAATTATCATCATTTCAATAAATTTATATTATTACAATTCTAAATATGCATTGATATTGAAACAAAAGTGTTTGCATTGTCTTCTTTTTATAATTAAAAAAAGTGCGCATCCTATTAGAAAAAAATTGATATTAAACATTTTATTGCAAATTGTGTCGTTTTTTCATCAATTTCATTTGTTTATTTTCAATTTTATTTTTCATGAATTAAATTCAAAATACGCATTCTAGCATAATGTGGCTCTAAGAAAATTTGTAGATATAATTTAGTCGAAAAATTTTGTTAAATAAAATGTTATTCTAGCTTTTGTTCTTCTTTCAAAAAGTTAATTTTTTACATATTTTTGTAACAAGAGTTTATAACAAATTTGTATAAATTTTTTGGTCGAACAATTGTTGTCTTTTCATTTTTTTCGTCCCTTGTGTCGTTTTTCCGAAAATTTAATTTTTTTATTTTTAATCTTATTTTTTATGATTGAAAGAAAATTGACTCGTCATATCTAAAAAATTAATAATCACAAATTTGTAGATCCTTTTTGGGGAACAACTTTTGCCTCTTAATTTTTTTTGTACCCTGTGTCGCTTCACAAAAAATAAAATTTTTTTATCTTTAATGTTATTTTTACGATTAAAACAAAAAATACGCGTCCTACTAATCTAATACCTTCTCTGATGAGAATGTAAAAAGATGATTTTACAACTAAAAATGAAATGGTTGATATTTCATCAAAAACATTTTAATTTTAAATGAAAAATAGTTGAATTAAACCAAAAAAAAAAAAAATACAACAATTTAGTTGAATCGTTAACCAAGAAAGAATAATTGTCAACTAAACAATTGCATTTTTCACCGCAAAAAAGATTGATTCAAGGAAAAGTTAAGTTTTCAGTTGAAAAAATTAAGTTTTAACCAAAATTAACTTTTAAACCATAAAACACGATTTAAGAAAAACTTTCTTCCTAAAATGGAATAGTTGAATTTCCAGTTAAAAAAATTAAGTTTCAACCAAAAAAAAAAGGAATTTTATGAAAAAAATTTAATAGTTGATTTAAAATAAAAAATATTCTTATTTGAAATAAAAAATATTTGAATTCTACCAAATTTTCTACAAAACAGTTTCATTTTTAACCAAAATATTTATTGCTTTCTTTAACCACAAAAAACGAATTTTCAACCAACTACATAAATTTTCAACCCAGAAGATTAATTTTCTACTAAGAAAGAAGAATTAAAACAAATATATCAATTTTCAACCGCATTGTTGAATTTTTAACTGAAAAAGATAAATTTCCAACTGAAAACGAAATAGTGAAATTTTCAGTTGATAAAATTAACTTTCAACAAAGATGATGAGTTTAAAAAAAAAAAAAAATGTCAACAAAGTAGTTAAATCCCCAACCAAAACAGATTATTCTTCTACCTAACAAGATGAATTTTTAAATGAAACGTACACATTTTCCGCAATAGTTTAATTTTCTAACAAAACAAAATTTTAATACAGAAAAAAGAAACAAAATTTTAATGAAATTGTAGAATTTTAAGGCGAAAAAGACGAATTTTCTACAAAATAGTTGAATTTTCAACCAAACCATTGAATCTTCAATTGAAAAGGAGGAAATCTTCACCAAAATAGATTATTTGCGAACCAACAAGACCAAGTTCAAATAAAAGAGTTGAGTTCTTAACCAATAGAGATATTTCAGTGAAGGAAGAAGAAGAATTTCAGACTAATAGTTGAATTTTCTAACCAAACAAGATGAATTTACAACAGAAAATGTAATAATAGTTGATATTTCAAGTGAAGAAATTTTAATCGTAAAATTGAAAATATTTGAATTCAAACAAAAAAGTTAAATTTTCGAGAAAATTGATTAAAGCTAAATGTTGCAATTTTGCCATAATATGTCATTTTAGAAAAAATCTGAGTAAGATTAAGAGATATTTAGAAGTTTTGAAACGTTTCAAGAAGAATTGAAACCTATAAAGATATTTTAAAACTTTTGTAGCGTTTCAAGAAAATGAACAAAAAAATCATTAGGTTCCTAAAAAAAATTAAAATTCATTTTTCTTTGAAAAATTAATTTGAAAAGAATATTTCAAAAGATTTCAAAAGATTTTTAAAATTTAAAAAAAAGAATCTGAAAGATTTTAAGGTTTAGAAGTTCTGAAAATATTAAGAAAAATAATTTTATTAAGATTCTTGCGGAAATTTTAAATGATCCTTTACAATAAAAAAAAATCGAGTTAATTCAAGAAATATTTATAAGATTTGGAGTGATTCAAAAAGAATTTTAAACTTTAAAAGTTGACCAAATATAGATTTTTAAAGATTGCAAAACAAAAAGTACACAAGCTTTAAAAGAATTATGAAAGGTTCCAAGAGAATAAACAAATTTTTTTTAAATTTCGGGGAAAATTTGGATTTTTCAAAATTTTAGGAAAAATTCGAGTCAGTTAAGAATGTTTTCAGGAATTTTAGAGGTTTTGAATAGATTAAAAAATTTTTCAAACTCAAAAACATTTCAGAAAATTTATCAAATATTTTTTTGTTTCTTCCAAACTTCTTAAAGTCCTACTTATCTTTTAAAGAGACTTGAATTTTTCCTAATATTTTGTGAGATCCTGTTAAATGATAAATATCCTTAAAATCTTCTAGATTTTTTTGACACATCTGAAATATTCAAAAATCTTTTTTAATTTTCTCCAGAATCTTATAAAAATTATATTTATATAAATTTAAAAACAAACTGATAATACTTCTTTTCTTGTCAGCAATTTCAATATTTGTATGACTAAAAGAATATTTGAAAAGCTTTCAGTGTTACATCATAATATTGTTTCATTTATTTCTAAACAATAGTTCATCTTAAAAAACCTTTTTTTTATTTGAAAAACGTCTATTATGTTGTTAAACATAATACAAAAAATGTTACGAAACGGCGGTGAGGGTGGGGGTGGGGGGGGGGGGTCCGAAGAAAATATTACGGTCTGTTACATGGGGGAGGGGGTTAAAAAAGATATAAAATAGCGTTACGTAATATGTGAACCTCCCTCTCTTCGATCTCCAACACCCCATGGAGAAAAAAATGAGGCTATACCATTTGTAAATGTGACCTATGACCTTTGGGACTAAGAGATCCTCAAATTTCAATGGGGGAAAAAACGGTCGTTGAATGTTGCGGTGATTTGGAAATTTAACCTTTCCCGTGTGAGGAATAACCTGTAGGCTTCTTGATGAAAGATTTAATTCGTTTGGTAGATGATACTCTTGGAGACATGCAGGCGGGCACTTGCGGGTAATGGCACACCATACCATCGTGGATATTGTGTTACTGTATTTCATTACCAATCCCGGATGCACCGCCGACCATGGAATATCCTGCGTGAACCGGTAACCGGTAGTCGGTGCTGTCCAACGTTACCATGTATTCTCCCTTACCAGAATGGTTTGGCTTCCGGTCCTCCCATTCAGGAATATCATCTTACGCATTTGCGTGATTCATCTGACTCTCGGTATAAACCCGGTCAGCTAAAGGGTTGCCCACCCATCGACACTTCTAATTACTTCAAGTTTTTTTAATTAAACCAGGTGAAATGACAGTTCATTATAAGTTGACTCGAAACTTATAATAATCCTTCCAATGACAACTTCTAAACAACCCTGAAGATAAAAAGGCACCTCTCAGTGATCCGGGGGAATATAAAATCCCTTGTTCTTGTGGCAAAGTCTATATTGGAGAAACCGGGAGAGCGGTGAGCCAACGGGTGAAGGATTATGAGAGTAAAGTCAGGCTAAAAAATTTCACGCAATCAGCACTAGCTGAGCATCATATCGAAACCGAAAATACCATTTTATTTGACAAAACAACCGTCATCGCAAAAACGTACAATATTTTTCAAGAAAACATAGAGAAGCAATCGAAATCTTAAAACACCCTGATAACATCAATAGGGACAATGGATATAATACCAGTCCCTACCATAGGGCGCTCTCGCCAATCACAGGCATCGTAGAGAATATATATAAGAACAACATAACCTGAAACTTCAGTTTCAGGTCAGCCTTGAAGAAGTGAACTGCAATGTTCACGAATCGTCGGCACACGATTGAAACCAGAAAAGGCTTTCAATTTTAAATTTATTAATCCTTTCAATGGTTCTCCATAAAAGTTGTTCAATTTAGATAGCTTGAAAAATGTGTATAGCCCTTGCAATTCGAAATCATCGAAATAATTACCAATCTAAATTGGATGCGAAATTGTTCAATTTGGGAAACCTTGACAATATTAAACAAAAGTTCATTTCATTTTAATAGGGTACCTCAGAGAAAAAATGGCCTTGAAACAAAAGCTTCTTCCTGTTGTCTGTTTTGTTTTGAACCACGTAACAATATTTTTCGTGAATTATGGAGAGGTGTTGGATTTCAAGTTTTTTTACATCCGGGAATGATGAATGACAAATTTTTTGAGGATTAGGAAAAACAATATTTTTCTAATTCCCAAGCGACACGTCCAGACTTTTATTCAATGAATTGGTTTGCTTGCTCTACGCTTCGGTAACGTACCGTTTCCTTCATGAGACGCACGATATATAATATGAGAATTATTAAATACTCGATCTTATAGCTTATAGGTTAGGTATCAAGCATATTAGGAAAAGTCTGCTTGCCAATGATAAAAAGAAAAGTCGCTTTACAAGAAAAGGTTCAAGTCGAAGGTCATATTTTAAAAAAAAATTTGCTTAAAAAACTTGTTGTTCAAAATATTTAGTGTTGGAGAATATGCACTGTGAGATGGTGAACCAGCGCCCTCAGAGATTTCTCAAACACTGAATACGTATTAACTATATTAGCTGCCCACAGGTGATATTTAGGACTAATATTATGGTAATGAGGGCATGTAAGGTTATCATCATAATTATAAGAAATTTCAATTTTTTTGTGAGCTAATCATTTTTTATATGAGTTGTAAAGGCTATGGAAGAAAGTCTAAGATCATACTATATGCCGGGTTGTAATGATCGAGGTCAGTAATCTTTTTTAGACTTTTGTAACCTTCTTTTTAAATATATATCATTTCAGCAAAACATCTTTTATAATAAGTTCTTGATGTGAAATTTCAATGTTGTCCCAATCGATAAAGGAAATGTAACCATTGTCGTATTAAATTAAATGTTTTCTTATGACTCTATGGTAGTTTTGGTTAATTTTAATAGCGGAAAAATTATTGGTAATTTCTCGGTTCCCCAAAATTTTTCACTATCATTAAAATGAAAATATTCGAACTCTCAAGGCTGAAAATTTTTTCATATAAAGTAATCGGAACTTAACTGCAAATTAAAGCACTTAAGTTGAACTCGGTTGAATATCAAACTTTTAAATAAGCGAATTAAAAATTTTTTAATTAAAAATTTTTCATTACAAAACTTTAAATCCAAAATTTTAAAAATTTTGCAAATTAAAAATATTCGAATGGCAAAAATTAAAATTGTAACATATAAAGTTTAAATCTAGAGCTCAAAAATTTTAACGATTCAAGGCTATTTCAAACGATTCAGTTTTAAATTGTTTAGTTTTGAATATTTGATTTATAATTGCTCATTTTGAATGAACAGTCAAATGTTGCTTAATATTGCAATTTTTTTTAAAATTCAAAACCTTCAAATTCAATGGCTCAAAAGTGGAATATTTCAGATTGAAATATTCATAAAAATAAAGACCTCAAATGAAAATTTTGTAATGTAAAATATTTTATAATTACAATTAATTCGCAATTAAAAAATTTTACAATTAAAGTTAACATTGAAAAATGTTAAAATAGAACTTATTTTAAATTGCAGACGTCATTTGATATGGAATTTGTGATATTTCAAACAATTGAAGGATTTGTCTTCTCAAAATTTGCAAAAATTTCCAGTCAATAAATAAATTCACTGTCATTTCCCGGTCAAACGCCCACCTTGATAATTCAAAAAAAAATTTCGAAATCTCATTAAATTCTTCGCTAATTTAAAAAACACTATATTTTTTAAAATCCTTTAGAGTTTTTGAAATCCTTTAAATCTTCTGAAATCTCTTTACGATATCTTAAAATGTTTAATATCTTCTAAATTATCTTTAAAAATCTTTGCAGTTCTCTGAAACCCCATAAAATTCAATAAAATCCGTCGAAATGTCTAGAAGTCCCTTATAATTTAATTCCATTTCATTTACTCCCTAAAGTTCTCTAGAAATTCTTTGAAACACTCAAAAATCCTTTGAAGTCTTTGAAATCTTCTGATATCTTTGGTACCCTTCTGGAATTTCTTGAAATTTTGTAAATCCTTTAAGTCCTTGGAGATCCTATAAAATTTCAAATCCTTTGAAATATTTTAAATCTTTTGAAATCTTCAAAATTATGAAAACTTTTGAAATTTTAATTTTTGATGGCGGAAATGTTATTCTTGCCAATCAGCAATCAAGTTTGACCTAATCTTATATCCAAATAATTCTGTTTGTGTACAAATATTAATAGATAATATGCAGTGATGGGAATTTAAGATCACAAAAACAAAATAAATCTTATGCTGAATGATAAAGAAACCTATGAACAAATTTTTACTGATCCGTTGAAAACTTTACAAAATGACACATTTACCTTAAATAATGGGTGGAGAACTGATGTTTTTTTTGGGAAGAAAAATTTACCCGGAAAGATTTGATAACCGATAATACTAACATTGCCACAATTTATGGATTGCCCGAAATTCACAAAATAAATTATCCACTAAGACCAGTATTATTTTGCTTTAAGACTCCCACTTATTTTTTGGCCAAGACAGTAAAGATAATTATTTCAGATGCCTTACCCAAACCGAAATCTTTCATAAAAGTTGCAATGGAATTTAAACAATCCAGAATTAAAAACAAAATTCCTAATAACCATGTTCTGCTTTCACTTGATGTATCATCACTATTTGCAAACATTCCTTTAGATTTAGTTCCTAAAGGAATTAAAAAATGGTGGAACATCATTAAAAATAAAGCACAAATTCCATTAGTCGAATTCAAGAAAGGTATTAAATTTGTAATGGAGTCAACCTTTTTTTAAGTTTGACAACTCTTTTTACAAGCAAACTTATGGCACTTCTATGAGTTCTCCAATTTCAGGGACGTTGGCTGATATTTTAATGCAGGATTTGGAAGTTGAAAACTTAAACAAATTAAAATTTAGAATACTTGTTTATTACAGGTACCATCCGATACAACATACAATAGGAATGATAAAAAACATTAATTACACTATCAGGCAAAATTTTTTTATAATAAAAAGTTGAACATTGTAAGGAAACTTTTTTATTATAACAGTTATCCCAAAGAATTTGTTTGAAAACATAGTACGAAAAGATCAAAAAGAATAAAATGTAAACAAACTAGAATTCAAATAAATAAAAATGACAATAATCAGCAGCTAACAGTTGATAATAAAGAAATTATTTATATAAATTTCAATGGTGACGTCGTAGAAAATATAAAACGTTTATTGCATGACTACAATATGAAAACAGTTTTTCGTGTTGACTCTAAACTTGGCAAATATATTACGCTTGGTAAAGACCATTTAGAAATCCTAGGCCTCTAAGAATATTTTTGCCAAGGAATTTGAAATGATTTTGGAATATTTCAGAAATTAATAATATTTGGAAGATTTCAAGGAATTTTACAATATTTGAGGGATTCAAAGGATTTCAAACAAATTTAAAGGACTCTATAAGAATTTTAACGGATTTCATCAATTTCAAGACATTTCAATCAATTCAGAGGATTTCAAGGGATTTCAATCATTTCAAAGGATTTCAAAACTTTTAGGGTATTTTAAAGCATTTGAAGTAATTTAAAAAAAAAATGGAACGGGGTTTTAGGAGCTTTATTTTGTGGATCTTACGGCACTTCAGAATGTTTTAAAGATTTGTATCATTTTTTAAGGAATTTTGGAAGATATTATAGATTTCAAGATGTTTTGCGGGATTTTATTCGATTTTTGTGGGATAAATAGAAAATTCACAAAATCTTATGGATTTTATAAATTTCAAGGTATTTTAAAGGATTTCTTTGTGAAAATTAAAGAATAGAGGAAAATAAAATAAAAGTAATATTTTAATACTAAAAATGAAAAAAAAGAAATAAATACAAAAATATAGATAATAAAAAATAAATAAAAGTAATATTTTACTTTATTTTTATGTTATTGTATCTAGGGATATTTTGGGATTGTAGGAATTTCAGATATTTTAAGCGATATCAGGGATTTTAAGGAAGATGTATATTGTATATCAGATAAAAAGAATAGTTAATGTTTAGATTCAATATTTAAAAAATTATTTGAAATATTTTTTTTTTCAATTTGCAACAACATTTTTGAAGCTTTTTAAGCATTTCGAAAGGTTTAAGATGATGAAATTTTGTTTCTAATTTCAAGGACAAATTTAGATTGATTTATTATCATAAAACCTAATTTTAAGAAAATATTTGAAAATATTTACAAATAATTTAAAATGATATCTAGAAGTTTCGTAAAGATACAAGAATAATTTTTAATTGAAAATGATTTAAAAAGATTTTGAACAAAATATAGATTTTTGAAGATTTCGAACAGATTCAATAGAATCTATTTGAAGAGAATATTGAAAAACATTTCAAAACATTCCAAAATTCACCTCTATTGGTATTAAACTCATATTTCTCAAAAATTAAAATTGCAACTGTTTGGTTTAAAATTAAAATCGTTTTTGGATCAGGTTTCAAAAATTTTACTAAACTCGTTTATTTGAAAATTCGCCTTTTCCCAAAAAATTAATCTTCTTGGTTGAAAATTCATTTTTTTGGTCGAGGATTAAAATATTTTGTTAAAAATTGTTTTTTTATTAATTCAACGGTTTTTCATTAAAAATTAAAATCTTTTTCGATTTAAATATCAACTATAAATTATATTTCTTGCATGTTGCATACCAAAATTGGTATTTTACGTATTTTAAATAAAAAATCATTATAATTTGAACAAGAATTAGAATTTTTAAACAATGTTGGATTATACCAGTGTTCTTTGATCTATATTGGTATTTTTAATACAAAAAAAATATATTTCAATCAGGATTTATAATTTTTAACCAATTTGAGTTCTGTTACCTTTTCAGATCAAAAATTCGTATTTTAAAACAAAAATCATTATAATTCGAACAAGAATTAGAATCTTTTAACAATTCTAAATTATTCCAATGTTTTTCGTAGTGAATTGGTAATTTTAAAAATAAAAAAAAATATTTGAAGAAGATATTAAATAGTATAAAATACAAACAAAAAACTAAAAATTCTACTCTTCTACCATAAAAGATGAATTTTCTACCAAAAGACTGATTTTTAAATAATTGAATTAATCGAAGAAACGAATTTTTAACAAAATAGTTGAATCCTCAACCAAATAAATAAATTTCAAATAAAAAATATAAATTTTAAACTGAATAGCTGAATTTTTTAATAAAAAAGATATTTTTTGAACAAAAAATAGAATTGTGAAATTTTCAGTTAAAAAAATTAATTTTCAATTAAATCACTTTCATCAAATATGAAAGTGACTTTCAAACTTATTGAGTTATCAGTATACTGATTGCAGGGCCATCTTTCGTGAAATTCGCGAACTTTGTTCAAATTTATCATCAGAGAACGTACCTTTGTTTGGTTTAAAAATTACTCCCTTCTGGTAGAAATTTTTATCATTTTGTTTAGAAATGTAACTGTGCACTTGAAAATTATTCTCTTCCGGTTGAGGATTTAATTATTTTATTGGAAAATCATCTGTTTTGTTTGAAAATTCAACTACTTGATCGAAAATTCATGCAGTTTGTTGAAAATATTTCTCTTTTTTGGTGGAGAATTAGCACTCTTGGTTGAAAATTTATTTTTTTAATTGGATAATTAACCATTTTGTTAAGAATTTCACTTTGTGGTTTGAAAATGTATCTCTTTTGGTAGAAATTTGTTTTGGTTTTGTTAAAAATATATTAAGAAAACCGAGCGTCAAGAGGAAAGTTAAATTCTATTATTCTTAAAAAAATTTTCTAATGCAACCATTTTTTTCTATTGGCAGTCTTCCAGTCGGAATATTGGGACACAGCTTTTTTTGATGTCCGACATCAAATACATGTGATTTGTGAATATAATCTAAAAATCGAGCGTTAGAAGAAAAATTAAAATTCTTCTAAGAAAAATTTTTTTGCTCTTGTCCGACATTAAATACAAACAATTTGTTGAATAAAATCCAAAAACCGTAGGGGAAAATTAGAATAGAAAAAACTGTTTAAACATTAAAGTGCGATTACTTTATTTTATTGCTAAAGAATTTATGACCGCCATCAAAAAAAAAAAATTATTTTCCTTTATGAACGCTGCGAACCTCAGTTATATAATTCATCCAACCTTTATAATGATTTATAAAAATTGACATAAACAGACGAAACTTTTTATTCGATCCTATAGGTATATAATCAGCCCTTGACTGTAAGGATTAGTTAAGAATAGCAGCTTTTACTTCAAATGTAAGCTAAAACATTAAAATTCAGATCAATTTTTTTCAATAAACAATTTCAACATAGATAATTTGTTTATAAAGCATAATTTTTTTTGATTTTATAAATCTTTTTTTCAAAAGTGTTAATTTTGAAGTGACTTAAGTCATAATATATATTATAGCATACAAAATAAGACTTTTTTCTGTTATTTTGATCATTGACAATCGTAATCAACTACCTACTATTTGAATAGAAAAATGAAGAATTGGGAACATCTTAAAATAAAAAGAGAACTTTTGATTGTTTTTTAAACGCTTCGTGAATTGTAAAAGATCTTGTATGATAACCGCTGCTTGAGAAGAGCATGATATATATTATTGGATAATAGTAGGATGTTTTATACAATCCAATCCCTCTCTGTTAGGCCAGTGGTTATGCGCCACGTTAGGCATCATTACATTTATACCGTTTCCGTATGAGAGATCTGAAATCAGTTTCGTTGAATGATACAATCATTTTCAAGTTTAATTAATTTTTTATACATTATATTATACTAAATTATACGCGTAATGTAGAATAATTTCAGAAAATAAAGGAATCTCGGCTGCTATTTTTTTCCTTTTTACATAAAAAGCAACTGCCTAAAATATGCTCTCAAACAAACCAAAAAAAAAAAAAAAAAAAAATCTGATTGATTTTATTGGAATTGCCTGGACAACCCGAAAATCCACGGTATTCTTAAAAATTATGCTTGCGCTGAAAAATTGTTTAATTAAAAGTTGTGGATCTCTCTGAAATACATCCTCTTCCATTAACTTTTTCATTGGAACAAACCTTATCGAGGAAAATCGAAAAAAGTAAAAAGAAAATTCTTAGATACTTTTCAAGAAAAGTGGGCATTTTTTATTTTACTTACACATAAAAAACTGAGGGTTTGGTGATGTTGCGGATCAAGTAAAAGTTGGTATCATTTAGAACTGAGCCTCCAATAGAACTTCTTTTTAGGGATCCTTTTTAGTTCGTTGATATCCGATAGATGGCTATTCATATATTCAACTGCGCATCCCTAATAGCACGGAACGTTCCTGGGACGTTCCAGGAACGTTCCCGGAACGTGTAAAATGTCCGCCGCTTGGGAACGTTCCAGGAACGTTCCACTGGAACATTCCAAACATAAATTAACGTTATTGTTATTATTATCAATAAATATCTCGTAAACCGTAAGTGATAGGTCAAAATCGATGGCAGTTTATGATACGGATATCATATTATAGTGTAGTATATGCGGTAATCAAAACTCAAAAATGACATCCATTTTTACCTATCTCTTACGGTTTACGAGATAATTGTTGTAAAAAATAACAATAATGGAAAGTTCCCCTCAGGTCCCAGTGGAACGTTCCAGTGGAACGTTCCCAAGGGGCGGACATTTTACACGTTCCGGGAACGTTCCGCTGGAACGTTCCGAAGGTGCCCGCGGAACGTTCCAGGAACGTTCCCGGAATGTTCCGTGCTATTAGGGATGTGCCGAAAAGCGCGGACCTATTTGAAATCAATAAGTACTATGAATAATCATACAGATAAATATTAACAAACACTGTGTATTTTTTTTTTAAATAATTAAACTGAATGACAGGAATACCTAGCTTCCTAAAAAAATATAATATTAACGTAAAATCGCAAGAGTATATTATATAATTTTAAATAGTACCGCGCTTTTTTGGTACCTGCGCTGTTGTAAACGTCGGATTTTCAACATAACCTTCAAAACTGTCATATTTCATGTGCACTGACTTCCTTTCAAGAATGCTCAATATCTATAATTTTAGTTTCTTCATCAAATGTTTCTCAGTGCAATATTATTTAATCTGAATTACAAAGTAAAATATGCATCATTAACTTGTAAAATCTTCGTAGTGAGTAAAGGCCCTAGTGAAAAAAGGGCTCTATTGGAACCGTTTCAATCCATACTTTGGGATCATTCAGAAACCAATTATCATTTTGGGTTCCTTTTCAGCAAAAGAGGTTGCTTTTTGTTGCAGCTGCTTTGAAACCAAAAATTGGTTCCGATAGAAACCTCAGTTTTTTCTGTGTACAAGTGGACTCTATTTCATTAGTTTTCGCTTAAAATTTGCTCAAATCCTGTTTTGAAAATAAAAATACAAAATTTTTCTCTGAAACTGCCTCAAATTTTTCGTTGTTGAGATTATTATACGATATTTTCCATAACAAACGGATGATTTCAGACATTTTTTGAAATACAGTCATGATTTCAGTCAAAAATTCAATGAAAAAATTGCCGGAAATTTTTGGTAATTTACGGTAATTTTAGATGTGATTTATGGTAACTTACCATAAATTTCCCAAAATTCAATTTAAAAATGTCTATAAATTTTCGGTGATTTATGGTAATTTAACCGACAAATATGATAACTTACCATAAATTACCAAATATTCATTTTTAAAAATTTCCATGAATTTCCTGAAATTTATGAAAATTTTCGGTCATTTATGGTAATTTCACAGGTAAATATGGTAACCTACCATAAATGATCCAAAATTTAATTTTAAAAATTTCCGGAAATTTGTGAAAACTTTCGGTCATTTATGGTAATTTTACCGGTACATATGGTAATGTACCATAAATTACCCAATATTCATTTTTAAATATTTCCGAAAATTTATTAAAATTGTCGGTCATTTAGTGTAATTTTACAGGTTAATATGGTACCTTGCCATAAATTATCCAATTATCATTTTAAAAAATTTCCATGAATTTCCGGAAATTTATGAAAATTCTTTGTAATTTAGATCATTTATGGTAATTTTGCATAAATAACCGCAAAATTATATTATCTGCTACCAAAATTTCCTCAAAGTTTTTACGGTGAGTGGGCTGATAATCGTAAAATGCGAGCTCATAGATGTCTAATTTTCATTATTCACCTCTGTCGACACTTTTCAGTCCCTAGGGAGTAAAAAGTTCGTTTTACTCCCTAGCGAGTAAAAAGTAGAGCTTTAACCCAGCTTCATAGGCTTGCACAGTTTACGTCAAATTAACTTCATACAGTGTTTTAAAAATTCTATCATTCTATTTCGAAGAAGAACTTTTTAGATACAGGATATAGAGATATCTAGGCATTAATATTAGTTAATATTGACATTTTTTGTGGTATTCAACTTACAAATTATAAAAATTATCAGTTCAAAATTTCGATGTTGATTCAGTTTCAGAATTACAACGAGCCAGTGCCATATAACGGATTTTTCAAAGGTTTCACCACTTGGTTTTTGAGTGTACACCAGATTACAAAATTTTACGAAATATTTCAAAAGATTTCAAAGATTTAAAAATATTTCGAAGATTTGAAACGGTTTCCAAAGCTTTAAAATAATGTAACGATTTCAATGAATAAAAAAGATTTCACAAACAAAGATCTAAGAAAAATTTCACAAATATTGCAAAAGATTTGAGAAAGATTTCAGAAAAATCTCCCAAAGATTTCGAACATTTCATAAAGATTACAAGGATTTCAAAGATTTTAAGAAAGCGTGTACATCAGATCTCAAATATTTTACAAAGAGTTCGAATCTTTCCAAAGATTTTAAAACATTCAAAAGATTTTAAAAAGGCAATAGTAAACCAGATAACTGACATTTTGAAAGATTTTACGCATATTTAGTTTTTTTATTATTTCAAATGAATACAAAAGATTTCACAAATATTTCGAAGATTTCATGAAAATTTCATAAGGATTTCAAAAGAATACAAGAATTCCAAAGATTTCAAAAGGCGTACAGTAGACCAGATTTCAAAACATTTCAAAGATTTTAAACGATTTCAAATATTTCAATGATTTCAAAGAAATACGAAAGACTTCACAAATATTTCAAAGATCTTAAACTATTTCAAAAGGTTTCAACAAATTTGAGAAGATTACAAAAGATTTCAATGATTTCGAACGAACACAAAAGATTTCACAAACAAAGATTAAAGAAACCTTTCACAAACAAATCAAATATTTCATAAAAATTTCAAAAGATTTTTAAAAAATGCACAAAACTTTCAAAGATTTCAAGGATTTTAAAGATTTCAAAGACGATTTATGTTCGCTGAAAATTCAGAATTTGTTTATTTATGGTTCTGCTTTCTTTAAAAAATTTTGGCAAATAAAAAGTGACATGGCTCATTTTTTACATCTAGAACAAACGGTTATTTCATTATATGTTATAAAATAAGGAGACCTGGAAAACCTTGAGTTCTTGACCTTACTTTATACTTTGAATTTCGTTCCTAAGAATCGCTGGACACCCTGAGAAAAAGGCAAAAAGTGTAAAATCCGTAAAGGTAATACACAAAAGTTATAATTTCCTGTAATTTTGGTTGTAATTTGCATTTTCCTATAAAATTGGTTTCAGTTTTTCCTACTTATTTGAAAAAAAAAATTCTCTACGAATTAAAAGGAATATCAAAATGTTTATTCATTAACATTACGTTTTGCAGAATATTGGATAAAAACGAAAACTATATTCAATAAAAGATGCCCAACAGGATTTCTGAGGATCGAAAAGGTTGATTAGAAATGACCACTGATTTTGAAAAATATCCATAACTTTCTTCTTACTGTTTTCACACTTTTTACATTCTTCTAGAGAAGAAATTATTTGAGAAAAAAAATTATTATATCAAAATAGATGTATTTCATAGAAAAATTTTACATTCATTCGGACACAATTTTAATGCAACCAATAATTTTGTAGTAAATCAAGAAAAACATTGTTTTTCGGGCTTCCCATGCAGTTTGCACCAAATAAATCAGAAATGTGTTTTTTTGTATGGGAACCAAATTTTGCAAAGTTTTTTTTTATGTAAAGAGGAAGATAATATGACTCTAGGGTGTTTCTTTTTCGTAAATGAAACAGATATTTAAAATATGCTTCAAATTTTCTAAATGGATCCCAGGGATTACCCAAGGAATCTCTAGGGTAAAATGGGGCGACGGCTGATATTAAAATATATGCAATACTCACAAAATCAAAATTTATACTTTGGTTAATTACATTTTAAATATTTTAGAAGATTTTCATTTCAAATTTTGCAAAAATTATCTTCGGAATTTTTACTTTTAATCGTTTGCTTCTGCAATCAGTGAAAATTTGCATGAATAAATATTTTATTTTTTATTTCGAAGTGTAGAAGAAAAAACTAAGAACACTTAAATAAGTATTTTAGAAGATATTACATTCGTTCATGTTAATAAAAGATACACAAAATTTGAAAAATATGTTGGCTTTGAACTTTTTATCATTTATAGAAATATTAATGAAAATATTACCTGTATACAAATTTTGAATCTTACATCAAGGAAAATTCACACTTTAAGCCAAACGTATATATAAAAAAAAAAGTTAAAAAGGAACATTACCTAATTATCTACAAAAAATTGTTAGTATCAATTTCTTATGGTATCTATATAAAATAAAATAATGATAAATAATAAAAGTTCTCCTGTATTTGGCAATATACGAGTAAGCCGTCCCGGTCAGAGGCACAACAATTAATAACACATACATTTAATATATTTATAGACTTTAACATAATATAGAGCCTTAAAAAAAGTAGGATGGCTGTTTTAATCAAGGAAAAAATTTCCGGGTTTTTTCCCGGTTCGAACAAATTTGTCACTGTCATTCAAATTAAAAAATTCTAGATTTTAAAGCTCAACATTTTTTCACTTAAAGTGATCAAATCTGAACTGCAAATTAAAGCCTTTAAAGTGGAACTATTTTCAACTTACAGCCCAAAAAATATTTGATTTAGAAGTTGTTCATTTAAACGCTTAATCATTGACACGTATAAAATAAAAGCTTTTAAAAAAATCTACCCAACGCTATGATTTTTTCACGCTATAAATTAAAAAATAAATCGATAAATTTGTATGTTCTAACAATTGTATCATTTAGATCAAATTTAAGTTAGAGAAATTAAAAATTGAATGATTTAAGCTTTTCTCAAACTGTAAACTTTTTGAATTAGAAGTTCAATTATTTAAATTTGGAGTCGCTTTAAATTTATAAATGTTTAGATCTTATTTATATTTGAAAATTCAAAACTTTCACCAATAAATTAAAAATTTTTCAAGTGGAACAAATAAAATCGTATTTGATTTAAACTTTCTTGTTTTTCACTGAAAGACAATTTTTTTTAAATTGAAAATTGCAAAGGTTTTCAATTTTTTATTGTTTAAGTTTTCCAAACAGCATTTTAAAATTCTTGAAATTAAGAATTTACGCTTAAAAATGAAGGCTTAAAAGCGGAAAATTTTCTAAGTAAGAAATTCTAGAATTGAGCATTGTTAAACGAATGATATTACAATTGTCAAAGTTAACAACTTATTTTAACATTTGAAAAAAAGTTTCAATCGAACTTATTACAAATTCCATTATATCATGTGATATATAGTTTTTAATATTTCAAATGATCCGATAGCTTTTTCTTTTAGAAAAATATAAATATAGGTAAGAGAACCTAATAAATACGACGTTCTAGAAATTTATAAAATTTCCGACCAAAAAAAATTCACTGTCAATTTCCGGTTTTTCCCGGTCTCAGAAAATGCCTGGTCATTTCCCCGTTTCCAGTTCAGTGGTTATCCTGAGTGAGGAATTGAAAATTAAAAAATTACCCTTTTCAATATTTTGACATTCAGTTTTAAAAGGTCTATGTATGAACGCGGTGGAAGCATAAGGACCTGGCGAGAAGTGCTAGATCTGAAGGTATGTGCCCGCGATGTGCACACATTTTTAAAATCAAAATACGGTGTAAATTATTGTGTGTCAAACATAAAATACTCTGAAATTCTTTGCGATTGGTTGAGTGTTGCCTGATGGACTTTCCGCAATTTCTTCGGGGGTCATTTCTTCAACTCTGCCGCTGTACATGTTTATTTTCACCCGTTTTCCGCCTTTATAATAATCATGGTCGGTAACAGGTTTATATATTGCCCGAAAAATCTTTTGTCTCCGTAATTTTTCCATTATTGCAAAGACATCCCCATTGGACGTTGATAATACAGTTTTTTCTTCGGTCGGAATGGGCTTAAGGTCACGATCTTTTGTTCTCAATCGAATTGGTTTATCGGAAGGAAAAGTGTATCTTTGTAGTTCGAATATCCGGTTCTGATTCTTGTTAGAAACAAAACGAACAGATCTTAGTTCTTCAAGTTTCAATCCAAATGTGACAAAAGAGGGATGATTAGCAGGAGGAGACCTGGCTCTCTCACGAAGAGGAAGCTCGGAAGGAGAAGGCCTGGCAGAAGCAGGTTGTGAACTTAATTCTGCAACAAGAAATAGAGAATTACATGTTTTTAAAGTATACAATGGTATGCTGATATATCATGAGTTGAGAATGTGGTGGCAATTTTCAACGTAGTAGTCAATATAGTTGTCAACATTCGACAACGTTTTCATATAATTCTGCATGTCATACAAAATTGAGGTTATGTAATCTTTCATATAATATCATTATTAGAATTAGAATATTATTATTAGAATGATTCGATGTTTATTTACATGCTATTTACACAAATACAGTAAATGCTGGTTCCAATCTTTGAAATCAAATGAAATCCGATGAACTCAACTAAAGTCATTGATGATATTCTGTGAAATCCCATTAAATCAAATCCTTCAAAATACCTTTGAATTCATACGAATACCTCAAAATCCATCTAAATCTTTTTTCATTAAAATCCATATCTAGCTACCCTATAGCACAGTCGGTACAAATATAAAATTATGTATTGCCATTTTAGCTTTTTTTGACAATGTTCAACATCGTTTTCTCACCTTTTCCTTCAAACACTATGATGTTTGTTTTGTTTACGTTAATTTTGAGGCTCATGTTCCTCATGCTTGTATTTAGTTTGTTCAACATTCTTTGCAAGTCTTCGATTGATTCTGCCATAACAACCTTATCATCTGCGGCTAACCCACGTACCCTTACTGTTTCGAGATCTACACCTTCATCGTCAAAGAGGGCCATTGGTCCATGAATATAATGAATAGCCATGAGGACATGACGCATCCTTGTCGAACACCTTGCATAATATCTGACTAGTCACTTAGTTTTCCATTAAACCTTACACTCGCTTTGCTACCAGCATATATTGTTTGTATTGCTTGTAGAAGCCATCCATTGACTCCATACTCTTTTAGGACTTCCCAAAGTTTACTTCTATCCACCTTGTCAAATGCTTTATCTAGGTCAAAAAACGCACAGAAAACTTTCTTTCCTAATCTCAAACTTTTTTCTGTGATCTGTCTTTAGCTAAATATTTTATCCGTACATGATCTTCCTGGCATAAATCCACTTTGGACTTACCATATCGTTTCATCTGTTTTTTTCATTACCCTACGGATAAGTATTTTTTGAGTATATTTCACTTACGATACTTAATAAGCTGTTACCTCCGTAATTATTGCAGTTGCATTTTCTTTCAGATATCAAAAATTCCTACAAAATTCTTTCGAATCTGTCGAAATACTTTGAAATCCCATAAAAGTATGAGAAATTGTTTTAAATAACTCAAAACCGCTTGCAATATTTGAAAAAGTAAGTGAACAATAAGTTCAAAGGTCCAGTAATTAACCCCTCAGATTTAGACTAACACAATGATAATATCAATAATGATAATTTTATAAAAATAACTTTTTGAAAATCAGAAAAAATTTATGGGGCGAGATTTGAACTCGCAACCTTTCGCATATGAGTCAATAACGTTTGTAGTGGGCTCCGAGGCCTGTTCGAAGATTTTTCTTCAAAACCCATTAGAGATGTTTGCACATTTTTTAACTAAGGCGTTCTTCTCGAAACTGGCAGAAAAGTGCTTCTTACTGCTTGAGCAAATAATGAGTGAAAAAATAAGTTGAAAGTAAGTTGAAAAGCAACTTTGTTTAGCTAAAAAAGATCTATGAATTGCTCGACTTCGTTTTGATTTCGAGCTTCGCGCTAGATAATATTATATTTATCTTGCAATACGCTCACGGTCTTCATACTTCCTCCACATATGTGCATAGAGCTTTTAAAATTAAGGGTGAAACCATTCACAACTGTAGTTTGGGGATTGTGAATTTTCTTTTGTTGAAGCTCCTTTGGCTATAACAAACACATGCTCATTATGTATCACGTGCTTCGCACTCGATTAAAATTTTTCCAAAAAGCAAACTTTTCTATTTTATGTTCAACTCTATTATATGAATATGTATATCATATTTATGTATATACCTCTCTTTGCAATTGCTTTTTCAGATTTTGCTCAATGAACTACAAATTTTCATTTTTCGTGATAACATTAATACTTATTCCTTATTTGGCATTAATCTTCGTTCGCAGCTACCCTGAAAAGTGCATTATTTCAATAAATGTATATTATCACAATTCATAATGTGCATTGATATTGAAACAGCCGTATTTTCATTGTCTTAATAATTAAAAAAGGCGAGGTAAGGAAGTTAGAGGAGTATAGGAGAATCACACTTTTGTCGGTTTTATTTAAATTGACAATTTTTTAATTCTATTTTATACTATTGAAACAAAAACTATGCATCCTTTCAAAAAATAATCAACAACAAAATTGTAGATCTTTTTCGGGTGTACAATTTTTGCGAATTCATTTTTTTTGTTCGTTCCCGCGGGTAAGCCAAGGTCTATCCATTAGGCAGGATTGACATACGCCGATGGCTGTAACTGGCGACAGGCGAAAGGAAACCTTAATATTTCGTTCCTGCAAACTTTCAATCTGTGACGTTAGCAGCCGTATTCTTTAGTAGAAGCGATTGAAGAAGCGGGCGAAGTCTGACTCTCAGAAATTGGGGACAATCTCCGGAATCCACTTCCTCCACTCACACACAATTTACTTTTACCTCACTGTCATCTAAATTTCCGTTTTATTCCTTTTTGCGCTTGGAATGTGCATGATTTAACACCGTACTCCTGTTTTACTATGCTAAGCCTATTATTTTGCTCATGTTATTATTACTGCTTAATGACTTCTGCTATTTAAATTCAACTGCGTTAATGAACCTTAACAACTTTGTTCGAGTGTATTTAGAAATGTACAAAAACCCTATCTTGTTTACAGATTTTCAAGATGGTTTGTCAGTTTATTACCGTTACCTCGAGCTGTCTTCTTCTTTCACTCTGCACACTGATTAAAAGCGGTGGTCATGATGCTTACTAATATTTAAATCTAATTTCAGTTTAAAGGGCGGGATAATTTCTGTATTTGATTTTTGCGGCTTGACCTAATTTATTCCTTTTTATGTTTTCGGCATCCCTTACCATGAATCCACCCAACTTTGCCGAGAAGCCAAGGTTTCTGGGTTCGGGCTCGCACTCCAGAATGTGCGTGGATGGTTTCATCGACCATCACATGGACGTGCAGTAGAAGTGGCGTCTTCCTCTTTTGCGAATGGGAGTTCTTCGGGACATCGGGGATCATGCTCCCGTACAGGCTCCTTCAAAAGATCCGGTTGTTTCCCAGTGCACGCTGCCGCTTACAAAGAGAGTCGCCTGGATCTTACGAATGAAAGTTTAGAGGGTACGCACTCTACACCGTTAATGCACTCCTCCTTAAAGGAGACCTCTGAGCGTGTTGCAGACTCCCGTTCCCCTAATGGCGGTGATTAGAATCGGTAGAATGAGAGGTCTTCGGGTGAGGATTATTTAGTGCATAATTATCCTTAGTACCAAAATAAATGGTCGAAGTTGGAATCCACTTCAGCCCTATACCCGAGAAACGCCTCCACCCATTTTCAGTTTTTTTGGAGTGCGGTATCAGAGGAAGAATTGTAGGGAAATACGACCCTCTCGCGTTAGTAGACATCAGAGCGGTTATTTCTGGTCCTAGACTAATTTTTCGAAATGTTTAGAACCACGTAAAAATTTTTTGCGAACGCAGGGAAGATGCAAAAACTCTCGTAACCTCAAAAGATTGAAAAAAAGGGATACTCCGTTTCCATCCCCCCTCACCAATGTACAAGAAAGCCTCCATTAATGGTGTGCCGATGAGGTCTTCAGCGCTAGATATTTGAAATGGAACAACGCAAGAGGTCAGGGATACAATCTTGTCCATCAGGCGCCGAACTAAGGTGGATACCACGCTAGACGAAAGAGTTAAATTCGTTTTTGCCTGCTCGAAGGTCCTTCGTCTTATCTTCCTCTCCAGCTTCACGGGAAAACGTCAAGACGCCTAGGCCCTGGTTTCGTGGCCTTAGTTGACCCAGGCGCTACTCAAATCTTGTCACTAGGCTTAGGACCGATCATAATTGTACGGAATACCATTTCGCGAGGCTGGGATGGAGCCTTTCGGTATGTTGCGAATGTGGAGGGCAGTAAAAGGATTCTTTCTACCTTCTGAATCAGTGCCCCATCTTGGCGGGGAAACACTGCTGCTGCATAGGTTCTTTAATCATTTTAACGCGGGGATCCCTCCCCGCCAGATGGATATAAATGACATCCACTTTAGTCCATCGCAGGAATCTGTGAGCGAGCTGGGTCGCTTTTTTAAGCGGAGAAACATGGTCCATTAATGAAAGCAGAGCTTTTCTTTTTCTTACTGATAGTTTGAATGATTAAATTAGAATACTCTAGCTGCTGATCATCATATTATATTTAAGGTTTTGAATTTGGTGCCTTTCTGCACGGGCGATTCTCCTCCCTTCCCTCCAGAAGGCGAGGCTGGTAGAGAGTGGGGGGATCGCCTTCGTGGGATTGAAATCTTTTACTCTTCAATTACGGAAGATAATTGCTGTGCTTTTACTACAGAGACCGATTCAATGCTGGAGTCATATGTGGAACTTATCTAAGGAAGAGAACCAACTTCATTTTGAAGAATTCACACGGAACTTATGAAGTACTTTTATAATTTTGTTGCTATGTCATGGCTTGTTGATTGAAGCAAAAGGTCAAGAAAAGAAGAAGTTTTATATAAATGCAACAAAATACCCATTGGATAAAAAGCCTGCCTGCTCAACAACGTTCGCCTCTCCAGATCACCCTGCGTAGGAGGAAATTCAATTAATCAAAACGAGATGTGACTAATTAATTTCCTCTCTATCATTTTCATTTCCTTCCACCATCTTAATTCCTTTCCACCAACTTACTTGCTTTCTACCAGTTTCATTTCCTCTAAACCATTACCATTCCTCCTCAACATTTTCATTTCCTTTCCATCAGCTTAATCCCTCTTAAACATTTGTCCCACCTTCCGTCCTCCTTGAACGATTCCTCCATCCACAAGAGAACCGTATCACACTGAGTCCAAAAACATTGGATTTTCTGAAACCCGCGAAACTCAGTTTTCACATAAAACCAATACCTTCTCATTGAGATGACAATATTCGGGGTAAGGTCCAGGAATCCCAAGCTAAAACCCCCTTGCCCCATTCCAGAGCAAAAGGGTAATATTGGATATGCATGATTATCGGGAGGTCATTTTATTGAAAACTAGGACTACCTTCATGATTTGCATGTTCCTCAGGCATCCCCACTCGTCGCAGAAAGTTTCTTGTTCTAAGTGACGAACTTGATGATAGTTCTGTGAGCAGACAAACAAAATTTATGAATTTTTGTAATGTTAAAAATTGATTAAAAGTAATGAAAGCGTAATTCTATGATTCTATTTCATTTTGTCTCAGTCGTTGAGGCCTATTGCGAATATTCCTTGAAAATGTTGAATCGAGTCATCCGTGGTGTGTTTTTGATAGGGGCTAATCGAAATAACGTTAACCCCGTTTTTGTCAAATGTCCATGTTTTGAGACCTTCTGAACTCGCATAACAGGTTTTCGCGAATTTTTCTGTCTGTACGTGGATACGTGTGTCTGTAGACTTTCAGTCTTAGGCAAGATAACTTCCGAAAGAATTGCCTGATTGGATTGGCCTTTGGTATACTCTTTTAATGTCCTAAACTGAAGGTCAAGTTCGTTAGAATTCTATGTACGACCATTCGTAATACTCGAAAAGAAGAACAATTCATCCTGATACTTTTTTCGATAAAAAAAAATACCAGAGTTACAGCATTTACAAAATTGAAAAAAAAGCAAACGAAAATAAAAATTATAAGCCAAATAACGCAGAATATGAAAAAAGTCAAGAAATGCAAAATTTTCCTTTTTGAACGCTCTACTAGATGATCTTTACAACTTTCTGAATTTTTTTGGAAAATTAAAAACTCAAATTTTGATCGCCGAAAAAGTAATGAAAAATAAAAAATTCCATTTTGGGTCAACCTATGCAAGATAAGACAAAAGATGGTGAAACAAAAATTAGGCACTTAAGAAAGATCTACAAATTTTTAATAAATCACTTTTTGACAGGATGCGTAGGTTTTGTCTTAATCGTAAAAAACAACATGAAGGATAAGTAATAAAATTCTTGAACAAACGACGCAAGGTACGACAAAAAATTGATCAACAATAGTTATACTCCCAAATGAGATCTATAAATTTTTTACTAATCATTTTTTGATGGAACACACAGTTTTTGTGGTTGTTCCAATCGTAAAAAGTAACATGAAAAAAAATTTTGGAAAAATGATACAAGGTTCGAAAAAAAAATTAATAGACAAAAGTTGTATACCCAAAAAAGAATCTAGAAATTTTTAATTAATCATTTTTAGATTGGACGAGTAAACCATTCATCTTAATTATGGAGCGTTAGGAATCAAAGAAATGTTTTTTTGTTTGTTGTTGCTATTACTTTTTTTTGAAGAAAAGTTCTGAAAACTCGTTTATAATGTTATGAATCTAAATGTTACAATTGTTTTGCTTATTTGAGCAGCCAAAAATTGATACGATATACATGTAGAATAGATATCCTATTATTAGCTCTTTTTTAGAACCCCTCACTTTGTACTCATGCATTTGGGGAATTTATAGCAAAAGACACCTTTTGAATCAAAAGTTCCCCGAAGTTTCACCTGGTATATTAAGTTCTATAGTGCTTTTAGGTTCATTATGAAATTCACTATCAGGTTATTTGCCACTTTTTGCCACTTTTGATATTTAACTAATTAGCTATTAGATTAATTAATTAGATTAATCAGGTATTATCCCAAAAAAATAGAATTCCCGACATTCTAAAATTCCCGAATTAAAAAGTTCCTTAATAATGAAATTCTCAAACAATTCATAATATTACCGAATTTAGAAATTCCCGAATAATAACATTTCCAACATAAAATTACAGAATTATAAAATATCCGAACTCAAATATTCACGAATTTAAATAATTAAAAAAGTCTGTTTTTGTTCGTCTCGAGAAAATTGTGAAGTTGGAATAGGGTTAATATTAGATATCATGATTATTGGGGGTATTATTTTATTGAAAACTAGGGCTACCTTCATGATTTGCATGTATCTCGGGCACCCCTATGAGTCGCAGAAAATCCCTTGTTCTCGGTGACGAACTGGATGCTATTTCTGTGAGCAGACAAAATTTATGAGAGTAATTCGATTTTTCTCTTTTATTTCGTCCAAGTCGGTTAAGGCCTATTGCGAATATTCCTTTAAAATGTTCATACTCAAGTACAGTTGACGTGCATTGCATCATTACATACATTTAAAAATTTAAAAAAATACGAATTTCTATCATGTCAAATTTGATTTAATCGAGTCATCTATGGTGGATTTTTGATACGGTCTAATTGAAATTACGTTAACTCCGCTTTTTTGAAAATGTAAGCCTGGACATAATAAGATATTTTTTAATTTGAAGGAGTCTTAAAAAATGCACAATTTCAAAATATCAAAGGTTTCATATTTGAGATTCTGCAGTTTAGACTCTTTTTATATCTGCATATTGAATAGTTTAATTTCATTAATTAACCGTTATATTAAAACGTGACAAATGAAAATGTTTAATATAAGAACGCGATTTTGTAACACTTTCAACTTTATTGAAACAATCATAAAGCCAGTATTGTGAGAGTTTTAAATTGTTTACATCACCTCCACTAGCATTACGTATTTACAAGTGCTTGATTAAAAATGTGAAAACAAAAATTATTGACACATCTAATCTTTTTTAGTAATTATCAAAATTCAATAATAAAAACAGCACTGAATTCAGAAATCTCAAAATTAGGGCAAACAATAGTTAGGAAAAAGAAAAATTAGGGCGAACTGCAATTCCTGTCTTTTAAAATGAGGGAAAACGCTAATTCGACACTTTAAAAATGATAATCATCGGTCATTCGGAAATATAAAAATTAGGGCATATGTTAATTCGAAAAAATACAAATTGAGGCCAGTGATAATTCGGTAAAATAAAAATTGTGCGGCAAACTGTTATTCGGTCAAATGATTTTTGGTAATATATTAGAGAAAATATTAGGGAAAATAAAACTCGGAGAATATTCATGCGCCTATCCACAATTTCACAACGAAAAAAATCGACAAAAAAAACTCCACTAATTGATTAGTAACCGAAATCACGAAGAAACTTGTCGATATTTTCACTTATTATCACTCAATATTACTAATTCAATTATAACATTTTTACTGATTCAGATTTGGAAAAGTGAATAAGATGAACTTCATCTTCATGATTTGACAGTATTCCATTTGAATTTTGAAATCTTTGTTCAATTTCTTTTCTTAATAGAAAATTTTTCTAATTGTAAATTTAAGATTTAAAAGTTTGAATAACTCATTCTAGCAATTATGTGACATGGATTATTTTGCTGAAATTGTAAAAGATCCTATTCCAACATTACCTTTTTTTATATTAAGTTACGCATATTCTCTGTTTGTAGATTTTAAAATCAAATCTTCTTTTACATCAGCCTTTACTAAGGGCATTTAGCCTCAAAGTAGCGATATTATAAACTTTTTTTCAAAATCCTTATTTTCTGAGAAAAAAGCAAGGCGGAATTTACAAGGTAAAAAATATTTTTAAACTAATGAAAATACGCTGTGAATCGCGGATTTTATTTTTCCTCCCTAAGAGATGTTTTTTATTGAAAATATGAAAAGCTTTTAAAATCTCGAGTTCAAAAGTGAAGATTTTCATACTTCGACTCTGAAAATTAAAAATTCAGGGAAGTACGATAACACTTGAATCTTATAAAATGAGTTTTTATTTTGAAAACTATGAAACACTTTGGCTTTGATAATGCCACGAAAGTGTCGACAAATGGTCACTTGTTAGTTGGTTTGAAAATCAAATTGTTATCCATCATTTTGACAATAAAGTTACTTTTGCTGATGACAAAAATTAAGCACTTGTGAATACGTCCAATTCGATTAAGTTAAATTCTACATGGTAAAAATAATGTTTTTCACGTTTTATAAATACTTATTTATTTTATTCTTACCAATAAAATTAAGAATAATGATCAATGTAAACACCGCACTAAAAAAAATCCTCATGATTTCAAAATGCAGTGAAAACTGATAAAGGTCTAATTTTGGGAACAGCGTAACTAGTGAAAATTCTGATTTGTCGGGTATATATACTATTCTGAAGTATTGGTATTTTTCCTTTTCCTGAGCATAGATCGCAAGAGGTTTATTTATTAGGATTCGTGACATCATAACTATTATTTCTCATTCCTTGAGACAATCATATAATTTATGTTCAAAGTAAACTTAAATTAATGACTCATGAGTTTCAGCACTATTTTTCACGATTCTTCTAAATGATTCATCATACCAAGAAAAGTAATCTAAAAAAGAATGGGTTTTAGGGCTTCGTCTTAAGTGCTGAAAAAGGTGGCAAATATTTTTACTTAAGAGCTTTTTCTTCGAAAAAATAAGTATTTTGTTATTTTACTGTATTTAAAAACTTTCAGAAAGAGGAAAAAAATTATACCTTTTTGAACAAAATACCTTACCTTTTCAAAAAAAGGTAAGAGCTTAGGTAATTGAAAAAAAAAAGATGAGAGACAAGTGCAGAGAGTCATTTATCTGGTTTCGAATTACTATTTTTGGGTGACGCATAGTAAAAAAAATGATTTTGGGTTTATAACAAAAGTTTTGCTGGAAAAATAAAAATGGTTCCATAGAACAGTTCTTTTGCGATCATGAAAATTTTTTTCTTTGAGCATGCAGAAAATTGAGAGCGAAGCTTGAGTATTATGATGAGAATAAGTTCCCGAAGGCCAATAGAGCCTTCAGTAAATTAATTTCCTTTTTAATTCAACATCAGAAACAAATTCAATAACCTTTTTAAAGGTACGGAAAGGCACAAGGTACGGAAAAAATTTAATGAACAAAAGTTGTTTACCCGAAAAGAATCCAAAAATTTGTTATTGCTAATTTTTAGATAGAACAAGTAAATTTTATTTTAATAGTAAAAAACAAGATTAAAAATTAAACTTTTGGAAAAACGACATAAGATTCTCCTTAATTTCGTTCGGATCCCTAGAAAATTCACATTTTAAGACAAACGCATATGTCAAAAAGTTAAGAAGGAACATGATTAAATTAAATCATCTATTTTGCAATATATCAGTAAGTCGTCCCGGTCAGAGGTACAACAATTAATAATACATGGCTAATTGTCAAATTGGAGTCAAATTTTAGCTCCTACATTTGCAATCACATTATTATTAGGAATTAAATATTTCATAACGGAAATTAATCTTATCACATCTAAAATTTTAGAATCCAAAAGGGGCAATTTTAAAAATGAGAAATAATAATGAAATTCGTACATGAAATACGGAAAGTGGATTTGAGGTTAGGAGTTTGATGAAAGAGAGCGTGAGCTTTCAAAAAGTTTAAAAACGAATAATGTAACACATGCCATTTAGAAAAAACAAAATATTTAACTATTGTAGATAGTTTTTTCGAATATAATTGAAGGTCACGTAATAAACTGAAAGCCTAATTGTTACTATTATTTTTTATTTCAATAAAGACGTTTTTAATTTCACAAATGGAAACAACGTGACTGTAGTACAATTAAAGATTCAAGATTCACTAAAACTATTCAGATGATTTATTATGCAGTATTTGAAATTTATTAAAATCTATGAAATCGTGTAAAATTTTTATATTAGAATCTCAGCACCTTTTAGCTGTAATAAGAAATCTACCTACCCGTTTTGTAATATAATTTCCAACACATCTTTTCCTTTCTAATTGACTTTAACCCACGTACGGGAATTACGTTTTTGTTGTCAAAATGCACTTTTTAGTTTTAATATCGAATTCACAAAAAAAAAGAGTTGATGTTTTAAGCACGATTTTATAGAATCTTGTATTAAACAATATGCTTAATATTTCTGTATTTATTACTCAACTGTAGCTACGATATTTTACTAGAAAAAAAGACGTACGGTAATGACGTCTGAAATGACAAAAATCGAGAGACAGACTTTAAGGTTTTTACAATATTATTTATTAGAGTTGAGAAATGTATGTACAAATTTAATATGATAAGCGTTTTTCAGGTTGCTGTGTAAAAAAAAAGTAGAAAATCTGTTTATCCTTGTGCAAAGTGAGGTTGGGACTCCGCGCCGTACGGGAATCACGTTTGAGGTATTCTTATATTAAATTGAAGTGAATAGGAACAGAAATGAAAAAAAAGAACTGCCCATTTTGTAGAGGATGATAATAACTATTTATTAAATTAAAGAACAAATCAGTACGAGTTTCTGAGTTAATGTTATATACTGGGACTTCAAGGTTGCTTTCAGTTTGACAATTATTCACATAAATTTGATATTTATAGACTGCAACATAATACAGAGCTTCAACAAGAGCAGGATGTCTGTTTTAATCGAGGAAAAAAATTCCGGATTTTTGTCTGGTTCGAACAAATTTTGTCTCTGTTATTGAAATTCAAAAATTCGATATCTTAAAGCTCAAAAGCTTTTGACTTGAAAAGATGAAATCTGAACTGCAAATCGAAGCATTCAAAGCGAAAATATTCTGGATTCAAATGTTTTAAAATTACAGCTCTAAAAATTTTTGATTTAGAAGTTATTAATACGTTTAGAAGTTATTGACGTTTTCATGCTTCTAAATTGTGCCTAAAGGACCATATTTGAGCGGACTGTATGCGAACAGTTTTCGCGCATGCGCAGTTTGAAGATGGCTTACTTTAGACACTTCTTGAAAATCTGCGCACGCGCACTTCCGAGATGAGGTACTTTAGACACTGGCATAGTTAACTTTAAACATTGGTGTTGGTATCTTAACGCTTTCTATAAGTTTGCATATTTAATGTTGTAGATTAGACTTTTCACTGTATACTGGCGACATCTGAAGGGCAGTGTGAAAACCACTTCGTTAATTGGGAGCAGTTTAGTGTAACAGCTCTTTCCCTAGGGATCGCGGAACCTTATAGCTGGTGGGAGGGCTTACGGGTCTCACTGGACTATAGATCTGGAATAGGTGAACCAGAGAGGCTGCATCGCGGGGTGTAGCTACTCTGGGAAACTGACACACTCTAGTCGGTGGGACTCAAAATAAGGAGCGATCCTTCCAGGCATGGAGAATAGACACAAGGAGACCAAAGTAATGTAACGAAAAATGAGCATATTTTTTCGCGAAGTACACACGCCTAAACTTCCCGTTCGTGGCGCTGGTATAAACATATGTACAAAAAATATGGCCGCTATACACGGCAATATTTGTACATATCTGCATACTAGCGCCACGCACGGGAAGTTCAGGCGCGATTACTTTGCGAAAAAACATGCTCATGTTTCGTGAAGTCAATGTACAGGACTTTGGTCTCCTTATGTCTATTCTCCATGCTTCCAGGGCAGGGATGGCCAACGAGAGGTTCTGACGCTTCTCCTTTCCTCCCGTTTCTTCCCTTTCTCCGAGCGCCTTATCGAGAGTTCTCCTCTTCTCGTTTCGTTATACCACATGGTCCCAACGAAGGTGGTAAGAGAGGGGATCAGGAACTGACAGATTTTTACTCTTTTACTCTCGCGTTGGACATCCCTGTTCCAGGGGGTAATAGCAAAGCCTTCTGGAATATCGAAGGCGTGAGTGCTCATGCTCCCAAGCTACGATGTGATCGGCGTGTCAATGGCTGACTGGCACCAGGGTGACTTTTGGAGACCACGTCGAATCCAATAGTATCTAGACCCTCCCCTGCAAGCGGGGTTCTGCAGGAGGTGTTCCTTCTTTCCCTAGCTTCTTGTGGGACCAAAATGAGCGGAACACGTAAAATAAAAAAAATAAAAAATTAGAGGCCCGTTCAGGGCCCTCTTCTAACCCGCCGCCAAAGGTGGAAGGCACCTTAGGGAACAGTCCACCAGGAATGGTGCAAACTTCTGACAATGATGACGACAGTTTTGTCGACACGGTGGAAGGGCAGCTAAACTCTCCGTAAGAAAGAGGCAACGTAGGGAAGCACAACAATAGAGAGACTGCTGCTATTCAAAGCTCCTTTCCATTTTAAGCAAATTTTCTCTCAAATGAGAACTTCCTCCAGGTTCATCATTAAGTTGACCTCTAAGCTGGAACAACTGTAATCGATCCACAACATATTTTCCAGTTATGTAATCTAAGAGAAAATGAAGATCTTTTACACATCCTCGCCAAATGTCTAATCTCTTCGCCCGTTAGCAATCATTACTTGCGCAACATTGGCATGATAACCGAGAACAATCTTCACTTATTATTGTCAAATATAAACCCTGAAATGCTTCGCTCGATACACAACTTTATAAGTACATGTTTGAAAATCAGAGCTTTCTGTCTATTCGAATAATACACTGCCGGAACTCGACCAGTATGACCTAACAACCTATTGTACATACGATATTATAACTTTTCCTTAATTTTGATATTTATCTTAATTTTATCGATTTTTGTAATAGTGTATATTTGAATAAATTTCCTTAGGTCTTACGGTCAATTTGTTAATAAAACATTCAATCAGTTGACATTTTGTTTTATTATAATAATGATAGCATGCTACGTACGTTTCGACACTACTGTGTGTCTTTTTCAAGCAACCTGTAATATTACGGAGTAAAACATGTAAAAAAGAGTTATTTTTTTGGAGTTAATACTAATTTCAGTGTCAATTTCAATGTCGAAAACTTATAAAAAAACACGAAGACAACTTTTTAGAAGCCCCAAAATTTAAGGGGACTTCAATCCAAATCACTACATTTTTAACAGTATTTTAGTTTCTTGATAAAAGTCTACTATAATAACAGTATAGGACGTAGGAACAACGAGAATGACAAGCAATTTAATCTAGGGGAGACCTCCCTACAGTGGATAGCAAAAATTGGTAGATTTCAGTAAACACGAAGTAGGATATATATCAAAGAGCTGTTATGATACAAATGAAGCTAATATATATTCACCTATGTGGTGAGATATCAATAAAAATTAATTCGTTAGCAAATAAAAAGCTATTGATATTATTTTGAGGTGGTAAAATTTTATCCATTGATGGCAGGTTCAGCCTACAGTGGAAATTCAATTCTACACCGCGAATCAGCATAGAAAGATGTTTTTATATGTACTCCTAAATATTATTTTATACCGATGCTACTGTCAGAACAAACAGAAAAATAATATAACTTCGATTTCGGATAAAATTAGCAAAAATATAATGTCATTTATTTCGCGCATATTTCACAACACGTCTTTCAGTGGACAGGTCAGGTGAGGTTAGGATTTCCACCAATCTTGCTGTGTCAAAAGTACCTAGAAAATACCTATATAGAAATTGTGCATGGTGAGGCTATTTCTACTTGCGGGAAATTCAAAATCACTCATTTTAAAAGCTGTTCAAGTTGAGCGATAAAATAATTTAAAATGAAGAGTTTAATGCCTAATATTTACTGATGATTGTAGAGACAATTGAAATCTGTGGATCTTAAAATTTTGAAAAAAAATTAAGATGGGATGTAAAAAAATGTATTCAGGGTATACAGAAAATGTCTTCTATAAAAATAAAAAGTTGGAGACTATTTAAACACTTAAATTTTGTTTAAATTGTTACAAAAACATCAAATTTGGTGCGCGACAAGTTTACTATGTTCATTAGTTAAAAAAAAGTATTTCAAAACAAATTTTCCACAATTTTATTTCAAAACACATTTTTTTGCACATGCTACGCTGCAGCTAAGTATCTACTATACCTATGTTCAAGTTCAAGGTATCAGCTGATTCTGCCTTCTGCTAGTTTAGTACCAACCTATGAGTGTAAATTATCTCTAAAACTTTTCACTAAAAATCCACTGTAGGGATGACGCTGGTATCCATAGTAGGAAAATGAGAGTCTCCAGGAATATATTTATAATAATTTTCTTACGTAGAACGTAAGATTCTACGGTCAAAAATATTATAGTTTAATGAACAAGGTTTATCAAACATATATCATTAAACAAAATCACTCTGAAAAATTGTATTTACTTGGAAAAAATGACTAAAGTTGAGGACAAAGTTTCTTAATCATGTCAAAAACAGTTTTTTATACTTCTTTCTTTTATTATAATTAAGTATAACATGAAATTCCGTTTTATGATGCATTTTTATAAACTAAAATCATACAAAATGCGCAAATTAGGTTTACTTTAGGCATTTCGCTTTTATTTACAAATGTCCACTGTAGGAAGCTATCCACTGTAGGGAGGTCTCCCCTACTTGTAATAGTGGCCTTCCCTTGCCACAGAATCTTGTATTCTTGAAGGCAATGAATATACATACATACATACATACATACAAACAAATAGAGAGACTGCAAAGCGCTGCTCGCAAACAGCAGCCAAGGCACCCCACAGAGGGCAGTGGCTGCGGAAACTTCACCTGGAGCAATTGCTCAGGTTTATCTTATGGGCAAAAGGAAAAAGGACTCCAGAGAAACTCCTTCAAACAGATAGCTGAAACGGCAGAAGGCCCTGGATACTCAGAGCCTCAATTTCGCGCAGAAGGCCAACAACGCCCTGGTGAGAGTTGTCGTTCCGTTGGGTTATTCTAAAACCTACCTAACTCTCGAGGAGTTGGACAGGCTGAGGGAGAAAATCTCTAAAGCGATTGATAAGTTACCGTGCGAGGGGCGTGTCTGAAAAGGTACCGCATAGCGATGATACTGTTTCCTGGCAACCCTGAGGATCCATCGACAGTTCCAAGGTTCCTGAGCTTTCAGAAGCCGAATCTAAAAACCGATTCTTAGAAGGTGTATTCTGACAGGCAGGGATCCAGGCAGAAGGTGAGCGGCTGGATTCTAGTTATTGGTCTTCCCGAATCCTCAATCAGAGCCCTTGCGGCTCTGGATTACCGACCCTATCTGGGGGCGGGTAGGGTTACCTTCTGGGTGACTCAACTGGGATCCGTAGGAAGTCCAGAAGCGTCTGATGGTGCCCCGAATTAACCTCTCAATGGCTGGCACGGAAATCCCCATGATGCAGAATTATTTGCACCACAGCAAAGGAGCCTCGGCGGTTCTAGCCAAACGCATGTCAGTGGTACAGACCGCGTTTGCCCTAATGCAGGAACCCTGGTTGCACAGGAAAATGATTAGTGGCTTATCAGGGTGTGGCACCATACATAAGAGGCCGCGCGAAAAAACGTCATGGTTATGCATAGCGGGCGATGCTGAGGTACCCCTGCCTCCCAGAGAGCTGGATACTCTAATTCGCCACTGCCAGCAGAACAGGATTCCGCTGCTGTTGGGCTATGATGCAAACTCCCACCATACGGTGAGGGGGAGCACAAACATCAATGACAGAGGGAGAGATTTAATCGAATACCTAGCGGGTACTGAGCTGAAGATTCTGAATCGGGGTGACACTCTCACATTCCAGATTGAAAACAGGAATGAGGTTCTTGATTTGACTCTATGCTCGAATGAACTGAGAAACAAGGTAGTGGGCTGGAGAGTCTTCGATGAGGAGTCACTCTCGGTTCACAAATATATCTTGTTTCGCCCAACCCTAGGAGAACCGATGGTTTCAAAGATCAGAAACCCCAGAAATACACTTGCGACTCATATAAAGAGGACTCCAATGTAGGATTGTGGAGTTTCCCACAAGCTATGGAACCATTGATGAGTTAGAGCCCGCCGAAGGAGCAGACTGGTGGAACACCCACCTGGAGAAACTCCGTGAAAAGACAAGAGCATTGTGCAACAGGACAAATATAACTAAATTGCCTTCAGACTAGGACATCTATAAGACAGCCCAGTATGAATACAATAAAAATATAAGACAGTATAAAGAGAAAGTTGGAGGTGCTTCTGCAAAGAATCGAAGGATATTCCGGAAACAGCGAGGCTCCACAAGATCCTGACGAAAAACCCGGAAGCTCGGCTCGGGCTAATGAGGCTTGATAGCGGTGAGTTTGCTGAAGATGAAGAAGCGAGGCTAAATCACTTGATGGAAGTTCACTTCCCCAGTTTTCAGCGAATCGGAAAAGACCAGGAGGTGGAAGGGTGGGGACGATTTTTCAATTCTTTTGTTACTGCTTCTCGTTAGACCTTATGTTATTCGAATTCTTTCTATGTTTAGAATCTCCCCTTTTTCATAAGGGTTGTTTGTGAATAATCGTTTTTTCTCTGTTAAGCTATACCTATATTGATATAATTTTGATTCTGGAAAGCATAATCAAATATCTTTGTCAAATTTTTTTTTTCTTTGTCCTTCTAATTCTGTATTGAAATATTTTTTTCGGTTTTAGTTCATAGTTTTTTAACGGTTTTCCCCATAAAAAAATTCCAAAAAAATCTAAAATTCTGCATTGAGATAAAAGATTACTTGAATCAAAGAAATGTAATACCATATAAGTCCTATCAAATATTTTATTAACCGAAATAATTTTTGCTTACAACAGAAATGATTTTTTCGCTTGACAAACATCATTTCTATTTGACAAAAAATAATTTACAAACATAATTTCAGTATAAATTTATTAAGTTAAATTAAATAAAACAATTATGAGAAATAAAAGTTCTCCTTTATTTTTCAATATATCAGTAAGCTGTCTTGGTCAGAGAAACAACAATTAATAACACATACATTCAATATTTGTAGACTTCAATATAATATAGAGCTACAACAAGAGCAGGATGGCTGTTTTAATCGAGGAAAAGAACTCTGGGTATTTTTCCGGTTCGAAAAAATTTGTCACGGTCATTGAAATTAAAAAATGCAAGATCTTAAAGCTAATTTTTTTCATTTGAAGTGGTAAAATCTGAACTGTAAACCAAAGCATTTAAAGTGGAACTATTTTGATTTCAAAAGTTTTAAAATTGCGATTTAAATTTCTTTTATTTTGGATGTTTTTTATTTAAACGCTTAATAATTGACGCGTATAAAATGAAAGCTATTAAGAAATTTTAAAGCTACCCAATGCTGTCTTTTTTAACGCTATAAATCTAAAAATAAATCTATATATTTGTATGTTTTTAAAATTATATCATTTAAATCAATTTTAAGTTAGGAACATTAAAAATTAAATGTGTAAACTCTTCTATGATGTAACTTTTCAAATTAGAAGTTAAGTTATTCAAATTTTAATTCATTTTAAATTTATAAATATTCGAATCTTATTTATATTTGAAAATTCGAAATTTTCGTCAACAAATAAAAAATTTTTTGAACTGGAACAGTTAAAATGGTATTTTATTCAAACTTTTTTATTTTTAATGAAGGTCAATTTTATTTTAAATTGAAAATTGGGAACGTTTTCAATATTTTATTGTTCAAGTCTTCCAAACAGCATTTCAAAATTTCATCAAACTAAAATTTCACGCTTAAAAATGAAGGCTTTAATGCGCAAAATGCTCTAACTAAGAAATTCTAGAATTAAACATTGTTAAATGAATGATTTTATAATTGAAAAAATAGCAATTGAATTTAACATTAAAAAAATTTTTAATCGAAGTTATTACAAATTTCATCATATCATTTGATATGAAGTTTTTGATATGTCAAGTGACTCGATAGATTTCTCGTCTGAAAATTTATAAATATAGGTAAGAGAACCTAATAAATACAGTCAAACCTGGATTTAGCGAACCTTGATTCAGCGTTTCCGAGAATTGTCGCTGCGCAGCGGGGATGCGTGAGAGGACCTCCGGGTGGGGGGGGGGTGTTCAGCCAGGCATGACAAAACAGAGAGAGAAACAGGAGAGAGACAAAATAGTTCGGCGAGCCTGGATTGAACGCGGCCGTCAGCCCCAAAACCGGCGCTAAATCCAGATTTGACTGTACGATATCACATAAATTTGTAAAATATCAGGTCAAAAAGAAATTCACTGTCGATTTCCGGGTTTTTCCGGTCTCAGAAAATTCCCGCTCATTTCCCCGTTTCATAAACGTTCGAAGAACGCGCGATGGGAATGTGTCCGCGCTGCGAACCAATTTTTCAAGTCAAATAACGGTGTAAGGAATTGTGCTTCAAACACGAGATATACTATAATTCTTTTTGATTGGGTGATTGCTGCTTGCTGGACATTCCTCTATTTCTGCTGAGGTCATTTCTTTAACCACGCCGCTGTCCATGTTTATTTTTGCCCGTTTTCCACCCCCATAAATAACAGGCTCGGTAAGAGGTTTATATATTGGCCGAAAAATCGATTGTCTCTGTAATTTTTCCAGTATTGCAAAGACGTCCCCATTGGACGCTGATAATACAATTTGTTCTTCGGTTGGAATAGGCTTATCCTGTTTAGTTCTTGTTCTCAATCGAACTGGTTTATCAGGAGGAAAAGCGTATCTTCGAAGTTCGTAAGTCCTGTTCGGATTCTTGTTGGGAACAAGTCGAATAAATCTAAGTTCTTCAAGTTTAAATCCAAGTATGACAGAATAGGGATGATTAGCAGGAGGAGACCTGGATCTCTCACGAAGAGGAGGATCGGCAGGAGAATGAGACCTGGCAGATGAAGGTTGTGAACTTAATTCTGCAACAAGAAAGAGAGAATTACATTTTTTTAAAGTCCACAGTGTTATGTTGTTATATCATGAGTTGTGAATGTGGTTGTAATTTTCAACGCAGTAGCCAATATAGTTGTCAACATTTTGCAAAGTTTTCATCTAATTTTGCATGTCATAAAAAAGTTGACGTTATGTTATCTTGTATATAATATTATCATCAGAATGAAAATATTATTATTAGAATTATTTTATGTTTATTTACATACTATTTACACAAATACAGTAAATGCTGGTTCCAATCTTTTCAAATCCATTGAATTTCGGTGCCCTCAAGTGAAGCCATCAGAGCATAAGAAATTGTTTTAAATAACTTAAAACCACTTGCAGTATTTAAAAGAGTAAGTAAGCAATAAGTTTAAAGGTCAAGTGGGTAATTCCTCATATTTAGACTAACAGAATCATAATATTAATAATACCAATTTCATGAAAATCAGTTTTTAAAATTCGGGAAAAATTTATGGGCTAAAGATTTAAACAATAGGGGTAATAAAACTATTGCTCAAAGCCGCTACACTCCGAATTCCAACTTGACCTTATGGCGACATGTCCTAACCAGTCGTGGTTTGAGGCCAGGTAATGCAAATCTTCGGTTGACAGATAAGGGCAAGGCACCACAGTCGATATCCCCTCTTCACCACCCACAACGCTTTCCTTTCACTTTTCCTTCACACTTACCCCCGTTTTTTCAATTGTTTGAGAGCTGAGGAAGGTATAGCCCCCTTGGAACGTTTTCCGGAGAGCTGGAGCGAATTTTGAACTAGTGACTCGCGAAAACGTCAGCTGTTGCTTAACTTCCTAACAGTCAAGGTCTTGAATCGGTTCCCCAGTCAAAGATCTACTTCTAGATCAGACACTCGGCCTGAGTTAGGAACCGGATCAACGACTGTTCCCTAGTTCAAGCCCTTAGTCTCTTTTTGGCCTTTGTCGGCGCAAGCGGTACCGTTACGCCCTCGCTAGTTCTCTCCTGCGGATGAGCCTTCGATTCGTAGCCAGTCCATATTTTATGTTTGCCCGGAAAACTCCTTTTCGGAGTAACGCCAGTAGTTTTAAGCCAGCTATCTAATCACCGATTTCTCTAGGGCAGATCATCTTCTCGACTCCTGGGAAAACTCGACAAGGGTTTGCCTACAAACTTCGCAGGCGAGCGCGACAACGGGAGAGTTACTAGTAACTCCGACATATACAATCATGAAAACAGAAATAGTCGCGAAATCTCAGAATTTCATCGACGGTCACGGGCGTTTCTTCGTGGATACAGGGTCTCAGGTCAACTTAATAGAACTGTCTTCACTGGATTTAAATACCGACATTCACGTTTATGATAGGCTTTCAGTGACAGGGATAACGACAGAGGAATTTGGGAGTCTGGGATCGGCTGTAGTGAAGCTTTTAGGCACGGAAACAAAATTATATGTTTTTTGCGATTCTTTTCCGATTACATGAGAAGGAATGATTGAACTCTAGGTTTTGCGTCCTGAAAAGGCTGAAATATTATTTGACCACGACACGATAGTCTTAGATAGCGATCCAATTTGACCCATTCCATTCATTAAGGAGACACAGCTCGACTTCGCTTGATTCTCCAGAAGGTGTTTATATCGGCCACGCAGCGTTATCTGTGCATAACGGACAGTTCTTCACGATGGCGGTAAATAGGAATACGTGACGATAGAAGTTCCTCCTCAGGAACTAACACCGCATGATGTTTTTGACAAAGAGTCCGATTGCCTCGACGACGTTCTTCTTAGCGAATTGACTCCAAATCTCGCGCTTGACGAAAGATTGGCCCAAAATAAACAAAAAATAAAATTCGACAAACTCTGTACACTCAGGCAACGGTGTGTACAAAGCTACCTCAAAACATTCCCCCACCTCTTTCTGGTCGAAAGTAACCGTTTGTCCTGAGCTAATCTCTCTCAACACAGAATACCCACTGTGGATGACTTTCCCGTTTTCACCAAACAGTACCGCCGTCCTGCAGCGCAAAAGGCCGAGGTACGAAGGCAAATCCCTTAACTTTTGGAAAACGACGTAATCAGTCCTTCAAGCTCAGCTTATATCTCCCCACCTTATTTGGCCGATGAAAAACCGGACGAAAATAGGAACAAAGGATGGCGTCTCGTGATTGACTATCGTGCTCTTAGCGAGAAAACGATAGGAGATGCCTACCTTGTGCCAGACAAATGAAATTTTGGACCATTTCGGCGGCGTACGGCACTTTCGGTTTTTGACTTAGCTGCCGGATTTCATGAAATTCCGATGGCCATTATGATAATTGAATACCTTTCCAAATAAAGGGCGTTCCAGTCACACCTTCCAAAGGTTGATTGATCGCGCTTTAGTTGGATTGGAAGGGGTAGAGTTATATGTGTACATGGACGACACTGTCCTGTACGCCTCTACACTTAATGAGCATGATCAGAAAATATTTGGCCCATTCAGACGTCTTGAGGAGGCAGGGCTTCGTCTACAGCCCGAGAAGTGTACCTTTTTGTCAACGGAGGTGGCATATCTGGGTCACATTGTTCCCGCAGAGGGGCTTCGCCCAAATACAAAGAAAATTGAGGCTGTAAGGAATTTTTCAGTACCAAAGCATAAAAAGATGTTGAACAGTTTTTGGGACTAATTGGATACAACCGGAGAATCATTCCCAACATTGCAGCCAGATCCAAACCTCTGTCAAGTCTCCTAAGAAAACAGAAAAAATCTACTTGGGAGAAGGAACAATGCCAAAACTTTTCGAACGCTTTCATCCTTACAACTGACGCTTCTAACATCAAAATTGGCGGGGTTTTAAGTCAAGGTAAAATCGGCGAAGATCTCCCGGCTGCATTCGCCTCCCGCACCTTAAATTGAGCGGAAGTTCATCATGAACTGGAATGTCTAGAAATAATTAACTCGAAAGCGGACGCGCTTTCTAGAAACCTCGTTGACCAGAGCCCAAGTGCAAAGACCTTACCCATCGCAGGCATACCCAAAAAGAGAAGGGGTATACCTCGAAAATCGGCCGCAATGTCAGATTTTACAGCAGTTCCTGCTTCAGTATCAATACCGCAACCCCGCCATATAGATACATTACCAAGCAGGATGTGGAAATCGCATAACGGGTGAAGCAAAGTCGGTGGCCAGCCAAGCACTTCCCCAACTACTCCTACTCGTCCGATGATGAGCGTGACGATTGCGACCTGATTAAAAAGAAATCCCGTCGAAAGGCCTTGAAAAATCATGTTTTCAGGCCTCCGGATGATAGCGATTTTTCAATGCCACCGAGCGAAGATTCCTCCAGAAACCTGTTTTCCGAAGAATCAAATTGCGATTCGGCCGGTAGAACTCCCATTCGCCGACCTCAAAAGTCTCGTGCCGGAACAAGTAAGAGAGATAACTACTTACACCCCAATCCTCTGGAACCACCCTCAGTGGTGAAAAATGGTTTATTCAGACATGTCCCTGTATCCGAGTGCGCGGACGGAATCCTGCTCCTACTGTTTTCCGACCACCAATCCACAATTCCAATGCGGACTCGATTGACGCAACCTTAAACGAAAATGATGAGACCACAGGACCAAAAACCCAGTCAACCCAGGAAAAATCGCCCCTCATCCAACCAGTACAGAATCGCACCCTTCCGCCAGCGAATTTAGGTACAAATAAGATACCGGAGATCTTAAGTCTGTACTAAACAATTTCGCCAGCAGACCCCTTGCTCCAACCGGATAACGTCTGCACCCGTGAGAACACCGCTTCCAACTCACCCCCGGTAGCCTTAATCCAAATAACTCTTTGCTGGCTAACAATAACCAGAGATAATTTCGTCCATTTCATAGCATGGGATTGCATTCTGTCAACGACTATTGGGCGTACACTTATAGATCTAGAATAAGTAGGCCCAGAAAGATTGCGCGACAGTAATTTCAAAGGACAGGTGATCGTTTCCAAGGTTGGAAGCACCGAAAATATAGCGTCGTGACCCGAGACAAACACTTCGAACCAACTACCCCCGATGATTTATACTATCCCTTGCTAAGTTTGAGAGTTGCATTGAGTCAGGTTGGCACCAAAACGTTGAGAATTTTCGGGACAGACGACGGATAGGACAAACAACCGGCGAATATCCTTCGAAGTAGAATTCGTCGGATATTCGGCGTAAGTGAAGCCACTTTTACGCTCTGTTCTGGAGAAGTCCAAACGGCACCGCCTGAAATTCGAAAATGGATTTATATCCCTTTTCGAGTATCACAGAAGCCTAGTCGGAGGACACAAGGGCGTGACGAAGACGTATTCTGCATACGACACCGTTTTCTCTGGCCTGAGATGAAGAGGGACATTTAGGATTTCATTCGAACGTGCCACAGTTGCCAAATGAAAAAACGGGTGCCCATTAAAACGCGCCAATCGATGATTATCACGGATACGCCCGCGGATGATTTCGATAAAGTGGCTCTGGATATTGTGGGGCCTCTTCCTTTCATGCTAGATGGAAACCAATACGTCCTCATGACGCAGGATAACCTGAGCAAATACTGCACCGCAGTACCCATTCCCAATAACCGCGCGTCTACTGTCTCAATGATGTTCGCTTAGCGACTCATTGCCGTATTCGGAAGTTCTCGCGCTATCCGCAATGACCGTGGACGCGAATCCGTGAATGAGTTGCTGACGAATTTAGCAACCCTTTTTAGAATTAGACACGTAATCACATTTGGTTATCACCCTAAATGTAATGGTAGCCTTGAAAAAAGCCACTAAGTACTCGTCGAATGCCTGAAGCATTACATCGAAGAGTATGAGGAATGGGATCGTTTGATTCTGATTTGAGAATTCTATGCACGGCCATTCGTAGTACTCAAAAGGACGAATATTTCATCCTTATGCGTTTTTATATAAAAAAATTACCAGAGTTACAGCACTTACAAAATTCAAAAAAATATACGAAAATGAAAATTTTAAGCCAAACAACGCACGATATGAAAAAAGTCGAGAAACGAAAAAAATTGCTTCTTGTACACCCTAAAAGATTATTATAATAATTATTATAACAAATTATTAAAACAACAATAAAAATGAAAAGTAAAATCCAGGAATAGCAAGCCCAAACCCCCTTGCCCTACCCCCGAGCCAATAGGCTAATGTTAGATATGCATGATTATTGGGGGATCATTTTATTGAAAACTAGGGCTACCTTCATGATTTGCGTGTTCCTGAGGCACCCCCACAAGTCGCAGAAAGTCCCTTGTTCGTGGTGACGAACTTGATGATATTTCTGTGAGCAGACAAACAAAATATATGAATTTGTAATGTTAAAAATTGATTAAAAATAATAAAGGCGTAATTCGATTATTCTATTTTATTTAGGTTAAGTCCGTTGAGGCCTATTGCGAATATTTTTTCCAAATGTTAATACTCCAGCATAATTTACGTGCATTACATACATTATAAAATTTAAAAAAAAAACTTAATTTCTACCATGTAAAATTTAATTTAATCGAGTCATCTATGGTAGCTTAGATCGGTAGTTTGGATTTCTATTTTCACGTAATGTGCTAAGTATCTTCATCTGATCGGTCATTACCATCCCCGATGACAATACAGATTTCTTAAATTATAAAATATTATTCAATTTGAAGGAGTCTACAGAAGAAATATACAATTCCAAAATTTCAAAGTCTTCGTATTTGAAATTATTCAGTTTTGACCCCTTTTATATCTGCATCTTAAATAGTTTAATTTCACTAATTACCTAAATTACACTAAAGTTCAATATAAGAACGCGATTTTTTAACATTATCTACTTTATTGAAACAATGATAAAGCAGTATTGTGAAACTTTTAAATTGGTTACATCACCTCCACCAGCATTACGTATTCACAAGTGTTTGCTTCAGAATGTAAAAGAAAAAATTATTTACCCATATAATCTTTTTTACTAATCATGAAATTCAACAACAAAAACAGGACTGAATTCAGAACTCTCAAAATTAGGACAAACGATAATTCGCAAAAATAAAAATTAGGACAAACGCTCATTTGAAACTTTAAAAATTATAACAATCGGTGGTGGAAAAAGAAAAAATTAGGGCCGGAATTACTAAAAAAACTGGTCGATATTTTCACGAACGGAGTTTAGTAAACAAACTTGTGCCTTTTTTACTATTCCGTTACTAAAATGCTAAAGTATAACTACTTCGTTACTAAAACACTTAATATTACGAATTCAATTGACAGCACTCCATTTGAATTTTGAAATGTTTGTTTAATTCTTGTCCTTCATAGAAAATTCGACTTATGGTACATTTAATGATTTAAAAGTTTAATTAACTCATTCTATGAATTATGCGACATAGGCTGTTCTGCTGAAATGGTAAAAAATCTTATTCCAACATTACCTTTTTTCATTATGTTACGCCTGATCTCTGTTTTCAAATTTCAAAATCAAATCTTCTTTTACACCAGCTTTAACTAAGGACATTGAACATCAAAGTAGCGATATTTAAACTTTTTTTCAAAATAGTTCTTTTCGGAAAAAAGCAAGGCGGGATATACAAGGGGAATAGTTTTTTCTTACAATCCTAAAAATCTTTCTATTATCCTCAGGGATGAAAACAGATGATACTAATTTATTTTATTCTTACCAATAGAATTAAGAATAATGAGCAACGTGAACAGCACACTGCAAAGGATCCTCATTACTTCAAAATGCAGCAAAAAGTGATTAGGTTTGAATTTTGAGAACAGCATAACTAATGAATATCCTCATTTGTCGGGTATATACTATTCTGAGGTATTTGTATTTTTCCCCTTCTTGAGCATAGATCGCTTATTTGTGGGGCTTGGTGACATCATAACTAAGACTTCGCATTACATAACTCTTTAATGTACATAATTCCTCGCTTCATTTTACTCTGAGACAATCACATAATTTATGATTGAAGTAAACTTTAATTAATGTATAATAAATATTAGCACAACTTTTTACGATTCTTCTGAATGAACCAATCCCAATACTTCCGTAATATCTATCTGATGACATTTTGTAACCCCTCTATCTATAAAAGACACGAAGTTCAATCCGAATAAATTTTATTTTAGTGAATTTGAAATATGCAAGAGAACTGAGGTTTTGAAATCGCCTTTATATAGCGACTAAAATATATATTTTTATTTAAAAAAAAATAACAAGTACTTGTTCCCAAGATATGGGGAGGCTAAATAAGAATAAAAAAGTTTATGATTCAGAAGGTAGGTATGCATATACATTTGAAACTTGTTCCTTCAATTAAAAATACAGAAATAGTCTTAGTTGCAAATTATAAATAAAAGTCTTAGTCGTAAAGAAATTTCAAGGACATAGGCAGATTTTTTACTAACATATCTCTAGGTGTTTTTTTTTTAATTTTTCAATAAACAAATTATTTTAACAATTACATTGTTATTAAAGTTTTTCCAGGTTTTTAAAGTTTATAGACAACAATATTAACAAAACATATACCACTAGAAGCGGAGCGAAGGAGAAAGATCTTTTTTCGGAAAATAAAAATTTTAACTAGAAGGGTTAATTATTGTGCAAGCTTTCAGAATCTTTACTTATCAATAATTAATAAACTATCCATTGTTTTTATCCCCTCCACGTTCACTCCTTGATGTTACACCATGCAGCATATGGATTTCAGAATTGTGCCTTTATTATAAATAAGACTAAAAGGCCTATCAAAAAAGTAAAGATACCTCTGGATTCATCTCGGAAATTTCTCCAGGTGTTTTTTTTTACTTCTTTCGAAAAGTCATTTTTTAAACAATTATATTGTTTATAATTTTTAGGAATTTATTTATAAATTATGGAAAACAAATTAAAAGTTACTTATCAAAGCATGACGTTCTCTAATGTATTATTGATTAAAAAAAATTTTCAGTAATGCAAAAAAGTTAGTTTCAACATTTTGTTTATCGTGTCCACGTTCACTTCTTCACGTTACGCCATGCAGTGAAAGTGGAGGGAATAAAAACAATGTTTCAACTAACTTGTTTGCATTATTGAAAATTATTTTTTGTCAATAATACTTTAGAGTACGTCACGTTTCAGTAAGTAACTTTTAATTGTTTTCCAAAATTGTTAAATGAATTCCTAAAAATTATAAACAATATAATTGTTTAAAAAATTACTTTTATTTCAAATTGAAGAAAGCCCCTGGAGATATTTCCGAGATGAATCTAGTGATATCTTTACTTTTTCAATGGGACTTTTAGTTTTATTTATAATAAAGGCACAATTCTGAAATCCATATGCTGCATGGTGTAGCATCAAGGAGTGAGCGTGGATGGGGTAAAACAATAGATAGTTTATTACTTATTGATGAGTGAAGTGATCTTCAAAAGCTTGGATGAATGTCATAAACAACGTAATTGTTTAAACAATTTGCTGATTGAAAAATTAAAAAAAAACACCTAGAGATATGTTAGTGAGGAATCTGCCTATGTCCTTGAAATTTCTTTACGACTAATACTTTTATTTATAATAAAGGCACAATGTTTAATAACAATGTTATTGCTTGAAAAATGACTTTGTTTAAAAAATGAAGAAAAAAAAACACCTAGATATGTTGCTAAGTGTAGCTAACTTCTGGGTGGTAAAAGTTTTCATTTCGCTGGAAGCTCTATGAGAAAAAGAAAGGTTTACGTTTCTTTATAAATAAACAATAATAACTTTGAGGAATATCGTTTCTGATTGCAAGGCAAAAATTTAGGTGTAAAAGCTGGGTAAAAGTGACTTTATATAGAAAATGAAGATTTAAGATTCTATGTTAGAATTTAAATGGTATCTTAGTGCTGAAAAAAGGTGGCAAACAGTATTATTTGAGGGCTTCTCCTTCGAACAAAATAAGTATTTTATTATTTTACTGTATTCAAAAACTTCCAGAAGGCATAAAAAATTACACCTTTTTAAACGAAAACCCTTACTTTTTTGAAAGAAGGTAAGAGGCTAGGTGAATGAAAATAAAAAAAACAAGATGGGAGACAATTCCAAAGAGTCATTTATCTGGTTTTGAATTACTAATCGGCAAATATGTTGATTATCTAATTTGAAAATGATAAGAAGCAACATTTTCTATCACAAAAAAATCTACAACTTTCCTTGTTAGACTTTTTTTGGATGACGCATAGTAAAAAATAAATGATTTTGGGTTTATAACAAAAATTTTGCTGAACAAAATAGAAATGGATTCATAAAACAGCTATTTCGCGACCATCGAAATTTTTTCCTTCGAGTATGCAGAAAATAGAGAACCAAGCTTGAGCGTTATGATGAGAATGAGTTCCTGAAGGCCAATAGCGCCTTGAAGGAATCAATTTCCTTTTTAGTTCAACATCAGAAACAAATTTAATAATCTCTTTAAAAGTAAGAGTTCAGACAATTTTGTAATATTCGCAAGTAAACTTCTTTTTATGCATTTATATTATTCTACCTTGAGAAACTCAAAGAACTTACATAGCACACGAAAAAACCTGGTCTTAGATTAAAATCTCTCTTTGACAAATATTATACATATAAGAATAGATAACCATTTTGACTGTGAAAAAACTAATTTTTGTGAAGTCTCAATTTTTTATTCCAATCGACCTCAACGTTTCTTATCTGATCAACAATTCAAGATCGTTTCACTATTTTAAATGTTAATAACTTATTTTTCACTTTTCTCCGAAATAAAGTATTTAAAACACATTTTCTTTCACCAATGTAAGCGTAGGTAATTTATGATTTATATATCTTGAAAAATATTTTTTAGCAGCTTTGGACGATTTTTCTGTAAATCGCAATTAGTTTAATTTCATTGAAATGACCAGCAAAATTCTGCTACATAATTGAATTAGAGAAAAGTGAGCTACTACAGTCTAGTCTAAAAAAAATTGTCCAGAATTCCAAACTTTCCGTCATTATTCTTTCGTCTTTCCGAACAAAAATTCCAAACTATTAAAAAAAACTGAATGATTCGCACAAGAAAAAATTTGAATCTTTACGGCCAAATACACAGAACCATGGCAATAACAATAAAGACGGTCGGTTCTTATATTTAACAGACGTTCAAATACCGAATGAGGTTGTTGATATTGTATCTTTAGGTCCAAAACACTGTGTTCGTCTAAAATTTCAAAACAAGAAGTCATTGCCACTATTGAAGATTTAGGATCTACTCTTAAATTTTTAGAAATTAACAATGTTATTAAAAATGAAGTTAGGCGAAAAGTGACACATACTATTAGTAATGCTTTGAAAAAATAAGGTTCACATTTCTAAAGAAGATAGAATTTTTGCTAAAAGAATGAAAACTACCAGGATGTTTGTGAAAAATAATACAGAAATTATTTTTACTAATGCTGATAAAGGCAATCTTACGGTGTGCCTTAAAAAATCTGACTACTATTCTAAGATGCATAGTCTTTTATCTGACACTTCTATCTACAAAAAATAAAAAACCAACCATCTAAAATGACTTCAAGAAAAAACTTCTAAAATTCTACAAAATTTAAATGGTAACAAATGTCTGTATCGTATTTATCATGAAAATGACCTTACTTTGACTGACACTGTTTTAGCGAAATGATATGGACTTCCGAAAATCCATAAAAAAGATGTCCCACTCCGTCCGATCATTTCGTTAGTTAAAGTCCTACACATTTCAGCGAAAAAAATTTATCAAGATTTAAAAAATGTCATCAAGACTCCAAAATCACACATTGATAACAGTTTCGAACTCAAAAAAAAAACTTAAAAATGTTACATTAGATGATGACCATGTTTTTCATTCACTTGATGTCAGTTCGTTATTTACCAACGTTCTGTGCAATTTAGTTCTTGATAGTTTGGATATAAGTTTTGTTGATATTGATCAAAATTGTAAAATTCCGTTTACAGATATCATTTTTTGTACCAAATTTTTATACGAAAACACCGTTTTCACAATTACACTCTAATTTTTTATTATCGTTACGTAGACGATACCATCTTATGTATACATAGGGAACATGTTGATTCTATTGTCAATTTTTTTTTAATTCCTATGATAACAATTCAAAGTTCACCTATGAAATACAGGACAATAATCGTATTAATTTTTTAGATTTGACACTAATTAGGAATGATAATCGCATTATTACGAATTGGTATCAAAAATCGATTTCTTCAAATAGATTTATTAGTTACTTTTCGAATCATCCTATCCAGCAAAACAAAAATATAGTTTATAATTTAGTTGACAGATCGATTTTATTATCTCATAGAAAATTTCACAACGACAATTTGAAAAAAAAGCGAAAAAATTGTATTAAACAATGATTATCCACTTAATTTCATTTGTAACAATATTAGGATTAGATAAAATAAAATTAGATATCGATCGAATAAAAACAAGAAGGATTCAAGTAACATTTTATACAGTCATCGTCTAAAAGTTTCTTTACCTTTTAACGAAAAATTTTATCACCTATCTACGATTTGAAACAATATAATATTAGTACGATTCCTTCAGTTAAAAAAAGTTTAAGTTCTATTATAAGATTAGGTAAAGACGATACTAATAAGTGGGAAAAAATCAATGTTGTATATAAATTTTCCTGTCACGATTGTCCGTCATCATATATAGGCGAAACAAAAAGATTTACTAAACAAACGTATATCTGAATAGAGAAATAATAAAAATAGTGAAAATGTAATTGCCAAGCATCAAAATAATTTCACTCATACATTTAATTGGGATGATACATTTACTGTTGATCCAGAATCAAATTACAACAAAAGGTTGATCTCAGAAATGATTTGCATAAAAAGCAATATTGCATTGATCAGGAAATTAAATTGGTAATGCGCCCCTAAAAATAAAATTTAGTTTATATGTGTGTACACTCCTGATATGAGTCATCCTTATTGTCGTATTTTCATTTGCAAGTTAAAAAAACTCAGTTGACTGAATATCATCTATCGTATCAGGTTATTGAGAAATTTTATGAGAAACTTTTATAAATTCACAAAACGCGTTAACTAGAATGTTAACTAGCAAATAATTAATTGTCAACGTTCTTACGGTAAAATAAATTCCTTCCTTATTTTGTGAAAAATTCATAATTTTTATTAAAAAAAAAGAAAGAATAATTTCGTATGTGTATCCTGTCTTGACTGTGTAAATATCTAATAAGGTGTATGTGTTTTTACATTCTCATCATAATGAGAAAGTATTGGTTTTATGTGAAAAATGACTTTCGCGGATTCCATCAAATGTCGACGTTTTGAGGCCCCCTGAGTCAGAAAAAATAGTTTTTACGTCGGTGTCTGTCTGTCTGTCGTTGTCGTCGTCGTCTGTATATCGTATAACTTTTGAAAGACTAATCGGATTGGATTGTGCTTTGGAACACACTTTCAAGAGGCAAAAAAAAAGATCGAGTTCGTGCACCAGCCATTTTGGATGAAAATTCAAAAAGTTAGAGCATTTTCAAAATTTTTTAGACAATTTTTTTCTAAATTTTAAAATTATATGTGAGGCCGCTTATAGTACTTAAAAATTCAAACGATTTATCCTTACGACTTTTTTTGCTAGAAATAAAATTGTCCGAGTTACAGCATTTTCAAAATCCCCCCAAAAAAATAAAAGTAACATTTTCGGCCAAACAACGCACGATACGAAAAAAAGTCAGGATAGGAAAAGTGTTTCTTTTCGCACGTCCTACAAGATTATCATAACGACTTTTTGAATTTTCTTGAAAAATCGAAAATTCATATTTTTATTGCACAAGAAATAATGAAAAATCAAAAAAATCAATTTTACGGTCAAACTATGCAAGATACGACAAATCATGACTGAACTAAAATTGTGCACTCAAAAAAGATCTACACATTTCTCATCGGTCACTTTTTGATAGGATGTGTAGTTTTTGTTTTATTCGTAAAAAATAACATTAACAGTGAAAAAATCGGCCCGATAAGCGGGCACATTCTCATCAAAACTTTGCTTATTCACTTTATTTTTCATCTCGGGTGTGTTTTTTCACAATATTTCATTGTTTTTATGTTCTCAATACTATTTCTAACGATTGAAACAATAAAATATAATAATAATTCAAACAATTTATTCTGACTGAAAATCTGACTTTTATTTCAGAATGCGTTTTGATCTTTGTTTACTAAAATAATTTCTGTGAAAAAATTCGACTATTACATTTATATTTCAAGAACTATGTTCCAAATAGACGAAATGAATATATATATATCTATATTTATATATATATATATACATATATTTAAAAAAAAAAAAAGAGTTATTGGTTCCTCGTTTAGAGGTGGGCCGGGAATGCGCAGATGGAAACATATGAACTCCTATCTAATACAACGCTGCTGAAGGCTGGTGACCTTCTCAGTATAAAACATCAACCAATTGCGACTCTCTTGGTTTCCATTCCTTGTCCTCGCCCCCCCCCTCCCCCCGTAACAGAAGTTTTGGTGGGACTGACGTAAGAACTGGACTCTCCACTATACGACGAATCACTACTTAACTTGGGCATGATTTCGACTCGCAAAACAAATTTCGCGCATAAAGGTGGTAGTTGGGTGTACAATCTAAACATGAATAATACAAACAATAAAGTAGCCTCGGAATGGACTGAAACTTTGATTGAGGTTTTGAAATACGGTCAGGAGTAGATAGGGAATCACATGGTAGTCAAGGGGTCGGTTTGATTATGAATGAAAAAGCAAGATATATGTTCCAAAAACGACTTAAATACTTTTTTTCTCCCCTTTTCAGATAGTTGGAAAAAAATCTTTCTGGTTGTAGGATTTATTATAAAGATACGGAAATATACACTGAAGTAAAGGAATTACCTTTTTCATTTTAAATCAAATACAACTTTAGTCATTTTTATCTGAAGAACATTGAACATAACATATGGTCGTTGCGAAGCGCGACGACCAAATTGCGCGCAGCAAGCGCGCTCAAACTTTTGGGTTTCTATTATACGATGAACAGAAACGAGCGTGAAGCGCGAGGCTCACATGATGATCATACCAAATATCGAGCGCGAAGCGCGAGTGTCGTGATGAGAATGTGTTCCTTAAGGTCGATAGAACCTTAAGTAAATTAGTTCTTATTTTTATGTAAAACTGACATAATTAAACCAAAAGCAGGTCATAACGATGAAGCTTACTAAGAGAGTATTAGCCTGCGAAGCGCGCAATAGCGAGCACACGAAGTGTGAAAACCTAGACGACAAATATGTCCGAGCGCGCAGCGCGAGGTGAATGCATTATCGAGCGCGAAGCGCGAGATGAATACCTAATCGAGCGCGAAGCGCGAGATCCAACAGGTGCGCGCCCTAGGCGCGCTGAAACTTGCGAGGGAAGCGAGCCGCGCGCTAAGCGCGCGATGAGAATGTGCCCGCGAAGCGGGCAGATTTTTTTCTATTTAAATATAGCCTGATGAGGTCGGAAAACCAAGCCGACGAAACGTCGCAAAGATAAAAAGATTTTTTGTCTTTTTTACTCTCGAAAGATCGAGCAATACCTTGCTTCCTTACTATACTATGATGGAGAGTGATAAAGAAATTTCTATTATTAATAAAATTCTCCTAAATGTAAATCGGATTGCTGGAAAATTCACACTTGTCATTGCGCGCGACTCGCTTCGTTCGCAAATTTGAGCGCGCCTAGGGCGCGCGACTATTGGTTCTCGCGCTTTGCGCTCGGCCTTTGTATTTCCACCACATTTGTGCACACACCCTTTAAAATCAAAGGACAAAGCATCGACAACTCTAATTTGGTGATTGTGAATTCTCTTTTGTTAAAGCTCCTTCGGCTTTAACGAACACATTCTCATCACGTATCTCGTGCTTCGCACTTGATTTTGTCCAGAATGTAAACTTTTCTACATTATGTTGAACACTATTATATCAAATGTATATTATATTTATTTCTGTACCTCGACCTGGGATTGCTTATTTAGATATTGCAAAATAAAGTACAAATTTTATTTATCATGAATTATTCAATATTTGTTTCTTATTTTTCATTAAATTTTATTTTTAGCTATCCTGAAAAATGTATCATTTCAATTGATTCATATTATCACAATTCATAATATGCATTGCTATTGAAACATGCGTGTTTTCATTGTCTTGTTTTCATGATTGAAAAAAAGTTCGCATACTATAAGAAAAAAAAAACAATTTTGTTATTAAACATTTTATTGCAACTTGTGTCGTTTTTCCAAAAAGGTAACTTTTTTGTTTTTGATATATTTTTATAACAAGAGTTTATAATAAATTTGTAGACCTTTTTTGGTTGAACAACTTTTGCCTTTTCATTTTTTCCCCCGTCTCTTATGTCATCTACACGTTCTGTCTAAAAATTATCGATACCAAATTTTTAGATCCTTTTTGGGTTACAAACTTTTGTTTATTAATTTTTGTTCTTATCTTGTGCCGTTTTCCAAAAAGTTTCTTTTTTTATTTTCAATGTTATGTTTTACGATTAAAACAAAAACGACGCGTTCTAGCACATAATTATTGATTACAAATTTGTAACTCGTTTTGTGGTCAACAAATTTTGTTGATTTATTTTTTTCGTATCTTGTGTCATTTGTCTAGAAATTCAATTTTTCTATTTTCAATGCAATTTTTTACGAATAAAACAAAAACTACGCGTCCGATGAAAAAGTGGCCTTCAACAAATTTGTAGCTCTTTTTTGAATACACAATTTTTGACAGTTCATCTTTTTTCGTATCTTGTCAAGTTTGACCGCAAAATGGAATTTTATATTTTTTAAGAAAATTCATTGGGATAAATTAGTCATTAGGAAAAATTTTTCATCTTTTTGAGTACTACTAATAACCGTACATAGAATTTTCAAATTTAAAAAAAAGTGATCTCAAAAATTTTGAAAATGCGCTCCCTTTTTGAATTTTTATCCAAAATGGCTGGCTAACGAACTTGACCTTCATTTTATGACACTCAAGGAGTATAGCAAAGCCCGATCCAATCTCTCAATTTTTCCAAAAGTTATCATGCTCACAGACAGACAGACATAGACAAACATACATATAGACACACAGGCAGACATACAGACAAAGATACCGCCAGACACATTCGTAAAAGCTTGTTTTTTGGGTTCGGAGTGTCTCAAAACGTAGACATTTGACAAAAACGTGGGGGGGGGGGGGGGGCCAAATTTCACACAAATCTTAATACCTTCTTTGATGAGAATGTAAAAAAAGTTGAGATGTGAATTCTTTAATTATCTAAAGAAAATGTTGATCAACATTTATTATTTTTTATTTTAGATTTTTTTTATTTAAACGCGCGATAATTTACACGCGTAAAATGGAAGCTTTCAAGAAAATTTTAATCCACCCAAAGCTAAAAATTTTTGACGCTATACATTTTTAAAAAGTCGATAAATTTGTATGTTTTTGAAATTATATCATTCAGGTCAATTTTAAGTTAGAAACATCAAAAATTTAATGATTTAAACTTTTCTTAAACTGTAAGCTTTTTTGATTAGAAGTTAAATTATTTAAATTTGAAGTCGTCTTAAATATAAATTAAAAATTGCAAACGTTTTGAATTTTATTTTGTTCAATTATTCCAAACAGCATTTTAAAATTTCTTGAAATCCAAAATTTACGCCTAAAAATGAAGGCTTGAAAGCGAATAATTTTCTAACTAAGAAATTCTAGAATCAAACATTGTTAAATGAATGATTTTATAATTGAAACATATAACAACTGAATTTAACGTTTCAAAAAAGGTTAAATCGAACTTATTAAAAATTCCATTGTATCACGTGATATGAAGTTTTTGATATTTCAAGTGATTCGGTAGATTTTTTTGTAGAAACTTATAAATATAGGTAACATAGCCTAATAAATACAATATTATAGAAATTTGTAAAATTTCGGTCAAAAAGAAATTCACTGTCATTTTCCGATTTTTCCCGGTCTCAGAAAATTCCCGTTTATTTCCCCGTTTCCCAGTCCAGCGGCTAACCTGGAAAGGGAATTAAAAATTACAAAATTACCGTTTTCAATATTTTGGCATTCAATTTTAAGAGGTAAAGAATTGTGTTTCAAACACGAAATACTCTGAAATTTTTTGCGATTGGTTGAATGTTGCCTGATGGACATTCCGCAATTTCTTCTGGGGTCATTTCTTCAACTGTGCCGCTGTCCATGTTTATTTTCGCCCGTTTTCCGCCTCTATAATAATCAAGGTCGGTGATAGATTTATATATTGCACGAAAAATCGTTTGTCTCTTTACTTTTTCCACTATTGTAAAGACGTCCCCATTGGATGCTGATAATACAATTTGTTCTTCAGTTGGCATAGGCTTAAGCTGACTATTTTTTGTTCTCAATCGAAGTAGTTTATCAGGAGGAAAAGCGTATCTTCGAAGTTCAAATGTCCGGTTCTGATTTTTGTAGGGAACAAGTCGAATAAATCTAAGTTCTTCAAGTTTAAATCCAAATATGGAAGAAAAGGGATGATTAGCAGAAGGAGACCTGGACCTCTCACGAAGATGAGGCTCGGCAGGAGGTGGAGACCTGGCAGAAGAAGGCTGTGAACTCAATTCTGCAACAAGAAATAGAGAATTACGTGTTTTTAAAGTACACAAGTTGTTGTTGTTAAGTTGTTATATTATGAGTTGGGAATGTGGCTGTAATTTTCAACGTGTTAGTCAATATAGTTGTCAACATTTTTCAAAGTTTTTATCTAATTCTGCATGTCATAAAAAAAGTTGCGGTTATGTAATCTTTATTATAATATTATTATTAGAGTTAGAATATTATTATCAACATTATTTTCATTAATATTCAGTGAAATCTTTGAAAATCTTTTGAAATTCGTTTCAATTGTTTGAAACCCCTTTAAATCTTCAAAATCTCGAGGAATGACATGAAATCTGATGAAATCTTTTTAAAATTCATTTACTTGCATGCAATGCTTTCAGATCGTGAGTAAGCCTTTAGATTTAGGCTAACATAATCATAATAGTGATAATAATTTTATAAAAATCAGCTTTTAAATATACGGAAAAATTGATGGGGCAAGATTTAAACACGCAATCTTCCGCCTGGTTGTTCATCATAGCCACGGACTAAGTCAAGTGATTATAAGATAAGAATGTTATGAGTAGGTACAAAATTAGGAGCATGGTGTAGTCTTTTACCGCTGTTATCCTCGCGCAGCGGCCGCGAGTGTTGGAGGTGACAACAGTCGCCTCTGGATGCTTTCTTAGAGCTACCATCTTCATTATTATTATATTAGGGATCCGAATTATTATTACCGAACTACCTGAGTTAGTTATTATATTATATTATTATTATTATTATGTTGGCCCACCTTCCACCCACAGGTACTCATGACCTGGTACTTCGCTGATAAACACGGTCGCGAAAAGCGGCAAGTGGTTAGTAGATTCCTTGGTGTCAGTCGTTGTTTCGGAACTCTATATTCTGCTTGCGTATTCATCATAATTCACAAGTACACACTGGAGAGACCATTAATGATGTGCTCGATGTTCTCATTGGGATCTCCATGAAGGTGGCATCTGTCAATAACACAGGCAGTATCTCGGTGTTTAAACCGGGAACTAACCGGACAAGATCCTTGTTGACTCTAAATTTCGGCAGACCGTTCCTCATTGATGGCTCTTGATCTGCAAACTCTAGGATGGCATGAGTGAAGCACGCCATGAGCCGCAGGCTTTCCTCATCGAGCTCTTCAATGAGTTCAGCAGAAGCAGCGGCAAGCTTCGGCGGCTGCAAGCCTAACGACCATCGACCATGAGACAGTCGCCCTGCTACATCCCCTAGATCCGGGCCCCGCTCGTCTATAGCGTCTCGTGTCACGGGTATATGAACCTCCTCTTCCACCGTATCTGCGGGGTGCGCTACAGGTTTTGCTAGTTGTTGTTGCACCTGTTTTTTGATCATACTTATTTTGACCTTGGATATAAGGTGGCGCCGCCTTATACATCTTAGTTAATCATTAAGATGTTGTTCACTCACTCTATGGGCTATTTTGGAATGGAGACCCACGAAGAGACGATGTTGTTTTCCCCTGACGAGTCCGCCCCATGCTGTTGCCTGAACGTGCCATCTGATCACGTCTCCATTCATTTCTGGCGTCCACTTGATCGTTTTTCTGGTCTGCGCACCCTGGAGTTGCTGATGGAATGCAGTATCAACCTCAGATCTTATCCAGGTGATGGTTCTCCTAGGGAGGAGGGCCCTATTCATAATATGAAGCATTCGCTGTTTAAGGTCGTCTTGAGTTACTGTTCTCATTTTCGGAAAATTCGCTACAAAGTTTTGGCGGAAGGCCATCCCGTCGAGAGAAGTTTTGGTCGCTTCCGTCTCGTGTTCGAATTGGCAGCGCATCAAGTAGTCATCATGATAAGTTTGGAAGTTGATGCGTTGCCGTGGCATTCCTGTCGAAGCGGTTGGCTGGGCGATCCAAGCCGAAACATCCCCTGCAGGCGCAGCTGATGTTCTGCTGCTCACCACTTGTTGCCGATGTTCTGGTCGGACAGTAGACCTTTCGGGTATCCCGGTGAGATCTACCTGCCCATCACATAACTCACCACCACCGGTTTGCATGCTGCCACCCCCAGCGGTGTCACCAGGGGCTATGAACATTTTCAATCAGAATTTTTCATCCAGAAATGTATTTTTGTCAATTATTGTTATTTTAGATCCAAAAAATAGTTCTCAAAACTTCAAACATTCGAAAAATTATATTATTGTAATAATGGGAGGCAACTTTTATAGGCTCTTTGTAGGCATTCAAAGAAAAATAACATGTTTTAAATTCAAGGTTCTCAAGTGCTCCTCTCCATAATTCATTCGAATACATAAAAAATTTGTTATTTCAGTTCCCATATTTTATTTTCGATTTTGAATTTGTAACTTGCGACGTCAAATTCGTAATCAGCGTCTTCAAAAACCCGCTTATACTAAGTTTCATATGAATCCAACAAAATGTTCCATTTTTGCCACTTTTGGTGGTCTCCCAGCCCACTGTGCGAGCTGGCGCGCGCTCTGAACAGAAAACAGCGCGCTCCAGCCACTCTCGACACTCATTTTCGTTCCTTAAACGACAACAGATATATCCTCCTATCTACCAGCTTGCTTGGATGCAAACCTACCTGCCTGCCTGCTTGATGACTCATTGGATTAAAAGTGTGCCTGTTCAACCACGTTCACCTCTCCAGATCTCCCAGGGTAGGGGGAAATTCAATAAATCAAAGCGAGACAAAAACTGGACTCGTATTATTTTCTGAACCTTGTAATACCCAAGATGTTGTTTTCAGAGTAAATTCAATTACAAATGCTTTAGTCCTTTTCAGGTCTGAACAGTGTATAAAACGTACGATAAACTTCACTGAACGATGCTCCTCTTATTCTTTTCTTGTAGGTCCGTTTCTCTCCTCTCGATTACTCACCGGCGCTCCGTCAGACCGTTGACTAATAGCTGGATGAGTTTGAATCATTGACCAATTTAATTTCTCTCCAGCATTTTCATTTCCTTCCACCAACTTAATTCCTTTCTACCAACTCACTTCCTTCCCACCAGTTTCATTTCTTCTATACCAATATCATTCCTCTTCAACATTTTCATTATCTTTTCATCAGCCTAATCCCTCTTCAACATTTGTCTCACCTTCCACCCTCCTTAAACGATTTCCCCACCCACAAAAGGACCGTATCACAGTGATTTCAAAAACGTTGTGATTTGCTGAAATCCGCAAAACTCAGTTTTCACATAAAACCAATACCTTCTCATTGTGATGACAATATGCAGGGTGGAATCCAGGAATCCCAAGCCCAAAACCCCTTGCCCCGGAGCAGAAGGGTTAATATAAGATATGCATGATTATTGGCTGAATCATTTTATTTAAAACTAGGGCTACCTTCATGATTTGCATGTTCCTCGGGCACCCCCACACGTCGCAGAAAGTCCCTTGTTCTTTGTGACGAACTTGATGATATTTCTGTGAGTAGACAAACAAAATTTATGAATTTCTAATGTTGAAAATTGATCAAAAATAATAAAAGCGTAATTTGATTATTCTATTTTATTTTGTCTAAGTCGGTTGAGGCCTATTGCAAATATTCCTTCAAAATGTTGATAGTCAAATATGATTTACGTGCACATAATACATTATAAAATTAAAAAAAAAACTTTATTTCGACCATGTAAAATTCTATTTAATCTAGTCACTTATATTGGGTTTATGATAGGGTCTAATCGAAATTACGTTAAATCCGCTTTTTTAAGAATGTAAGCCTGGAAATAGTACATTTTTTTCAATTTGAAGGATTCTTCTTAAAAAATGTACAATTTCGAAATTTCAGAGGTTTTGTATTTGAAATTTTTCAGTTTTGGCCGTTTTTATATCTGCATCTTAAATAGTTTAATTTTACTAATTACCCGTTAGATTAAAACGTGACGAATAAAAATGCTTAACATAAGAACGCGATTTTGAAACATTTTAAACTTGATTGAAACCATAAGAAAGACAGTGTGGTGAAACTTTCTAATTGGCTGAGTCACCTTCACCAGAATTACGTATTTACAAGTGTTTGCTTCAAAATGTAGTGTCACCTGCCCGAGCGAGGAATGTTATATTATAATATAATATATTATGTAATGTGTAATATTTCTTTCCACCTGAGCTGCCTTTCATCTCGAGACTCGACATAACATCCATCTGAATTTATTTTTCACCTTTGTCGCGATAAGCTACGAGTATGGGATAGCTCCTTCCTCCAACGGTTGTCCATCTTTGATCATCAGTATGTGTTCATAGGAAGTGACTAATCCCGGTTGTCTCCCAAATACCTTTGTATATTTCCCTAATAGGTCTTTAAGTCGTTGTTTTATTTCTGGATCTACGGATTTCGGGATTGTTGTTTTCGATGAGTTCTGAACTAACATCGATCTGGACAATAAAACATTATCTTTCCCATATCTCGAAGGACAACCATCGATCCGTTACTTCAAAGAAGAAGGAAGTATATCAAACTCAGAAGATACGTATGAGATGAGCATACTACGAGTAAAGAATGAAATAATGGAGGGAAAACCGAAATAACAACTTCCAACCGAGATTACCTTGGCCTACCCTACTCTCATTACAGAGGTTCGTGTGCTAAGCCCAATGACTTTAGATCAAATTCGATATAAGAAACAAAAAAACCGCGGTCGGAGAACTTTCGACGCAGTTAAGTGTCCCTCGCGGAGCAGATGACGAAATCATATAATTGTTCAATAATTAATTACCGAAAGTATCCGCCATCTTTGAATTTTTCGACAAAAAAGGTAAGTAACAAATTTGTAAAAAATTTTATGCTCTACAATTCTCATCTAGTCGATATTGTTGTAAAAAAATTATTTGTCGCTAACAAAAAGCAAAAAGTGTGGAAAATTAGGAAAGTGGCAGAGTTTTTTTTAACTTTTTGACTATTCATATTGAGAATAAGTGGCACATTTAAATGGCAAAGTGTTAGGGGACTCAATTCCCAAAAAACTTTTGTATGAACATGTTTTTCGTGCGACGTGTGAATCACGGTCGGGAACGCTCTCAACACAGCAGTGTGGGGGAACTCGTGCTGTTGGACACAATATATGCACTACGTTCGTAGGAGTAGCTCAAGAAAAACGTTTATACCATGGCACAGTGCTTTATATGTGAAAAATCATTGGAAAGTAGTTCCATTTCCACTGTCAAGGGAACGGGTATGAGAAAACTGGACTCGTATTATTTTCTGAACCTTGTAATACCCAATCTGCTATTTTCAGAGCAAATTAAATCACAACTGCTTCAGTCTTCTTCAGAACTGAACAGCATATAAAACGTATGATAAACTTCATTGAACGATCCTCGTCTCATCCTTTTCTCGTAAGTCCGTCTCTCTCCTGATGACTCACCGGCGCTCCGTCAGATCGCTGACGATCAGCTGGATGGGTTTGAATCCAAGACAAAGAGAGTAACATGAGGCTGACGTGACAACAAATTCATTCCTCTCCAGAATTTTAATTTTCTTCCACCAACTTAATTCCTTCCCTAATAGTACGGAACGTTCTGCGGGAACCTTCGGAACATTCCCGGAACATGTAAAATGTCCGCCACGTGGGAACGTTACAGTGAAACGTTCCACTGGGATCTGCGGGAAAACTTTCATTATTGTTATTTTTAACAACAATTATCCCGTAAACCGTGAGAGATAGGTAAAAATGAAAATCATCATTGAGTTTTGAGTACCGCATATACTACACTATAATATGATATCCATATTATAAACTAACATCGATTTGGCCATATCACTCACGGTTTACGCGATATTTATTGATAAGATAACAATAACAGTAATTTTTGTTCGGAAGGTTCCCAAGCGGCGGACATTTCACACGTTCTGGAAAAGCTCCTGAAACGTTCCAAAGGTTCCCGCGGAACGTACCTAGAACGTTCCAGGAAAGTTCCGTGTGATTACGTTTTCCACCAACTTACTTCTTTCCTACCAGTTTCATTTCCTGTACACCAATATCATTCCTCCCCAATATTTTCCTTTCCTCTTCACCACCCGAATCCCTCTTCAACATTTTGCTTCCGCCTTCCCTTTTTCCTCAACACCATTTTAATCCCACCATCTTTTTTTCCTCCACTAAACCGCCATCTTCCCCCTAAATTGATCTCTCACCTTCCACTCTCCATGAAAAATTCCTTCACCCACAAGAGGACCGTATCACAGTGAGTCCAAAAACGTTGAGATTCGATGAAATCCGCGAAACTCAGTTTTCACATAAAACCAACTGGTTTTGTGTGAACACAGTGTATCTTCCCTGATACCTTCCCTTGTGAAAAAATAGCTATTTAATCCTGTTTCAAGACTAGTCTTTTTCTGGTATGTGCCCTTCAACCTCTACCTGCATAACTTGTTGAACATTAAAATAGAGACCACTCTCTTTGTCTTTCTCTCTCTCTCTCTCTATCTATCTTTCCCTCTCTCTCTCTGATATAAGGATTTTTCTCTATATCAACCGAATAGCGGCCGGGGACAAAAAAAAACCGCGCTCTTCTTGGGACGAGAAAGGATAGGTTAAGATAGACCTATACCTGCCTATACTGTAGTTTTAAGTTGGTTTTTCTTTTCTTTGAGATGAGAATATCCGGGGTGGCATCCAGGAATCCCAAGCCCAAACCCCCTTGCCCCACCCCTAAGCCAACGGGCTAATGTTAGATATGCCTGATTATTGGAGGATAATTTTATTGAAAACTAGGGCTACCTTCATAATTTGCATTTTCCTCAGGCATCCCCACAAGTTGCAGAAAGTCCCTTGTTCTTGGCGACGAACTTGATGATATTTCTGTGAGCAAACAAAATTTATGAATAAGTAATGTTAAAAATTGATTAAATATAATTAGAGAATAATTTGATTATTCTATTTTATTTTGTCTGACTCGGTTGAGGACATTTGCAAATATTCTTTCAAAATGTTGATACCCAAGCATAATTGACGTGAATTACGTGCATTACATACATTATAAAATTGCAAAAAAACTTCATTTCTACCTTGTAAAATTTAATTCAATGAAGTCATCTATGGTGGGTTTTTAATAGTGTCTAATCGAAATTACGTTAACTCCGCTTTTTTAGAAGTGTAAGCCTGGACATAATAAATTATTGAATTTTATCTGCGAAAAAAAGAAAAACGCAAAATTCTGAATTTGAGAAGTATCTTAGATCAGCAGTGTGGATTTCTATTTTCACGTAATGTGATAACTATCTTTATCTGATCGGTCTCTAACATCACCGATTGTGATACAGATTTCTCAATTGTGAAAATATTTTTCAATTTGAAGGAGTCTTCTTGAAAAATGTAAAATTTCAAAGTATGTGCATTTGAAATTATGCAGCTTTGATCCCTTTCATAACTGTATCTTCAATAATTTAATTTCAATGATTACCTGTTATATTACAACGTGACAAATGGAAATTTTTGACAAAACAGCGCGATTTTGTAAAATTTTCAATTTTATTGAAACAATGATAAAGGCAGTATTGTGAAATATTTAAACTGGTTACATCACCTCCACCAGCATGACGTATTTACAAGAGTTTGCTTGAAAATTTTAAAGAAAACATTATTTACACAGATAATATTTTTTGATAATCATGAAATTCAATAATCAGAACAGCTCTACGTTCGGAACTCTCAAAATTAGGGCAAACGATAATTGTGAAATATAAAAATTAGGGCAAACCGTAATTCCGGTCATTGAAAATTAGGGAAAACGCTCATTTGATACTTAACAATTATTACAATCGGTGGTCGAAAATATGAAAATTAGGGCCCAGATCACTGAAAAACTGGTCGACATTTTCGCGAATGGACTTTAGTAGAAAAACTTGCGCCTTTTGTACTATTACATTATTGAAATGCTAAAGTATAGCTATTTCATTATTCAAAGACTTAATATTACTAATTCAATTATGATATTTTAACATCTCTGATAAGCAAATCCTGAAAATCTTTCTGCTATCCTTAGGGATGGAACAATATGGTGCTAATTTATTTTATTCTTACCAATAAAATTAAGAATAATGACCAATGTAAACACCGCACTACAAAGGATCCTCATTATTTCAAAATGCAGAGAAAACTGATCAAGGTCGAGTTTTGAGGACAGCGTAACTAGTGAATACTCTGATTTGTCGGGTATTTATACTATTCTGAAGTATTTGTATTTTCCCCTTCCCGAGCATAGATCGCAAGAGGTTTATTTGTGGTGCTTGGTAACATTATAACTATCATTTCGCATTACATAATTCATTAATGTAGACAATTCCTCACTCCATTTCACTTCGAGATAATCATATAATTTATATTTAAAGTCAACTTGAATTAATGTCTCATGAATTTTAACACTATCTTTCACGATTCTTCTAAATGATTCATCGAATCAAGAAAATTATTCTAAAAAAAGTGTTTTCAGGGCTTCGTAAGTACTAAGTAACCCTACGTACGTTGATATTTCAACCAAAAAAGATGAAATTTTACTTGATAAAATAAATTTAAAAACCAGAAAGACGAATTTTTAAGAAAAATTTGTAATTAAACCAAATAATAATAATAATTTAAATTTTGAACTGATGAAATTTCTACTGAAGCAGATGAATTTCTAAATCGAAGAGACAATTTTTCAAAAAGCAATAATTAATTTTCTACATTAATAGTTAATTTAGTTAATTTAGTTAATAGTTAATTTTCTACAAAAATAGTTAAATTTTCAACCAAAAAGGATGAATTTTTAACAAAATTGTCGAATTTTCATAAGTGAAAAAGAGGATTTTAGATTGCAGTGGAACTGGTGTATTTGGATTGTGGTTATTGAAAATTATGCAAAGCATTTTAAGTGACGTGATTTGCTGATCTCAGTGTATGATGGTGTATGAAAAGAATAAATTTCATTTTCTACGTGAAAGTGGAGCTTGACTTCACATCAGGAAAGCTTACTTAGTTAACATTTTGAATGTGTATGGTTGTGTGTTTATGTTACACACTGGAATGAAGACCTTGTTTACCATATACCTAATGATATCGGAGTTTAATTAGCTGAAGGTTACTATCGGTTAAAAATGGAAGAGGAAAATTTTAAAGCTTTATTGGATGAGTTTAGACTCTCCCTAAGACAGGATTTAAAAAATGATACTAAGGAAATAGTAAATGATGAAGTGACACAAATCATGAAGCTTATAAGTGAAAATTCTGAAAACATAGGTAAATTGCGAAAGGAAAACGTGATATGGAAAGACGAAGTTGTTAGGCAGGCGAGGATTATAGACAAAATCGCAAGAAGAAATTATTTAATTATTGTTGGACTACAGGATTCTCCCGAAGAAACACGTGAAGATTTGGTAGCCAAAGTTAAACAACTTTTATACAAATACCTGGAAATAACGGTTTAAGATGTACACGTGGATCACATTAAGCGCTTGGGAAGTTTCCAGGTAAACAAAAACAGATCGATCCTGCTATGTCTGGTCTCAGGTCTAATCAAAACTAATATTATGAGTAAACGTAGCAAATTTGAAGGTACTAAAATATATCTCAACAGCGATATGGTTAGAGAGATGCAACTTATAAATGAGAATCTGAGGACCATCCAAAAACAGTTAAAAGAAAAAGGAATTAAAGCCATGACCAGCAAAGGACGTCTACTGGTGAAGGGAATTTCATATACCATACAGGATGTAGACGAACTAGGAATTGACGTTCTTTTGTCACAACTCAATGTATATGAAGATGAACCTCCTCCTTCAGCTAGAAAATTACCTAATGACAACATGTTGCCCGACCAACCGATAAATGCAACACAAAGTGGGATGAAAAGAGGTCGATATATCACACTTCCTGATAATTCGAACAAGGAAAGATCAATAAAAAAACCCAAAAAGAGTATACAGAATATGAAACCGTTGGATGAGTACGTGCGTAGGAGTTCCGCTTCTTCTCTTGGAGTTGGGTTGTCACCCTGTTCAGACGAGAGGTCTCTGAATATCGTGACTCCAGAGCTTCAAAGAATGGATTCAACATCTTCCGAGAAGTGACTACCAGGTGACAGATATACGCTGAGGGCTTATTCTAAGCAGAATGATTGTGCTACGCGAACCCAGGAGGCGCACGTGGGATGTCAAGAAACCAAAAATATGTGTGTCAGTTTTTGGAATGTTAATGGTCTCAGAAATTTCTATGAGTTAGATAGCCTCCAGGTAAGCAAACTGTCTAATAATGAGGTAATTTGTCTGGCTGAAACGTGGCTCATGTCAAATCAGTTTCAAGTCCCTGAAGGTTTCAATGAGTATACAATGTTTGTAAACCCTGCTACTAAAGACAAGAGCAAAGGTCGTGCAAGTGGTGGCTTAATTACATTAGTTGGAATAAATTGTTTCACTGAGATTACATTGGTAGATAAATGCAATTTATGGATATTTGTGAAAGTGAAATATCAACGTAAATATTATATAGTTGGTAATGTGTATTGGCCACCGGGCGTAGATGATGCCTTTTGTGTAAATTCCTTGCAGGATCTGCTCGTGAATCTAATAGAAACAAATTCAAACGATACCGAAATAATTGTCACGGGTGATTTTAATGCGAGACTTGGTTGCTTGAACAGCCTGGAGGACGATATTTTCGAGTCGACACAGCTGTTTGGTGTTAGAAGCTCGCGCAATCTGAAAATCACAAAGCGCGAAAAGATGATTTCTACCGCTGTGGAATCGCTTAACTTTATTTTGTGTAATGGCCGCACGACATCTGATTATCCAGCTGACTTTACGTATTTATCTAAAGGCAAGTTAGGATATAGCGTAACAGATTTTGTCTGGGTTGGTATTAATTCACTCAATTCAGTTCATGACCTATATGTGACGGCGGCTGCCGAGGGTTCCGATCACTTTTCAGTATGTGTTGAACTCGCAAACATAATCAAGCGCGATAAGAATTCAATGGTAGAAAAAACTCCCGTTTAAAAATATCAAGTGGGATGAATCTAAAGTTAGTGACTTTTATATGAAT
>CAKNYM010052706.1:41349-112814 GCA_932195095.1 Andricus curvator | reverse complement strand
GTGGGATGTCAAGAAACCAAAAATATGTGTGTCAGTTTTTGGAATGTTAATGGTCTCAGAAATTTCTATGTCTTAGATAGCCTCCAGGTAAGCAAACTGTCTAATAATGAGGTCATTTGTCTGGCTGAAACGTGGCTCATGTCAAATCAGTTTCAAGTCCCTAAAGGTTTCAATGAGACAAGAGCAAAGGCCGTGCAAGTGGTGGCTTAATTACATTAGTTAGAATAAATTGTTTCACTGAGATTACATTGGTAGATAAATGCAACTTATGGATATTTGTGAAAGTGAAATATCAACGTAAATATTATATAGTTGGTAATGTGTATTGGCCACCGGGCGTAGATGATGTCTTTTGTGTAAATTCCTTGCAAGATCTGCTCTTGAATCTAATAGAAACAAATTCAAATGATACCGAAATAATTGTCACGGGTGATTTTAATGCGAGACTTGGTTGCTTGAACAGCCTAGAGGACGATATTTTCGAGTCGACACAGCTGTTTGGTGTTAGAAGCTCGCGTGATCTGAAAATCACAAAGCGCGGAAAGATGCTTTCTACCGCTATGGAATCGCTTAACTTCATTTTATGTAATGGCCGCACGACATCTGATTATCCAGCTAACTTTAAGTATTTATATAAAGGCAAGTTAGGATATAGCGTAACAGATTTTGTCTGGGTTGGTATTAATTCACTCAATTCAGTTCATGACCTATATGTGACGGCGGCTGCCGAGGGTTCCGATCACTTTTCAGTATGTGTTGAACTCGCAAACATAATCAAGCGCGATAAGAATTCAATGGTAGAAAAAACTCCCGTTTAAAAATATCAAGTGGGATGAATCTAAAGTTAGTGACTTTTATATGAATCTCTCAACTACAACATTGCTGTATTTTAATAGTGAAAATGTAGACCTTCTATATGATAATCTAAAAATTGCAATCATAGGTAGCGCACAAAGGTCAAACATGTTAAGTGTCAAACCTGTTACAAAGATAAGTAGTAACTATCAAATAAGCAAACCCTGGTTCGATTCCGCGTGTGAGGCATCCAAGCGTAAAGCTAATAGAAATTATAAAAGATTTAAACGTGATAAAGCAAATTGAAATTTACTGTCAGATTATATTCAATCGAGAGATGAGTATAATAAAGTTAAGACACAAGCTAAATTATCTTTTAATTACGCAATTCGGAATAGGTTAGATAATGTTAAAAATAGCAAAGAATTTTGGAACACAGTTAAGTTATTTGACTTTAAAGAATCTTACAGTAACAAAATTGGCTTGGATTCCTGGGTGGATTTTTATCAGGGGGTATACTCAAAGAAAATTCTCGAAGGACCCACTTTTACTTCTGTCAAACACCCGTTTTTAGATTATGATTTGTACGCTTTCTGAACTAAATAAAGTTTTGACTGATAGTAAAAACAATAAGGCAACTGACACGGATAAAATATCTAACGAATTCTTAAAGAATATGCCACCAGAGTGGATCCATTATGTACTTAATATGTTTTACAAAATTCTTGAAAAAGAAACTGTACCAAAGACCTTTTCCCTGGCCGACATGCACATGATATACAAAAAAGGAGATTACACCGATCCATTAAACTATAGAGGTATTGAATTGTTGAACACAATAACCAAAATATTTACTACGCTACTTGCAAAGAGACTAGGAAAGTGGGCTGAGACATGTCATATTATTCCAGAGGAACAAGCAGGTTTTCGGTCTACGCGAGGTTGCATTGATCAATTATTTATTCTATCTACTGTAATTAGTGTAAATCTGCAAACAAAAAAAGACTATATTTTTTGTGTCTTTGTTGATTTTAAAAGAGCATTTGACTCGGTACAACATGAAAAGTTATGGCACAAACTATTTAAGTTTGGAGTCAGTGGAAACATTTTAAGAATAATAAAAAATCTTTATGATAATGCGAAATTTAGAGTTAAAATTGGACAAAAAAGATCAAATCATATAGACATTACTAAAGGCGTTCTTCAGGGAGATAGCCTCAGCCCACTACTCTTTATTGTATTTCTGGCGGATATTATTAGTTTCTCCGAGGAGAGGGGAATGCAGGGTTTACGTTTGGACTTACAAACTGAAATATTATTGTTGCTCGTTGCCGATGATATCGTCTTATTAGGTCGCTCATGGCACCATACTCAATTGAAACTTAAAGTTCTTAAAGAGTACTGTGATCTCAATGGACTTAAATTAAACACAGAAAAAACTAAAGTAGTTCCATTTAGAAAGTCAGGAAGGTGTATAAATTTAAAATCGCTTTATTGGGGCAATCAAAAGCTTCAATATACTAACTCATACATTTACCTGGGTGTTCCGCTCTCCTCATCAGGAAAATTGAAAATAGCAGTGGATTTTTTGATTTCAAAGGGTCTTATGGCTACTGGCAGAGTGCGCAATATTATATATAAGAGTAAGAATGACTCCTGGTCCGCTGCTAATACTCTTTTTCGAAGCATAATAAACGCAACAGCATTTTACGGTTCAGAATTGTGGTCTCTGCGTTACCTAGAAAATTTGGATTGTATTCAAACGCGGTTTTTCAAGACTTTGATGTGCTGGCCGAAAAACACCCGGACCATTTCGTCCGACTAGAAACTGGTATCGCTCCTCCAAGCGAAGGAATTTTTAAGCGTGTGTTAAACTGGTGGACTAGGTTACTCAAAATGACAGATGACAGGCTTGTGAAAAAATGTTTTATAAGACTATACGAACTAGACTGTTCCGGTAAATCTTCGTTTTAGTATAACTGGGCCACGCAACTCAGATTGATAACAGAAAATCTAGCAGCTAACCAAGTATGGGAAAAACAACTCTTAGAACCTAAACTTGTTGAAAATGAATGTAAATGTTTGTTAGAGAAGTGGTCTAGTAATGCATTTAGTAAGGCTGTAGATAGAATTTTGCATTCTGAATACAATCCACACTATAGACTTTTGAGTCATCTTAAATATACGGAAGAGTATCTGAAGTTTAAGGTTCCACTGCAAAAAATTAGAATAGTAAGCCAAGCGCGAGTTGCTAATGCACTCAGGATAAAATTTATTTATAAACAAAATATGTATGTTTGGAATACGAATGAAATGTGCTCTCTATGTAATTTAAATGAAAATGAACATATGTGTCATTTTCTATTGCGCTGCCCGATATACGAACCACTGCGATTTAAACATATCCGACAGTATATAAAAAGTGAACAGAGCGATACAAGTAACCTGGAAAACCTTCTCTGTATAAAAAACATAAAGCACTTAAATGACCTATTTTTATTTGTTGTAAATGCGCTTTTGTTAAGATCTTTCATTATAAGTGAGTAACGACACGAAAGGCAACCAGAAACTTACAATGGCTTTGTTTTAAACTATATTCACGTTATTATTATGCGTTGCGAGCTCTCGCTTCTATTAATCTAAGTTCTCAATTTTAAATAATTTTAAATGTACGTGCTTTTATTGCACTAAGTGTAACATTTTTCTGACATATTTGTAAACAATGCCCATTTATTACAAATAAAATTGTTTATCTATAACTAAAATGATAATCTTCAGGAGGAAGCAACTGCAAAAAAGGAAATAGAAATATAAAGCAAATGAATTTCCGACAAGAATACTATAGCAGGGTAACCGCAAAAATTCAATTTAAAAATTCTCTAAATTTTCCCTGACCAATTTTTCATTTTTCCTGACCATTAATATTCAACGTCAAGAATCTTAAACTTGTGACATTTTTAAATTAGAATCTTATAATTTTTTACAATTTTCGAAGAATCCTGATATGTGAGAAAAAGCGGCGCTAAGAATACAATATAATTAATAAACAAAATTTCTATCTTTTGAATTTTGATTGTGAATAAACCTTTTTTCGCTTATAAGCCATACCATAATTTATACAATTTTGAATCTGGAAACCATAATTAAATATCTTTTGTCAAAACTTTTTTTCTTTTGTTCTAATTCTGTATGAACGTGCTTTTTGGTTTCAATTCGCAGTTCTTCAAAGGTTTCACTTGTAAAAAATTCAAATGATAAATCGAAAATTCTGTATTGAGACAAAATATGACTTGAATCAAAGAAATGTAATACCAAAAGTTTTGTTCGATCAAAAACATATTTTATTGAATGTGCATTTTCTGATATTTGCCAATTATTTCTGCAAATTGAACATAATTTTCCTTAAAACTGTGCGAAGTATGAAAAAGTGCTAAAAAGTAATGCGGCTACGAAGGCACAATGTCAAAATATTGTGGCAGGCTGCTTGCTACAAACTGCTCTCCATGCTGTCGTGGAAAAATTGAAGCTGCAGCTGGAACAGAAGGAGTGTGCTATGGGCACCTTTGTTGATATAGAGGGTGCCTGCAGCAATAATCCAGGAGTCATCTGTTGAGTGACTTTGAAGTATGGCGTGTCAGACCAGCTAGTAAGCTTGATAGGAAGCATGCTACTCCGGCGGGGACTTGAAACCAGATGGAACGAAAGCCTAGTTAGGAAAATAGAGCCTCGGGGTTGCCCACAGGTCGGTGTCCTGTCACCGCTCCTGTGGTGCATTGTAGTGGACGGCCTCCTTCGCAGGCTAAATAAAGAGGGGTATTATACCCAGGTCTATGCGGATAACTTTGGATACAAGTCAGGGGGCTCATTTGGAAACGTTGACGAATCTTACAAGGTTGGCGCTGCACATCGTAGAGGTCTTGTGCGATAGCTCAGGCCTCTCGATAAATCAGGAAAACACCAGTCTCATCATTTTCACGAGAAATTACAAAGTGCCGAAAGTTTATGCACCTGTATTTTGTGGTGGGAGGCTGAAGTTTTAAGATTCGGTTAAATATCTGGGAGTAATCCTAGATAGCAAACTAAACTCGGCGAAGCACCTAGAGACCCAGTGCAGGAAGTTTGTCATGACTTTTTGAATGTGCCTTTGGGTTGACGTGGGATCTAGGGCCTCAAATGCTTGGATGGCTCCACTCTGCTTCTCTTAAACCAAGGCTCCTATATGCGGCCGTGGTCTAGTGTCCACAGGCGGAACTTAACACGATGCGGGACAGGCTGCGACGATTACAAACGCTAGCGTTCAGGTGTTTGACGGTAGCAACGAGGACTGTGCCCACAGAGGCGATAGGATTCATGATCTGTGAAGAACCCCTACATGTTGCGATAACTGCAAGGGGAGCATACGCGACGCGCCGCCTGGCAAGAAAAAATAGATGGACTCGGGGGACTGGGCACACTAGGTTCCCAAGTGACATCAGCACACTACTGATTCTAAAGATGAGGCAAGATGAAATAACAAAACGCTTCAACTTCACCAAAACATTCCCCCTGGAAAGGGAAATTTTGCATACAGGTGTCTTCAGGGGAGAGGGATGGTCAGGAGCAGAAATTTATGACAGTAGGAGAAGGAGGGAGATAGGGATCCCACTTGGGCGACATGCTACTTTCTTTCAGGAGGATGTCATTTTCGTCCTTCGCTGTGATGAAACATTAATAGAAGAAAACGCTACGGGCAGGCAGATTACGATCTGCTTGGAGAGCCAAGCGACATTAACAGCAGTTGGGCAACCAGACATAACATCAGAACAGGTTTGGGAATCCAAAATGGCATTAAACCAATTTGCAGAAGAAAAAGTGGCTCTCATATGGGTCCCTGGTCATACAGGAATCCAGGGCAACAAAAAGGCGGACCAGTTGGTTAAATGAGGCAGAGCAAATGAATACATAGGCCTGGAACCGGTACAAGGACTTGCGACTTGCTGCATCGGGATGGCCATCAAAAGCTGTATCCGAACAAAACACCGGGAATAATAGAAACAAATCCAGGGTTGCCAACATGCGTAATACATCCTGGGCTACTTGTACAGGATGGACAGAGCCAGGCAATTACTGGATTTACCCTAAAAACACATAAGGCTAGTGGTTCAGATACTTACAGAGCACAACGACCTGAACTATCACATGCATAAGATGGGGTATAACTTCACGACAGCGTGCAGGAAATGCGGCAGAGATGATGAAACATCCCTGCAAGTCTTATGCCAGTGCTCGGCATTAGCTGGGCTCAGGTAGTAAACCCTTGGGGCCCATTCTATGGAACCTGAGCAAATCATAGCGCGATCAGTGATTGATATACTAGGCTTCAAAAAGAGGTCTAGTTTCAACTCCTGAGAGCGAAAATTTAGGGCTGTGATAGATAGATAGATAGATAAACGTTTATTTTTTAGCCTGCTGGCCTTAAAAAATTGACTTGCTTACACTTCCATTTTTTTTTTTACAGAATTTTCTTACAACTAAGCCTTAAAACTAACATCCTTCCACACCTTATATCTAACGCCGCTCGCTCTTATCGCATTGCCTTCCTCGCTTCGCCTCGCCTCGCTCGCATGTCCCTACTTTCTTGCTTGCCTCGCATTACCATACTCTGCCTCCGCGACTAATACCTAATACTTATCTACTATTTACAATATTTACAATTACTTATATTTACTTCCTCCTCTATTTACAATCTTTCCTTCTCCATTCCTCTTCCTCCTTCCTTCTCTTCTTCTCCATCTTATCCAATACTCCCTTCACCCATGCTACTGCTCTTTTGTCCCCCCTTTCATGCATCAATACCTCCATGCTTATCCCACTCCTTTCCACCTCCACGCACTCCTCCAACCAGTGCTCCACTCTTGCCTCCTCCTTCCCACATAGTTCACACATCCTCTTTTCCCTATCGAGCCAAAACCTATTGAAACCCTCCATGCACCCACATCTCATCCTCGCTATAAGCTCCTGACTTCCTTTCTCTCCTTTCTCACACAAATATTGCGCTCTCGCCCTTGGCATAATCCACACGTAGTTCCCATTAAACCTTGTCTCTCTTATTCTTTCTTCCCCTGCTGTCTTCTCTCTCTCCATGCTGTTTTTCTTAACCAACTCATATACCTTCCTTCCTTCCTCATGCATCCTTCTCAATTCATCAATATGCAGTCCATTCGTTCTAAAATACCTTTCTCTTTCAACCTCCATCTTCCCACCCCCTCTCCTGTTCTCCTTCTCCCACCAACACTCCCTGACCAGCTTACTTCCCCCCTCTTCCAGAAATTTCTCCTCATATTTACACGCTCGACTCCCCGCTAGAATCCCTACACTCGTTCTCCCCGTCTCCCTCCTGACAATATAATTAGGCGTGTTCCTTGCCAACCCCAGTGTCCACTTTACATACCTCTCCTGTATCCTATTTACCTCTTCGCTTTCCTTCCACCCCCACACCTCTACTCCATACAATAGTACACTCATCACTAGTGAGTCAAACAATTTCATTCTGCCATTTGCCCTCCTCACTCTCTCTTTTATGTGACCACCCACTCCGCCATTCCTCCGAAACAAGAAGCCCAGGTACACAAACTCTTTCACCGCCTGCACCGCCTTTCCCTTCCACTTCCACTCCCCTTCCTTATCCCTTCCACCTCCTTTTCTGAAAACCATAACCTTGGACTTTTCCGCATTCAGTTCTAACCTATTCTTATCCAGGTATTTTCTCAACCTCTTCATCATTTCCTTTAAGGCCTCCTCGCTTTTTGCCAACAACACTATGTCATCTGCATACGCTAGCGACCAAATTCTAACCCCTCCTATCCTGACTCCTCCTACCACTCCGGCCTCCAGCTTACTTTCCATATCCGCAATTAAAATCGCAAAAAGCGTCGGGCTAAGCGGACACCCTTGTCTTAACCCCTTATCCATCCAGAATCCCTCCGAAATCCCCTGTCCTCCTCTTACCTTATCTTTGGTTTCTTCATATATCTCCCTTACCCTCTCGATCAGGCCTCTCTCCACTCCCCTCTCCTGCATCGCCTCCCACAACCTCCCCCTATCCACCGACGGAAAAGCGCCTTTTAGATCCACAAAAAACGCGTACACTCTCGATCCCTTCTTCGCTAATTCTCTATCCACCACGTGCTGTAGAACGTAGATATTGTCGATAGTACTCCTACCTGCCCTAAAGCCCGCCTGCGTCTCTGGCAATATTCCTTTCCCCTCGACATCCTTCCGCAGCTTCTCCGCTACTACCATCGCGTATACTTTATACGCCGTATTCATTAGCGTAATCCCCCTATAATTTTCCTGCCTATCCCTCTCTCCTTTCTTATACAGAGGCACTATTAATCCTTCTCTCCACCCTCGTGGGAATCCCTCCCCCCTCCATACTTTCTTCACTACCTCCTTCAGCCTCTCCCTAACCTCTTGTGTACTAAACAGCCATGCTTCGTTCTCTAGCCCATCCAGCCCTGCTGATTTTGACCTTTTTAACTTCCTTATCTGTTTCTCTATCTCCTCGTCATTCAACTCCTCCATCTCTGCCTCCCCCGTTCTTCTACTACCATCATCTCTCTTCCTTGAATCTGAGCCCTGAAATGATTCTTTAAAAAACTCCCTCCACTCCTCACTCCCTATCTTGTCGCTTATCCCTACTCTACGCTTCCTAAACCTATTTATTATCTTCCAGACGTCCCCTTCTGTCTTAACATTTCCTAACTCCTCCTCCAGCTCTTTCTCCTTTTCCTGTTCTTTCTTCTTACACATCAATCTAAACCCCTTCCTCATTTCTACGTACTCCTCCCTTTTCGCAGTACCCTCTTTCCACTTCTTGTACTTCCTCTTCACCTTCCTTTTCATCTTTTTACATTCCCTATCCCACCACGGCTTCACCATTCCTTTCTTCTTCTTTTTGAATACCTTCTTTTGCACGCACCCTTTCACTTCCTCTTTTAAATCCTCCCATATCTCTTCCACCGTCTCCCCTTCGAAGCGTACGTTCCCTAACTGCTCCTTATATTTCTCTATCGCCTCCCTCGTCCAGCTAACCCTCTCCCCCGTCGACACTTCTTCCCCACCTTGCCTTCCACCGTTCTCACCCCTTATCCACAACCCTAATGGCTGATGGTCTGATTCTACCCTCCCTTCTCCTGCGAATCTCTCCATCTCCTCCCACCCTTGCATATTCATAACTACATAATCTATTACCGATACCCCCACCTTACCTACGTATGTGTATTCTCCCTCTTCGTCCCCAGTTGCCATACCATTTGCCACCGCCCAGCCTCTATCCTCCATCCAGTCCCTTAGAATCTCCCCCTCCTTATTTATTAACCTATCCTTTGAGTTCCTTTCGAAGCTCTCCCCTTCCCTGTAAAGGCCCCCTTCCCTCCCCATCCTCGCGTTAAAGTCCCCACCCAGTACAACCATACCCTCTTCTCTTTCACCTAACAGGTCTTCCACCCTTTCTTTAATTCTTTCCATCCCATCCTTATTGTACACTGTCACAAACTTACACATTCCCCCTCCTATCTTTACTTTCCTCATTTGCACTCCCTCCCCCTCTACCTCTCCGTGAGCTTCTTCCTCTAATCCATCTCTAATCCCCGTTATAATTCCCCCACTAGCCCTTCCTTTCTTCTTCACTCTGACCGCCTCCTGGAGTCTCCACCTATACCCCCTTGGCAGCTTTGGCTTCATTTTATCCCATTCCTTTCTTTCCACCCACGTCTCTACCAGTCCTACCACATCAAATTCCTGGATATACCTCCAGAACTCCTCATCCTTCTTCTTTACCCCTGCTACGTTCCAGTAAAGCACCTTCACAACTCCTCTACCCTGCATTACCCCCGCCCCCCTACTTCCTACGAAACAAATTCCCCTGCACTTCCTTCAACACCTCTTTCTCCTCGTCCCACACCCACATTTTCTCGTCTATTTTTATTTTCCGATATCCTACCTTCGCCGATCTCCCTTCACTCCTCTCCCTCCTAGCCCTGTCGTACAGCATTCTCTGTACATCCCTTTCCTTTCTCGTCAAATCGTGATCGATGAACACTTCCTTATCCTTTATCCTATTTTTATTTCTCATTACCCCCAATTTTTCTTCCCAGCTCTCCAACTCCACAACCGCCACTTCTTTCTCCTTCCTCCCCTCCAACTTAACTTTCCCTACCCTGCCTTTATTCCACCCTATGCTCTGTAGCAGCGCTTCCACACCCTCCCTTTCTTCCCCGCTCTTCATCTTCAACCCTCTTATCACAATATTATTTCTCCTGTCTGCCTTCTCCTTTCTCTCCATTCTCAACTCCATTGCCCTTATCCTTTCCCTATCCGCCCTCTCCTCCTTTTCATTCCTACGCTCTCCCACTTTCTCTTCTATCATATTCCCTACCCTCTCCCAAATACCTTTAATCTCGCCCCCGCTACTACCCCCGACTCCTATTTCCATTTCCGTCCTGCCCTCCACCTTCTCAAGCCTTTTTTCCGTCCTTTCTTTCCACGCCCTAATCTCCTCTTCCATCTGTTTTATTTTAACTTCTTTTTCTTTTCTTTCCCTCTCTAACCCATCTACTCTCTCTCTCAGCTCTTTCACCTCCTTTTCCCATTTCTCATCTCTGATTCGCAGGTCTTCCCTCATACCTTCCATCTGCTCCTTGGTCCCCCTTACTTCCTCCCTCAGCCCCCTGATCTCGCCTATCAACATCCCGAGAGCCTCCTTTTCCAACATCCCCTCCATTTTTTTGGGGGGTGACCTCGGGGTTATCCCGCTTTTTTTAAACGGGCTCTCGACCTCGCTTTTCTCCGGACTCTCTTGGCTGTCTCTCTTCCTTTTCAAGAGATCCTCCCCGTCACTTGCGCTTGACGCTCTCTCCCTTACCTTCTCGCTTCCTTCGTTGCCACCGTCCCGATTTCTCCCTCTCCCCGACGCACCGCTCGACACCGGGCGACGCGTTGTTGGCCGTCGTGGCTTGTGGAAAATTCCCTCCCCGTCGGTTTCACTACCAGCACTGCCAGTACTCTCGCTGCCCACCTCCCGCTCTACCGCCGGTAAATGGGATCTATCCATGCAGTACCTGCCGCAACCGACAGATGTCTCTGCAAAATTTTGGCGTCTTTCGCCGCCAAATTTTCCTTTTTTTTTCCCCCTTTTTTTTTTTTTTTCAATTCCTCAGTCCCTGCGGACACCCCTTTCTCTCCCTTAGCATCCCCTAACTTTTCGAGAACCACCCTTGAACCCTCGAAAGCCCAGGACTCCTGACCACGAACTCCCCCGCTTACTTGCCAACCTAACCTCACTTTCCCTATCCAGCTAGATACCACCTCCCACACACGCTGAAACTCACTTTTTATCTCCACAATTCACCCCACACAACCCTACTCACCTCCTCGGCTTCCACCCTCACACTCCACTCACACCTTCCACACAAATTCCGTAAAATTCTCTCTCCACCTGTCACTTAACACGTTCTCACTTCCGCCACCAACATGCAAGTCCAAATTTAGGGCTGTGGCACAAAAGGCTTTATAGCTTGATCGCCGGCAGAGCTCCATCGGGGCTTCCCGCCCGTTTTAAAACTAACTAACTAGTGTAGCAGCTGTAACTTTGGGGCAGTGGGTAACTGGTGAAAGTCTGACAGTTAGTGCTCCGAAATCTGTTTTCTTCAAGGTTCTCGAATTATTGCTCTCTTTTGCTGGTGAATAATGATGAATTTAAATAGTTCTGATTCAGACTCTGTAAATAGTGGTAATCTGTGTACTACACCAGATATCGTACAAGTTGCCCAGAATGCGTCAGAGAATCTGCTGCGTGAGAAATCAAAGAAGGCTTACAATGCCGCTACAAAATCGCTCTCAGAAAATGTATTGATGGCGTATTTCAATGTACTGGCAAAAACAATGAAACGTTTTACACTTTGGTGTCAGTATTCTATGTGAAAATCAACATTACACACTCATCATGATGTAAAACTGGAAACCTATGCAAAGCTAACCTTTTTGAAAATACAGTCCACTGGATTCAGAGCTGAAAAATCGAAATTTTGTCGTCAGATGATATTAAAAATTTATCAATGAAGCTCCAGACCACGATTATTCGGCAAATAAGGTATAAAATACCCTGAGTATAAATACTTGTTGACAACTTTTCTTAGGATGGGTAGAACTATATTTATTACATTATTTGTAGGCTGCTTTGATCATTACAATAACTGCAGCATGCAGGCGAGAAGATCTATATAATATGTGTGTGAACGACTTTAAAGATTGTGATTCAATGTTTTTGATCACAATTCCAAAAACGAAAAATTATTTTGTTTGATCTTTCACCGTTATTTGAGAATTTTATACAATCTTGAGAAAGTACTTCAAGTTGAGACAAAAATATGTTAATTCCAATTAAATTTTTTTGAATTTCCAGAAGGGAAAGTGCACTAAGCAGGTAGTGATGGGAATCTTTATTTGAAAAATGGAGTTCTTTTATAATAAAATGACAACACTTCTCTCGTTCCCTCGTAGAAATTTCGGATAGAAAGTTCTTTCCGAGGCTATGCAATGATTTCCATTTCTTTCCAAACCCTCCAAGATCTGCACCCGATCCTTTTCGAAAATTTTCCGATAGAAAATCAATACAATATTTCACGCAAAAATGTTGTTAATTTAATTTATAATTGATTTCCAAGCTATTTCCACGAACTTAAATATTTAGGTAAATATTTGGGAAAATTTCCTATAGGAACAGAAAGATTCGGATGCAGATCTCGGTAAAAATCTAAAAGAAAATCGTACACAAACCTATCAACAATTTACTTTCCAAAATTTTTATGAAGGTTATATTTCAAGTCCAAACTTATTTTTTGATTTTATAAAAAGTAAAAAAAAAACATTGATTTTGTACAAGTGATGGGAATCAATAAGTTTGGTGCTATGATTCTGAAGCTGACATTACTACGCTCAAACGCCATGGCGGCTGCAAATCTGTCACAGCGGCTGAAGGCTATATTGGTAATTCCATCAATAATAAAGAATGGTAAGTAACTTGATCACGAAGTCTAATAAGTTGGATGCAGCTAAGTTTGAGACAAGTTCGCACGCTGAATCAGAATCATTGAATTCAAAGAGAATGAAGACTGGACCGTCAACTTCAACAGTAGGATATAGCAGAGTATTGTCGCAAAATTCTAACCAACAAAATCTTGTCCTGAATATTAGCAACTGTCCAAATTAGAAGCTAAACATTTTCAAAAATATATAATTAAGCACTTCTAGATAATTCTTTAACGGAATAAATTTAGATTTAACTTCAACAAATCTTTTAATGATTGAAGTTTTGTTTTATTATTTTGGAACACCAGAAGGAAATGTGTTGGCGCTGTGGACACATTTTTCAAGTCGAATAATGGTGTAAAGAATTGTGTTTTTTAAACACGAAATATACTAAAATTCTGTTTGATTGGGTGAGTGTTGCTTGCCGGACATTCCGCTATTTCTTCTGGGGTCATTACTTTAACCACTCCGCTGACCATGTTTATTATCGCCCGTTTCCCACCTATATAAATAAGAGGCTTGGTAATAGGTTTATATATTGCACGAAAAATCGTTTGTCTCTGTAATTTTTCCACTATTGCAAAGACATCCCCATTGGACGTTGATAGTACAATCTGTTCTTCGGTTGGAATGGGCTTAAGGTCACGAGTTTTTGTTCTCAATCGAATTGGTGTATCGAGAGGAAAAGTGTATTTTCGAAGTTCAAATGTCCGGTTGTGATTCCTGTTGGGAACAAGTCGAACAAAACTAAGATCTTCAAGTTTGAATCCAAGTATGACAGAAAAGGGATGATTAGCAGAAGGAGACCTGGATCTGTCCCGAAGAGAAGGCTCGGCAGGAGGAGGAGACCTGGCAGAAGATGGTCTGGAAAGAGGAAGAGTCCTTTCTGGAAAATATCTGTCACGTGTGCTACGAGAAACACCAGGAATAAGCTTGCCATTCGGCAAATACTCCAACTGTGAACTTGATTCTGCAACAAGAAATATGGGATTACCTTTGTATTTGATGTACACAGTCGTATGTTGATATATCATGAGTTGAGAATGTGGTCGTAATTTCAAACGTAGTTGTCAACATGTTTGACAACTTTATGCAACGTTTTTCTCTAAACTGCATCCCGAGTAGAAATTGTTCGACTTGGTTTTATGATTACAAGACGAGCGGTTTATAACTTCGAGTATATAGCTACCCTGACAAAAAGGGTGATTCTGACTGTCATAAAAGATCATCTTTGTTAATGATTAAGCAATTTTGGATATTTGAATACAATATATTTATATATTAAATCAATTCATTTTTTCAAAATAAAAAACATCCACAAATTTGTTGTGAATCTTTTTTTGATAGAGCGCGTAGCTTCTATTTTAATCGTGAAAAATAACATTTCAAAAATTAAAATTGTTTAGAAAAATGACACAAGATACGAAAAAAAGGAATAAATAAAAGTTTCTCAGCAAAAAAAAGGTGGACAAATTTATTACAATTTTTCTTGATAGGACGCGTAGTTTTTCTCTTGATTGTGAAAAAACATTACAAAAAAATATAATTGTTTGAAAAAATAACACAATGTACAAAAAAAAATGAAAGCAAAAGTTTTTTTACCAAAGTAAGATCAACAAATTTGTTTAAAATTAGTTTTTGATAGGACGCGTAGTTTTTGAACTATAAAAATAAGATAATGGAAATACGTCTGTTTTAATATCAATTCACATTATGAATTGTAATAATAATTATACATTTATTGAAATAATACATTTTGCAGGGTAGCTGCAAATAAAAATTAATGCCAAATAAGGGACAGATCATAAAGCCATGATATTATTAATTAATAATAATCAAAACAATACGTTATGAGATTTTGTTTGTTAAAGCGGTAGCAGCTTCAACGAAGGAGAATTCAAAATAACCAAATTACAGTTTTCGAAATTTTTTTCTTTAATTGGAAATGAAAGGATTTGTTTGGAGAAATTATTTTGGTTAGATCGGTTTTTTTCATTTGGTTTGATCTTTAATTTTGAAAGATCTACGCACAAATGTGAAAAAATGTGCGTGCCTATTTTTTACGATTAAAACAAAAACTAACGTGTCCTCTTTTTGAGATGAACAATTTTGCTTCTCAAGATTTGATGAAATTCGCGAATTTCTATTTTCGCATAATACCTTCTCATTGAGACAAAAATGTAAAAAGGCATTAATATTGAATATGCATGATTATTGAGGGGATCCATTCATTAAAAACTAGGGCTACCTTCATGATTTGCATGTTCCTGAGGCATCCCCACAAGTCGCAGAAAGTCCCTTGTTCGCGGCGACGTACTTGCTGATATTTCTGTGAAAAGAAAACAATAATTCTTGAATTTTCAATGTTAAAAATTGATTGAAAATAATAAAAGCTTAATTTGACCATTCTATTGTACTTTGCTTAAGTCGGTTGAGCCTATTGCAAATATTTCTTCAATATGTTGATAATCAAGTATAATTTACGTGCACACATGCATTACACACATTATAAAATTTGAAAAAACAAAATTTTTGCCACGTAAAATTTTATTTAGTCGAATGATCTATGGCCGGGTTTGGATGCGGTCTAATATAATATAAACTCCGCTTTTTTAAGCGTGTAAGCCTCGGCATTATAATATAGTTTTCAATTTACACATAAAAAGATGGGGGTCCACTGAATTTGAGGCTTCAATGAAAGTTGATATCTTTTAGAAATTGAGATTCAATAGAAACCTGTAGACACCCAAAAGGGTTTCTTTAAAGACCTTGAACAGAACTGCATGAAGGCACATGTACAAACAAACCGCTAGCAAAGTGGGCTTGATAACACTAGTTTAGAAAATTAAAAATTGTTTCTGCTCACCATATCTCACTATGATTTTCCCATGCATTTTGGCCCACTTAACACGAAAATCACACTCAAAATTTTTTTTATGGAAGCGTTTCCGAGAGACCAATGTTCGAATTTTTTTTCTCAATTTTCCGAAGTTTTTGAGTATATCTCGAGTTCTAATTGACCAATCTTCCTAAACTATCACTCAAATTGAAGGCAACCGAATCCTGTACAACTTCTTATTCTGAAGTTTTCAGATCGGCCTAGTAGTTCAGATGCCAGCGATTTTAATATGTTGGCTAATATTTGCGATTTGTATTCTTCCCAGGACGATATGTGAATTTTCGACCTCGTTTTTTGACAAAAACTACAACTTGTTCAACTCCAGCGAAATCGTGGTAAAATTTCAGCTCTCGACCATGAGATAGGTGGTGAAACGATTAGCTCAACAGAATATTCTGGGTATAACCGTCGTAGCTCGCTTACAAGGTCTTTATACCTCTCTTTCTTTTCATTCTCCTTGGTGACCACCTTGACGGCGTGAGATATAGAGTCGCGGAACAGAAGACTTAAGGCGTATGCTTTTGTTGCTGCGCATAACATTTGATGACCCGGAATGAAGGGATCTAAAGTCGTCCTTCGTTCATGGAACCACTCCAAATGAATAGAGTACTACCAGGACAGCAAGCATGTTCGTTGCAGATGTTTTGTTCCTTGCCGACAGTTCGGAAGACCAAATCTGCCGGATAAGACGTTTGTATCTGCTTCGGAGAGTATCCTTTATAGATGTCACGTCCTGAATGCGGCTCTGTGGCACGCCCAGGTATGAACAAGTCTCTCCAGCGCTAAAGTGTCGTAAACGTTTCTGCCGACGAGCTCAAGGTCTTCTATTTCCAGGTTTGCCGCAGAAGTCCCCCCGAAATGGTGGAGTACGAGAGATAGTGGCAATGATGTGAGGCAAAGAAAAGTAGGTTCATGGTCTCACACGATGTTTTCCAGATGAGATAGTAAATCTAGTTTTCCAAAGCGGAATAAATCTCTCTATGCACCTCACGATGTAAGGATGAACATTTGAGCTTCCCAACAGAGAGATGATAAGTCTATGCGAAGTTGAATCGAAAGCTTACCGCTGGTAGGATGCTGCGTCTTTGCAGACACATCTATCGATGAGCAGGTTCTCCCGACGTTCTGCTACGCCTTTCTTTGAGCCGCGTTGTTGTTACATTTCTCGCCACACAGGTCCGATTGTGCGAACAATACTATCATCTAGGATAGCTCTGAAGATCTTATACAGTGTTTTCGGACAAGTGATTGGCCTGTAATTCTTCGGGGCAGTTCAGTTGCCCATCATTGAAAGGAGTACTGTCCGCCCTTCCACCAACCATTCCGGAATAGGCTCTTCCAACTTTAGATACGAGGTGAAAATGAAGGCCAGATGCTGGTGGGTTGAAGGAAACTTCATCCACCAGAAGGTCTAGATGTCATCTAGTCTCAGAGCGGAATAGTTCTTCATGCCTCTTAATACTTTTTTCACCTCCTCGGTAGTGATGGGTGGGCATTCCTCCTCAGGTGTTATGAGGGCATTGCACAGCTCCTTCAATCTATTTATGTTCTCTGAGTCTTCTTTCAGTGGATGCTGGACTTCGTACACTTCTCTCCAGAATTATTCGACCTGCTCTGGTGTATGCGCATGGTCGACAGTAACTGTAGGATCTTGAAAGAATCAAGATGGGTCAACAATATGCTGCCTGATGGTCCATAGCTTTGACTTGTTGAGTGTGTGAAAACGGATCCGCATTTCGCGAGCGAACTGTCGAACCTCGCCGGTGAAATTCCTGCCAGATTTTATGTAGTCAATCACACACTGAATGCGGGACGCATACTTGCCTAGCCTATATTTCTGGTGAGTTAATGCATTCGTCCGTAGTTCTTATGACCCATCGTTCGTTTTGTTTTGCGACTTGCATCCGCCAAAATCTTCGCTGCATTATACACACCACAATTGATAGTGCAGAGGTCGGATTCTTCAGAAAAATCGCCACGGAGCTCGTCATCTAGTTCAGCCAGATCTTTGGGCTTTAAAGAAACCTGGATGTTGATGTTTCTACGGGTCCTGAAGGATTCCTCTTCCTCTATTAGATGTCTGCCCGCAGTCGGTCCCAGTGTCGTCTCTCCTTCGCTGTTGCTGGCTTGTTCTGCCTGCGGTAGAGTAGGTGCTCTACTTACACACCCTCTTTTTTGGAGTAGTTCGGCATGGTTTCGTAGACGTTGACTCCGTCTTGATTGGCTCCCCCAACTCTAGGGTAGTCGGCATTGTTGTCCGAGTTATTGTCGGGAGCCCTGCGCGTTCGATTGTTTTAAACCGCGCAAGAATAATGCTGTATATTCTGAGAGATCGCCAGGTACCCCAGATTCACCGTTTGAGATACCTCACCCAGGTGCCATTCAGCTTCCGGCACAGCTGTGACGCCTCCGCTTGGGAGTAAATTTTTTCGGGACTTTTCTTATTGCAACCATGTTTGGTTTGATTCCATAGGAATCAAAACCGAAATCGAAACCGATATATCTATTTCGCCTTTATGAGTTGACAGCGCTGAATTTAAGTTTTGAAATCCTTGTTTAATTTTCTTTTTTCATAGAAAGTTTTACTTATGGTGCATTTAATGATTAAAAAGTTTAATTAATTCAGTCTATAAATTATGTGAAATAGATTATTTTGCTGAAATTGTAAAAAATTTGATTCCAACCCGGGGCGGACAAAAACCAGCAAGGGGAAGGAAGCGGTTCCGATCGAGTGCAAGCCCCGGTGACCGGTGCTGGTTCCATGGATTTTTTTTTGGGGGGGGAGGGACATACTAGTGTGTGCGAGGAGCTGGATGGTCCTTTAGACGTGACGGAGGAGCTTGACATGAGGGAAAAGATAGAGGTCAGGAGGGACATAACGATTGCGGAGCATCACATGGATGAGGAAAGGGGGCTCATCAAAAAATTGAGAGCAATCATCCTAGAGATGGAATTCTTCTGCATAGAGAAGAAGAACATGTGGCTGCCAATCCAGGAAGGAGTGAAAGAAGCAATTGAGGTGGTGGACAAACTCTCAAGCACAAATATCTATGCCAAATACCATTATGGATTTGTTCCGCGAGGAGTTGACGAATCCGCCGCTAGAAAAATGAAGAAGGCTTGGGAAAAGACACAGAAGAAGAAGAATACGAGCCAGGCGGGGACTCCAATCGAATAAACTGTGGAGGTTTTCACTCCCCAACCTGGAAAGCGAGAGAAGGAGCCTTTTTAAGCCCCGTCAACGCAAATATCACAAGGCAAGGACGAAGAACCCAAGGACCCGCACCGCTCCAGCAGTTGTGACGTCCACGCCAGAGAAGAAGAATGGAGGCAGCAATACGATACCTGCAGAAAAGCCAAACAAGGCAAAAGAGGTTCGGAGGCGTGCTCGATGCGAGGCGTGTCTCATAAAACCAGCCGAGGGTTCGAGTGACGCTGAGGTCCTGAAAAACCTCAAACGTAAGGTCCCTCACAATATGAGATATCGGCGGGATATCTCCTTTATCCCCGAGGATATCCTGGGCATATCTCAGGAGATCCTAGGGATATTTCGTATGATATCTTTCAGGGCGGAAATCTCGATATCAGTCGAAATCTCGATAACAGGGAAGAAAACGGCACCCCCTGAAGTAATGCGAAAGCGGTTCCAAGGGGGTTCCTGCTAAGAATAAAGTGTGGTGTTTCAGTGGGTCGTTGATAGCATCATTATAATGATCAGATTAGGAACTGTATATTCATATATATTAGGATCATTGTAGCGATGCTATCAACATCCCTACACTACCAAGAAGTGCGGACCCTTCTCGGTGTGTTATTAGAACATTTTTCACCAGCCCTCATACAAAAATAAATTATGCTACGTTTCTTCTCTGTCTTCAAAATTCAAAATCAAATATTCTTTTACACCAGCCTTACCTAAGGTAATTGAACCTCAAAAGCGATATTTTAAGCTTTGTTTCAAAATCGTTTTTTTCAGAGAAAAAAGTCAGGCGGAATTTGCAAGGTGATTAATATGAAAACTGATGAAAATACCTTCCAAATCGCGGATTTTGTAGCTTTTCTCCCGAAGGGATATTTTTATTGAAAATATGAGAAGCTTCTAAAATCTCGAGTTTAAACGTGAAGATTTTCATATTCGGACTCCGAAAATTGAAAAGTCTGCGAAGTACGATCAAAATTGAATATTTTAATGTGAGTTTCCATTTTCAAAACTATAAAAAACTTTAATTGTTATGATGCTTCGAAAGTTTTCACAGATGATCACTTGTTAGTTGATTTTAAAATAAAATTGTTATCCATTATTTGGACCATAAAGTTGCTTTTGCTTAAGAAAGAAAATTGAACATATGCGAATACGTCTGATTCGATTAAATTAAATTTTATTTGGTAAAAATAAAGTTTTTTAGGTTTTTATAATATAAGCGCCTCATAGGACTTATCTCGCTTTTGCCTTGAGGGTCACATATATGTGAAATCTTTCCATTATTGTGCTATTTACGAATCAAATTTCAAAATGAAAATAAAATAATTCAATAAACGAAAATGATAAGTATATCCTAAGAATCTTTCTATTATCATTAGGTAGGAAAGAAGATGACATAAGTTTATTTCATTCTTACCTACAGAATTTAGAATAATGACCAAGGTGAAGACCATAGTACAAAGGATCCTCATTTTGTCAAAATATAGGAAAAAGTGACCAACGTGGAATTTTGAGAGCAGCGTAACTAATGAAAATTCTGATTTGTCGGGCACATATACTATTCAGAGGTATTTGTATTTTCCCCTTTCTTAAGCATTTTTCATTTCGCATTACATGATTTATGCATGTAGATAATTCCTTGCTTTCATTTTACCTTGATAAAATCAGATAATTTATGTTTGAAGTCAACTTAGATTGATGTCTCATAAATTTTAGAAATATTTTTACGATTATTTGTATACGAAACTCAAAAGTTATACTTTGATTAATTATATTTCAATTATTTTAAAGGTTCATGTTTCAAATTTTGCCAAAATGATCTTTGGACTTTTGACTTTCCATCGTTTCCTTCCTTAATCATTACACATTTGCATTAAGAAACATTTTTTGTTTTATTTTGAAGTGTGTCGAAAATTTCAGAGTTTCCTTCATTACGGTTAAGTGTGATACCTGCAAAAAAAACACTGAAACCAATGTTTTAGAAAATATTACTTTCGTTCGAAAATAATATATAAAATTTTGAATCTCACTATTATCTTATTATTATTATTATGACATACTAAGATTTTTATTGATGGATTTTTATAGGTTGGATTGGGTATTTGGCTAATCACTCAAAAATAAAAAATTGTAAATTAATTGAAAAAAGTAAAACATGCTACGCTTACCCAGGGTAATGTTAAGTCAATGTCATTGAAAAACATCAATGAGATTTGTTGACGGTTTTTCAATTCTTTTGTTACCGCTTCTTGTTAGGATTCAAACTATTCAAAATTTTTTTATTTTAGAGATGTATGCTTACAAATAAAAAAATAAAACCATTAAACATTAATTTATAATATATTATTGATGAAAATCACATAATGTTCAAAAAATTTAGAAGAAGCCTGCGACGTGAGAAAATGCAACGCTAATAATACCATATCATTAATAAAAAATCTTTCTATCATTAGAATTTGGTTTGTGAATGAACCTTTTTTCTCTGTTAAGCCATACCATAATTGATAAAATTTTGATTCTGGAAAGCATGATTAAATATCTTCGTCAAAACTTTTTTTCTTTTGTTCTTCTAATTCTGCATTAAAGTTTTTTTTACGTTTTAGTTCATAGTTTTTTAACGGTTTCACCCATAAAAAATTCGAATAAAAAATAAAAAATTCTGCATTGAGATAAAAGATTACTTGAATCAAAGAAATGTAACACTAAATACGTTCAATCTAATATTTTTTTGACCCGAAGAAATTTTTCTTACATCATAAATTTTTTTTAAATTTCTAGAAATAATTGACAAAAATAATAGAATTCTCCTAAATTTAGTTCGGGTCACTGGAAAATTCACATCTTTATCCAAACGCACATACGAAAGAAGCTAGAAAGGAAAATTTTTCAATTATTTAAAAAAAATTTTAATATAAATTTATCAAGGTAACTTAAATGAAACTATAATAAGAAATAAAAGTTTTCCTCTATTTTGTCTCGGCCATTGTAATTTAAAAAACAAAGATATTAAAGCTCAATATTTTTTCATTTGAAGTGATAAAATCTCACCTGAAAATTAAAGCATGCAAATTGGATCTATTATTAACTTGAAAGTTTTTACATTATGGTTCGAAAATGGTAATTTACAGGTATGAAATGGAAGCTTTCAAAAAATTGAAATCTACCCAACGCTATCATTTTAGACGCTATAAATTAAAAAATAAATCAATAAGTTTGTATGTTTTCAAAATTATATCAAAATTCAAAAAAATTATATATATATAATATATTATAATATATATTATTATATTTTTATTAGATTGGAACTTGCTTATTTTCAACGAAAAGTGAAATTTAAGAAAAATAAAAAATTGCAAACATTTTCATTAAAACTTGATCGATATGAACTTTACTCAAACTGTACACTTTTTCAATTAAAAATTACATTATTTTTATTTTAAGTCGTTTCAAACTTATAAATGTTCGAATCTTATTTATATTTTAAATTTTCTAACTTTTACTTACAAATTGGAATTTTTTAAAAGTGGAACCATTAAAATCGTAAAGTTTAAAGTTTAAATTTAGCTCTCTGCAATTTCAAGGATTTAAAGCTTTTGTGACTAGAATTATTCCTAGATAAAGTGAAAGAATGGAATTAAATTTTCACAAATATGAAAAACTATAATAGAAAATATACCCTAGATATAATTTTTTTAAATTTATTGAATAAAAAAGATTTCAAGAAATTCTTTAAAATTGAAATGAATCATCAATTTTTGGTTATAGTTTGAAAGTTAAAAATTAGGTAGAAATAAAATTGCTTTGCTTTATAAATATAATAATATGATTCATCGAAATTATCAATGATTTAATAACAAATAATTATTATTTTTTTAAAATGCAAATTCTTTTTTTACAGACGGAACAACATATTTCGATAAAAAATATATAATTTTCGTTAATTTTGTATCAAAATAATTTCTTAAATGAACAAGAAATCCGCAATAACATTATTCCCAGGAAATAGTAAAAAAATCAGAACATGGAACTACGCTTGATTTTTTTATCAGCTTAGACAAAAATTATGTTTTACCATAAGTGTATTTGGACATTACTTGTTATTTTCCAAAAGCTATTCAAATAACTTATAAAATTGATTAAAAAATTTGGTATCGTATTCGTGATTTAATTAAATAGGTTTTTGAAAATAAAAAAAATATATACAAATACACTTATGGTGAAAACCCATTTTTGCCCACGTTATAAGAAAAATTATGTTTCGTCCCAGGCAATTTGAATTATTGTTTGGCCCTAGGCATACAGACATCTTGCCAGCTGACGTCACAACATGAAACACCCAATTGAATCTGCAATTAAATTTTTTTGTTATTTGCATTTGTAACTAAAAAAATTGTATTATTTGTTTATTTATACACTTTTATAACTAAAACAAAATAATTTATTCGAAAAACATTCTTTTCATTAATTTGTCTGGAAAGTTTTTTTCTGAAGAGTTCAATTTCTATCACTCAGTCCGGAAAAAACCAAAAGTAGGGTCAGGTCGATGGATGTTGCGTCGATGGAAAACAGCAAAGAAAGTGTTCCTAAAGTTTTAAAGTGAAATGAATTGAAAAATACTTTAGCAAGTCATTTTCTGTCGCTCTAATCCAAATTTTTATTTCTTATTTAGTAACTTTTGTGAAGAAATAAAAAAGTTATCACGAGTTACGTCGATGGATACTAATAAAAATATGCAAGTTTTTCTTGGACTTTTTTTTATTTGCCAAGAAAATTCTTAATGTTTACACTCTATACTTAGATGATATGTAGTGAGATATTTTTTCTCCAATCCGCCATCCAAGCAGGTGCCCACAAGGTATTTCTAGTTGTCAAACGACGCCTGTTTATGTATCGACGTAACCACAAGAATATTTTCGAAGAGGCTCACATTTGCGTGCATATTTAGTGTATGTTGCATTAAAATTAAAATATTAACGATAAAAATTTCACTTTTCGAGTCTAACTTTAAAATTCATAAGCATACATTTTGAAGTCGTTAATTATTTATTGCCAACATGACTGCAAAATTTGCCTCAGGCATGTGTGGATATCTTTGAACAGAATTTTTCGGGTACATAATTTTTTTTTCTCACACCTGCACATTTAAGGCGATTTTAGTTTATGAAAATTGAGACTAAAGTTAAACTTTTTGACTCATGGGAATAAAGACAATTTTCAGGCATGAGCACATGGACCAATGACCACAAACAGAATAGCTAAAGTACTATAGCCCCTCTCCCTAATGACATTTTTACGGAACGTAGCGTCAGTGAGCTATTCTCTTTCATGTCAACTCGATTGCAGCGAGTTTATGATGAAAGTTATGGCCTACAGCTGCAGAATCTTGTCTTCACTTTGCGTATGTGAGAAAAATAGCTTGTGTAACGCGGGAGTAATTTGTCTTTTTGAGCCAACTTTACTAACCAACAAACTTCACTCCCCTGTCACACAATATACTATTTTCTCTGGCTTACAATAATATAATATAATTTTTACTATGGATCTTGTTATGAGGTACTAACATGAGGTTATTTACCAATTTTACAATAATAAAACCAGTAGTTTTAATAATACTATCCATGGACACCAAAGTGCTGTGTCTGAAGAATCATCCATATACGTTCAAAGGTCAACAAATTGCGAACAATTTTTGCAAATCGAATAACGGTGTGAAGAATTGCATTTCAAACACGAAATAGTCTGAAGTTCTTTGCAATTGGGTGACCGTTGCCTGATGGACATTCCGCGATTTCTTCTGAGGTCATTTCTTCAACTACGCCGCTGGACATGTTTATTTTCGCCCGTTTTCCACCCTTATTGACAACAGGCTCAAAAATAGGTTTATACATTGCACGAAAAATCGTTTGTCGCTTTAACTTTTCCACTATTGCAAAGACGTCCCCATTGGAAGTTGATAATACAATTTGTTCTTCGGTTGGAATGGGCTTAAGGTCACGAGTTTTTGTTTTCAATCGAATTGATTTATCGGGAGGAAAAGTGTATTTTCGAAGTTCGAATATCCGGTTCTGATTATTTTTGGGAACAAGTCGAATAGATCTAAGTTCTTCAAGTTTAAACCCAAGTATGACAGGAAAGCGATGATTAGCAGGAGGTGACCTGGATCTCTCACGAAGTGGAGGCTCGGCAGAAGGAGACCTGGCAGGAGGTGACCTGGCAGGAGAAGACCTGGCAGGAGGAGACATGACAGGAGGAGACATGACAGGAGGAGACATGACAGGAGGAGACCTGACAGGAGAAGACCTGGCAGGAGGAGAAGACCTGCAGGAAGTAGGTCTGGCACGAAGAAGAGTCCTTTGTGGAGAATCTCTGTTACGACCATAAGGAGATCTGCTACGAGGAACACCGGGAATAAGCTCACCATTGGGCAAATACTCCAAGTGTGAACTTAATTCTGCAACAAAACATAGAGGATTACATTTTTTCAAAGTACACAATCATATATTGATATAACGTATTAGTCAACATAGTAGTCAATTTTTTGCAACGCTTTTATCTAATTTCGTATGTCATAAAAAGTTAAGGTTGTATAGTTAGTTAGTTAGACGAATTTGTTATAAATTAGTTGTTGATAGGACGCATAGTTTTTATTTTAATCGTAAAAAGATTAGTCACAATATTCAAATTACAGTTGTTCATAGTTTGTTCCTTAATTTTAAATAAAATCATTGTTTTATGGCAATTATTTCGGTTAGATAGGTTTTTTTCACTCAGTTTGATCTTTAATTTTAACAGATCTACACAGAAATGTGAAGAAACTGAAAAGACGCGTCATATCCAAAAATGATTCAATGAAAAATATGCGTCATATCAAAAAAATTGTCTTGAGAACATTTGTTTATCTTTTTGAGATAAACAATTTTGCTTCTCAAGATTTCTTAATACTTGATGAAATCCGCGAAACTCTATTTTCACATAATACCTTCTCATTGAGATGAGAATGGAAAAAGGAATTAATATTGGATATGGATGATTATTAGGGGGGATCAATTTCTTGAAAACTAGGGCTACCTTCATTATTTGCATGTTCCTGAGGCACCCCCACAAGTCGCAGAAAGTCCCTTGTTCTCGGTGACGAACTTGATGCTATTTCTGTGAAAAGAAGAAAAAATTATGAATCTGTAATGTTAAGAATTCATTGAAAATAATAAAAGCTTAATTCGATCATTCTATTTTATTTGGTCCAGGTCGACTGAGGCCTATTAATAATATGAAATTTGTATAATTTGCGTACATTACATGCATTACATACATTATAAAATTTAAAAAAATTTCAATTCTACCATGTCAATTTTTATTTCAATGAGTCATCTATGGTGGGGTTTTAATGGGGTCCAATGGAAATTACGTTAAACCGTCTTTTTTAAGAATGTAAGTCTGGACAATATAATATATTTTTTAATTATTATTATATTATCAAGTATTTGCAGATTGCCAATCAAAGAAGCACTGCATTCGGAACTCTCAAATTTAGGGCAAATGATATTTCGGAAAAATAAAAATTAGTTTCAAATAACTTAAAACCGCTTCTAATATTTGAAAAAGTAAGTAAGCAATAAGTTCAAAAGTCAAGTGATTAACACTTCAGATTCTGAAGAACGTAATAATAATATCAATAATAATAATTTTATAAAAATCCATTTTTTTAAAATTGGAAGAAATTGAAAGGGCAAGATTTGAACCTGCAACCTTCCGCCTATAATAACATCAGCGGTGGGCTGCGAGGCATACTAAAAGATTTTTCTTTACAATCCATATAAAATGCTCGCACATGTTTGAAAAAATTCTTCCCGAAACTAGCAGAAAAGTGCTTCTTACCGCTTGGGCAAATAAGTGTTCTAGTAATAAGGTCTTATTCACAAAAATTAGAATGGAAGTTAGAATGAAAGTGGGATTCAGAGGATGATTAATCATAGCGTGCTACGCCCCAGTTGATCTTGAAAGGTGTGAAGTGAAAGACTATTTCTAGGTCACTTCAAAGGACACTGTAGGTGTTTGCGATCATGGTGAGAATCATTCTACCTGATACTCGGTTTAGGCATAAAATGATCCAGATGTAAAAGCTAGTAAAATATGAAAGTGTTATGAGGGGTTCTGAATGCAATACTGATCATTACCGTCTGGTTTTGAAACTGAACTTAGGTCAAGGATGGAGAAGAAGTAGAAACAAAAAGACGAAACAAACGCGAATATAAATCGAGAAATTACAGAAACCAGAAGTGCGGATAGATCATTAGAATGGGATATACGAACGCATAGATGGGATAACTTGGGAGGCGCTAATACACAATAAATATATAAAAGGGCACATTAACTATAGTTCCGGATATCATTATTAGAAGTGCGACCAAAGTGTGTGGTACTGTGATTGTAGGAAGAATGTCTGGTGATGCGTGATGGAATGATGAAATCCGCGACGAAAAGATTTGGGAATTTCAATGTGTATATATGCCAGAGAGATCATGTACTAATCAGGTATTCAGCTTGAGCCAGATTACAGGAAAAAGTTTGAGAGTAAATAAAAAGGTTTTCTGTGCATTTCTTGAACTAGAAAAAGCGTTGGACAAGGTGGATAAAACTTAAATTTGGAAAGTCCTGAAAGAGTACAGAGTCAATAGATGTCTACTACAAGCAATTAAAACAATATATGCAAGTATCAGAGCAAGTCTGATGGCAAAAGGGCATCTGAGTGACTGCTCCGATAAAAAATATACGTCTCATCAAAAAACTTTTCTTGAGAAAAATTGCATATCTTTTTGGAATAAAAAATTTTGCTTCTCAAGACTTTTCAATATTTGATGAAATCTGCGAAACTCTATTTTTACGTAATACCTTATGATTGAGATAAGAATGTAAAAAGACAATAATATTATATGTGCGTGATTATTGGGGGAGTCGGTTATTGAAAACTGGGGCTACCTTCATGATTTGCATGTTCCTGAGGAATCCCCACAAGTTGCAGAAAATCCCTTGTTTTCGGCGACGTACTAGATGATATTCCTGTAAAAAGAAAAAGAAAATTATGAATTTTTAATTTTAGAAATTAGCTAAAAATAACAAAAGCGTAATTCGATCATTCTATTTTATTTCGTCCAGGTCGGTTAACGGATATTAAGAATATTCCTTCAAAATTTTGATAATCAAGGTCTAACGGAAATAACGTTAACTCCTCTTTTTTAAAAGTGGTAGCCTAGACATTATTAAATATTTTTCAATTTGGAGAAGTCTTCTTAACAAATGTATAATTTCAAGTGTTTAGTATTTGCAGATTGTATAAGTTGAATGGCTTCCTATTTGAAATTATTTAGTTTGACTCCTTCTATCTGCATCTTGAAAAGTTTAAATTCATTAATTACCCATGATATTAAAACGTGACAAATGGAAATGTTTTGCTTTTTTTTTATGTTTAATATTTCAAATGTTTAATATGAGAACGCGATTTTGTAAGACTTTCAAATTTATTGAAACAATGATAAAGGCAGTATTGCGAAACTTTTAAATTGGCAACATTGCCTCCAACAGCATTACGTATTTAGATGTTTTCGCTTCAAAATGTAGAAGCAAGAATGATTTACACATCTTCTCTTTCTTATTAATCAATAATAATAGGGCATCGGTCAATTCGAAGAAAAAAAAATTAGATCAATTGGTAATTCGGGAAAATAAAAATTGTAGGGCAAACTGTTATTATTATAGTCAATTTTTCTCATGTTATGTTAAATTATTCAAAAGTTTCATCAATATATTCTATAAATTATGTGGCACAGATTATTTTGCTGAAATTTTGAAAAAATTTTGATTCCAATATTACCCTTCTTCTATTATGTAACGCTCGTTATCTATCTACAATTTTCAAAATGATAATAAGAAAATTTCATAAATGTATGTGATAAGTAAACTGTAGAAATCTTTCTATTATTCTTAGGTAGGAAAAAAGATGGTACAAGTTTATTTTATTCTCACCAATAGAATTGAAAATAATGACCAAGGTGAACGCCACAGTGCAAAGTATCCTCATTATTTCGAAATACAGGAAAAACTGACTAACGTGGGATTTTGAGAACAGCGTAACTAATGAATTTTCTGATTTGTCTGGTATATATACTGTTCTGGGGTATTTGTATTTTTCCCCTTCATGCGCATAGATTGCAAATGACTCATTTGCGGGGCTTAGTGACATAACTGTTATTTCGCATTACATAATTTATTCATGTAGATAATTCCGCACTTCCATTTTACCTTGAGAAAATCAGATAATTTATGTTTAAACTAAACTCAAATTAATCTTCCATGAATTCCAGCAATATTTTTTACGATTCTTCTAAATGATTCGTCAAACCAAGAGAAGTAATTTGAAAGAGAATGGTTTTTAGGGCTTCGTAAGTAACCCTATACGTACCTTACCTTGGTGAATGTTCAGATTGGAATTTATTCCAAACCAATTTCAATAATTGCGAAATATATATTAGATCAGGTTTTTTCATCCTTTTCTAGTCATAAACCACACCAAGTTCAATCTGAATCAATTTTATTTTAGTGAATTTCAAATATGCAATAGAACTGAAGGGTTGCAGTACAGAACAGTACCATCAAAATGGCAATTTTTCTGGATACCGACTAAAAATCTATTTTTCATTATCATCTCAATGAGAAGGTATTGGTTTTATGTGAAAAATGAGTTTCGTGTATTTCATCAAATGTCGACGTTTTGTGGTCCCCGAAGTCAGAAAAAAAAGTTTCACATTTGTGTTATGTCAATGTATATTTATTTTCTGAATTACCTTATAATAAAAAACTACAATCCTATCTCGAGACATTCTTTCCTATCTCGCGTTGTTATGCTAAAAATAGCATTTTTGTATTCAAATATTTTTTATGGGGATAACAAAATATCCTACACGTCTTTTTATATATTTTTTACGTATCTTCCGTATTTTGGCGTAATATTCGAATTTTTGAATAATACATATCAATTTAGATAAATAAATTGAAAACAAGAAGTTCTGTCAAAAAATGGTTCAAAGAAATTTTGTAGAAATTTTTAAACGCTGAAATTCCTCCGGAAATTTTTTCTAATATTTTCCAATTTTTGGATCAAAATTTGAATTTTCGACTTTTTTCATAGTATTTTCGATGAATAAAACCAAAATGACAAGTCCTATAGAAAAATGGTTCAAATAAATTTTGTCGGACTTTTTAAAAGCTGCAATTTCTTGTTGAAATTTTTTCCCTTACTCACGCCCTTTTGTTCGAAATTTGAATTTTGTACATTGTGCATATGTATGTAATTCTAAAAGCTATCATGGCTCTCCGAGACTTTTTCTCGTATCTGACGTCGTTTGGCTCAAAATTTGAATTTACTATTGCCTTATATAGTATTTTCGATGAATAAAACCCAAATGACCTATTGAAACCTATCAAAAAAGAGTTTCCAAATTTTTTTTAGGACTTTTCAAAAACTATAATTACTTCCTGAGACTTTGTCCCGTATTTTGCGTCGTCTAGCTCAAAATTTGAAGTTTCGATTGTTTTCGCAGTATTTTCGAAAGATAAAACCAAAATATCAAGTCTTATCAAAAAATGGTTGAGGGCAAAATCATAGGTCTTTCAAAAAGCTTTAACCTTTCTCTTAACTTTAACTTTTAACTTTTAAAGCTTTCTTTAAAACTTTTCAACTTATCTTTTGTCGTTTGGCTTGAAATTATAATTTTCGACTTATTAATTTTTGATGCATAAATCAAAATATAGTTGGACGCCACAACTATTTCTAAAAATTGTTGAGAACTCTAGAACTATCAGAAGGATCCAAGAACTATAATATTTGTGTTGTGATTTCGAAAGTGGGGGTACAAGTTCAAATGCATTCATTTATCTGGTTTTGAATTACCAACCAGAAACAATTTTTTTATCTGGGTCTGTACTGCAACCCTTCAACTATAGTACACGCTCTATTGCAATGAATTGTTTGTCAAGTCAGTAATGTTTATAGATTTATCCATTGAAAAATCTTTTTAAAATATTAAAAATTTGAGCCTTTGGCCTGACTACGTGAGACACAAAAAAAATTTGAAAATCAAAATTGTTCGCCGCGAACAGACCTGCAAATTGTCTTCAGAACATCTTTTGTCATTTTACCTTACTTTATCAAGAAATTCGATAACATAGAATGGGGCCATATTTAAATTACGTAACGCATTATAGGCCCCCTTTGAGAGCTTTCTAGTTAGAGAAAAAATTGCAAAGTTACATTTTTAGTTAAAAAAATTAATTTTCAACCAAAGAGATAAACTTTCATTCAAACAAATTAATTTTCAACAAAGCAGTTCAATTGTAACCTACGTATTTGAATTTTCAATTAGGAAGATCAATTTTCAACCAAATTTAGTTAAACTTTCAAGGAACGAGACGAATTTTCAACTAAAAGTATGAATGTTCAACAATGAAATGATTTCCTAACAAAGTGGTTCAACCAAAATTTGTAAGCAACGAGTTGAATCCTCAAGAAAACCAAACAGTTGCATTCTTATCGAAGAGAGATGAAATTTCTACTAAAATAGATCAATTTTCAAATGAAAAAGACAAATTTTGATAAAAATAGTTCAATTTTCATTCAAGGAACAATTTCAGTTAACTTTTCAACGCCGAAATATGAATTTCAAACAAGAAGAGAATTTTCAATGAAAATAGTTTTCTTTTCAAACCAAAGAGACGAATGTTCCTCCAAAAAGCATGCCGAATTGCCTATTTTTCAAACAGATAATAAAATTCATAACTAAAATGATAATCTTTAGGGGAAGCGAAATATCAGGGTTACCGCAAATATTTATTAAACTGAAGAAAATGATTACTTGGGCCAACTATTCAGTTTGTAAGAAGATATGGTATTGCTATTCTATTGGTTTGGATAAACATTTTCTTAGTTCCTAGTACTAATGGCATAGTCACTTAGCTAATGGAATGATTTTGCTAATCAATGAAAAAGCAGTATCGACTAAGAAAATATCAATACCATATCTTACTAACTAAATAGTTGGCCTAACTAGTCCTTTTTTTTCAGTGAAGAGAGGTAATCTTCAATTAAATTTTCAGCGGTCGCAGCGAGCTCTTTTTTTGACTTGTTTGAGCTATTACGTAATTTAAGTATGGTCCATAATAAGACAGGACAAACTAGTAACCAAAATAACAATAAAATTAGTCGAGTTGTCAAAATGATGGAGATCGCGTTATTAGTGACCCAACGTTGCATACATAGAATAAGATGCAAAATAAATAAAATAAATATAGTTATTCTTACTTTTTTGTCAAATTGGGAAAGGAAAGATGTAACAAACTTTAGGATACGTATTGGTAACGGCGGTCGGAGCGGACGTGTCCATTTGCTGCTCTCCGGAGTATCGTATTTTCGAGTGTTTTTCTTGCTCTTTTTTTAATAAAAATTTGCATGTATTGACTTTTTGTGTTTCTGGTGCGTCTGAGCTAGTTTGTTTCTTTCGAAACTGCTGGATTCTTGATTTTTTGGGGATTTACCTATAACTGATATTGATCAATTAGAGCAATGGGTGCGTGTCCAGAGTGTAAGGAAGTGATTTCCAGAGGAGGACCCGAGGTGCTTGTTTATGTCAAGTGTGGCGTTTTAACCCATCTGGCCTGTGAAAATTTTAATATTACTAAAAAAAACTTTGATAAACTCAAAAAGGGTCAAGCAGATTTCTTATGCATAACATGCAAACGGCAAAGCATCAGCGACATCTCTACGGCAGCCGATGGTGGTTTGTCTGGGAAACCTACAACTACCATTCGCAACGCAGACGGTACGTCTTCCCCTCACGTTCCTTCCCCTCAGAAGCAACGGCTACCACTAACCAGCCTGATCTCGCTGCTATGATCAGAAATGCTGTTTTGGAAGGACAAAAGGATGCGCTTGCGCAGTTTCAGGAGATTCTTTCCAGGATCACTGAATTTGAAAACAAGCAGCAAGCATTTAATGAAAATCTCCTTACCTCTATTCAAACGATCAAAGCAGACATTGCTGAGAACTCTAACCGAATTTCTCTACTCGAAGCTGGCTCAGAAATGGGAAAGGAAGATATTACCAAGATTAAAAAGGATGCCAATGATTTGAAATTAAAAGTGGCTACTCTTGAGCATGCGCATAACGTCAGCGAGCAGGCGGCCCTTCAATCGACTTTGGAAATTCATAATTTCCCCATGAAACCAAATGAAGACCTTTTTACTAACATGGACTCGATAGCTAGAATTCTTGACGTTCCCTTTAAGAGGAAAGATGTAGTAAAAATTTACCGAATCATAAAGGCACCTGCACTCACAAAATCCTCCAACCCGCCCATCATTATCGCGAAACTCAGCAATCAACAACTGCGAGATAAATTTGTTGAGAGACGCAAGGTTTTTAGAGACTTCTCTACTGAAAACCTTGGGTGGTCGAACAATGATAAACACCCTGTTTATCTACGTGAGGCCCTGTCACCTTTGAACAGGAAAATCTACTCCATTGCCCTGGGTCTCAGAAGAGAACAAATAATCAAATATCTGTGGATTGCGGGCGGAAAAATTTTTTGTCGCAGAGAGGATGGATCTCCACGAATTTACCTGGCTAATCTGCAGACCGTCGAGGGACTTAAATAGCAACTACTGATTCCTAGTATCATCCTAAATATATATGTCGGTAAATATAACATAACTTGTCAATTAGACTGTTTTCCAACTCATCTAGCATACTTTATATTTGTTTCAATTAAGAATTTGTATTTAATAACACAAAGGTTTCTCAGTTATTCTAACTGCGCTAATGGAATTTATTATGATCTGCAAAAACATCTGTTAAATCAAATCAATCCTGACTATATTGTGTTTCATTTTTTATCTAAAAGATCTATTATTGTATCGACTGCACGAGATTCTATAAAAATAACTGAGATTGTTTCTCGCTCTATTTCGGAGATTTATCCTTCTACGGTATACTTAAATTTTCATGCTTCAGTACCACTGAAGATTGTTTTAGATTTATATCTACACTGCCACTTCAGTAACTATTTGACTCTGCTTAGCCATATTTGTAATTACTTAATTTGGGCTCTGTTGGTTATTGATCATGTTATTTCTATTTCTAATATCTTTTCCTACGTGCTACTATTCTTTAAAGTAACTTAAAACTTAAAACTAACCATATTACATTTTTAATGGATATCTTGAATAATTGTCATGTTAATTTTATAATGCTTATTGCTTTTACAATTTTTACCTTTATATGTGCATTATTCCCTGTTTTCACCTGTAATCATGTGAACTGGATTTTGTTGGTTAACGTCTTTCAGACATTTCTATATTTAATCATACTTGAACGTTTCTTATCCCTGTATAAATGGAAACCTTAAATATTTGTCACGTTAACGCTCAGTCTTTACCTGCCCATTTCCACGAATTCAAACATCATTTTATGTCCTGTTTCTACCATATCATAGCCGTGTCTGAGACCTGGCTTACGCCTAACATTCCATCTAGCCTTATAGCACTTGATCATTATACACTTTTCCGCAGATATAGAGATGAGAGAAGAGGGGGTGGGGTCTGTCTCTACATTCATCACAGCTTAAGGGGTGTACACGTTGGAATGAGTCCTCCTGCCAATTACCGTATTGCTGAATACCTTTTTATCAAGGTATCCTCGTCTCATGACAGCATGTTGGTGGGTGTGATTTACAAACCTCCTAATGCCTCCTACTGTAGGTCATCTATTTTCATATTTTCTTAAAATAGAATAACAAATGATCTAAAACCAGTTTTTTTCGTGTGGCTATATGAGTAGGTTCTCTGTGTTTCAAAAGTTAGATTGAACTTGTTTTCGTTTATAGATAGAGAGGGATTAAAAAATTGGATTGAGTACATATTTCGCAATTATTAAGATTGGTTCGGAATGAATTTATATCCGAACATTCACCAAGGTAAGAAGCCCTACAACCCATTATTTTTTAGATTAAATTTCTTGGCATGACGAATCATTTAGAAGAATCGTAAAAAATATTGCGAAAATTCATGAGATATTATTCTAAGTTTACTTTAAACGTAAATAATATGATTGTCTCAAAGTAAAATGGGAGCGATGGTATTATTTACATGAATAAATTATGTAATGCAAATAACAGGTATAGTGTCACCAAGCCTTACAAATAAGCCCCTTGCGATCTATGCTCAGGAAGGGGAAAATACAAATATCTCAGAATATTATATATATCGGACAAACCAGAATATTCATTAGTTACGGTCTTCTCAAAATTCGACGTCAATCAGTTTTTCCTGTGTTATAAAATCATGAGCACCCTTCATATTGTGGTGTTCACCGTAGTCGTTATACTTAATTCTGTTGGTAAGAATAAAATAAACTAGTAACATATTTTTTCCTACCTAAGAATGAAAGAAAAATTATTAGGATTTACTTATCACACGCATTTATTAAATAATCTCATTATCATTTTTGAATTTGATTTCTGAATAGATCATGTATGAAAGAATTTCACTTATGTATCATAAGAACGCGAGAAACTTTATTTTTACCATGTCAAATGTAATTAATTCGAATCGGTTGTATCCACAAGTGTTTATTATTGTTATAAGCACAAGTAACTTTATTTTTAAAATACTGGACAACAATTTTATTTTGAAGCCAACTAACAAGTGACCATTTTTTAGCACTTTCGCAGCATTATCAAAATCAAAGTGTTTTATAGTTCTTTGAATGAAAACTTACTTTGGAAGATTCAGCTTAGATCATACTTCGCGGAACTTTAATTTTAAATTTTATGTTTCCGAATTATCATTTGCCCTGATTTTTAAAGTTCCGAATTCAGTCCTGTTATGATTATTCAATTTCGCGATCAGTAAAAAAGATAAGATGTGTAAATAATTCCTAATTTTAAGTTTTAAAGCAAACACTTGTAAACACGTAATGCTGGTGGAGGTGTAGGAGCCAATTCAAAAGTTTCACAACACTGCCTTTATCATTGTGTCAATAAAGTTGATAGTGTTAAAAAATCGCGATTTTATATTAAATATTTCCACTTGTCACATCTGCGTGTCACGGTTAATTAATGGAATCAAACTATTTAAGAAGTAAATAGAAGGGGTGAAAGATGAATAATTTCAAATACAAAGCTTCTTAACTTGGACAATCTACAATTACTAAACACTTGGAATTGCACATTATTTAAGAAGACTCCTCCAAATTTAAAAATATTTTATAATGTCCAGGTTTAGAGTCTTAGCAAAGCGAAGTTAATTCAATTTCGATGAGAGCCCATTAAAACCCACAATAGATGACTATTAAATTAACTTTTACATAGTAGAAATGAAGTTTTTTCAATTTTATAATGTATATATTATAACCTGGTTTTTAATCATTGTATATTTAAAGGTTAATTCAATAATGACGTTACTGGTTTATTGCCAATTAACGTTCTAGATTAACTTCTGATAGTCTGGTTCATTAGCCACATAAGTTATTCAAATCAAGATGCTACTAAGCCTGAAGGGCGCCCGATCGTTTACAATCATGAAAACCCCAAACGAACAAAAAGTTCCCGAATTGAAATTAATCTGAATTACTGCCCATTTATTGTTAGCTTGTTCCCCCGCTAACTCAACACAGGGAGGGGCAGGGTAAGGAATAGACTGAACGATGGCAGACAATTCAAATCGGTATTACCAAGTAATTACGACCAAAGTACGGGTCACAACAAAAAATCATTTATTTACGGCCATAGATGCCTCACATCTCCAATTAAAAATCCCGTAAGAAAATAACTCAGTTTACATGAATTATACTAACCTAGAATCCACGACCCCCCAATATGGTGGCCCATTAATGACATGAAAGGTCATGTGGGGTTACCGCCATTTTGGATGATCGAACTGAAAGAAAAAGGCACCAACTGAAATCCAACGACCCTCCACTATGGTGGTCCACTAAGGACATGACAGGTCATGTGGGGTTACCGCCATTTTGGATGAGCGATGTGAAGGAGAAATGACCAATCTCGCACAAAATTGAACGTTATAAGTCTACACACCACTTCAATTATGTAGCTGACCTAAAACCAGTTCATAGAACAATCGTACGCTCATTACTTTCAGTATCATCTCTAATACCCCGAAATTCCCATTAAATGGTAATACGATGAGGAGTGAATCAAGTATCACGACTACGACATTTCTAGCACTTATTAAAATCCGAAATTTTTAATTAAACATCAACATACCCTTATCTCTGAAGGAATTGTTTCTACTACAATTTAATACAATTATCAATTAGCAATAACACGATCTTTCAATCCCATAATAACTACTCTTAATTTCAAGTCAATGATTAACTGCTATCATTTTTACCGCGTGGTTGATTCCCGTCGCAACGATTTTCCATTATGGCGGTCCAGTTCTGATATGAAAGGTCAGTTAAGATCGCGGCCATTTTGGAAAATTGTACATCTTAAAATTTCACTCCCGAGCGAGCCAGACCCTGAAATTTAAAACACATCTACCTGTCACTCCGAAGTTATTAATTAAGTTTGACTAGATCCTCATTATGCCACGATTGTTCCCCACCACACTAGATCTCGTCGACACTACCCGGAAAAGTTCACGAAGGCGAAACGGAAAGACATACCTTTAGATGATTCCTCGTTTGATTTGATTGACAATTAACCAACTCAGTTTGCCTCAGCGTCGTCAATTTTCAACCTTTTTCTCAGAAAGTGGCAAGCATGCCAATGGCCGAACACAGAATGACCGCAACTACACGCAACTACACTTAGCGAAAAACTGTGTGAAGGCGCATTCACATTAACGTCCTACAGTGACTAGCCATTTTATCTAGTGCGTTCACTCGCCTAGTCCATAGTCTGTGGCGAGTCACGTTGCTGACCTGCGCCGCGAGCGCGACGCAGACACTGGTCGGGCGCACCTACCCTACACCGTGCGCGCCCAATTATTATCAACTGCTATTATTTTGACAGTTTGAGACAACACGAGTTTGTGGCACCGCTCCTGTGTTACCACGTTTAGTTGAGTGTTTTTGAATTGTGGATGAGTGGGTCACGACTGCCTAGTCGTGATTAAATAGTAGTGTGGGTGGTGCAGAGTCGAGTCACGACTGCCTGGCCTTATTGTGGTGGTGTCGTGTGACAGCCGGCTAGGTCGACTTGAGAGCGGCGGGAAATTACAAATCCTAGGCCTCGAAGGGTTTGTGTTATGGCAACAGGCCATCCCTCTCGAAGCTCTCGCCCTGTTAAATAAAATTCAGAAATGGATTCTGTGCTTGACCAGGTATAATTTATTTATGAATTTCAGGTTGAATTTAAGTTGATTGGGCGTGATTAAATACTCTATTTGGGCGTGGTATAGAATACCATGTCACAATATGTAATGCATGTAACGCACATGAACAATACTTGAGTATCAACATTTTGAAGGAATATTCGCAATAGGCCTTAATTGACTCAGACGAAATGAAATAGAATAATCGAATTACGCTTTTATTATTTTTAATCCTTCTTTAACATTGTAAATTCATAAATTTTGTTTTTCTCCTCACAGAAATATCATCAAGTTCGTCACCGAGAACAAGGGACTTTCTTCGACGTTTGGGGTTGCCTGAGCAACATGCAAATTATGAAGGTAGCCCTAGTTTTCAATAAATCGATCCGCATAATAATCATTTATATTTAATAATAATGCCTTCTCAATTTCTCATCTCAATGAAAAGTTATTGGTTTTGTGTGAAAATTTAGTTTCGCGGATTTTATCAAATCTCCACGTTTTTGGACTCACTGATCGAGAAAAACTGGATTTTACTTCGGTGTCTGTCTGCCGTTGTCGGGTCTTGTATCGTTCTTCCAAAAATTCTAATTTTTCTTGAATTTTATTTTTTACGATCAAAACAAAAACGACGGTACGATCAAAAAATAATTCATAACTTTGTTGATCTTTTTTTTTATTAACTTCTTTTGTCCATTTTCCTTCGTATCTGGTCTATAGATGAGAGACTATTCTGTATTTTAATTCTAACTAATATCATGAACCTTGACCTGGAATACTCAAATTTAGATACAATTTTGGGATCAAATTTATCAACTAACATTCACTGTTTTGTGTAAATAGTATGTAAATAAACATGAAATAATTCTAATAATATTATAATTGTGATGATAATATCATATAAAAGATTACATGGCCTCAACTTTTTTTGTGACATACAAAACTAGATAAAAATATGGCAAACAGTTCACAAATATGTGGGCAACTACGCTAAAAATTACAAGGACATTCAAATCTCATTATATAGCAACATACGATTGAGTACTTGAAAAAATGCAATCCTCTATTTCTTGTTGCAGAACTAAGTTCACAGCTCGAGCGTTGGCCTAAGGGTGAACCTCTTCCTGGAGCTTCTAGCAGCAGACCTTCTAGTTTTTCTAAAAGATATTCCCCAGGAAGTACTCCTCGTCTTGTCAGGCCTCGTTCTTCTGCCAGGTCTCCTCCTCCTGCCGAGCCTCCTCTTCGTGAGAGGTCCAGGTCTCCTCCTGCTAATCATCCCTTTTCTTACATATTTGGCTTTAAACTTGAAGAACTTAGATTTATTCGACTTGTTCCCAACAAAAATCAGAACCGCACATTTGAACTTCGAAGATACACCTTTCCTCCCGATAAACCTCTTCGATTGAGAACAAAAACTTTTAACCTTGACCCTATCCCAACCGAGGAAAAAATTGTGTTATCAACGTCCAATGGGGACGTCTTTGCAATAGTGGAAAAATTAAAGAGACAAACGATTTTTCGTGCAATATATAAACCTATCACCGACCTTGCTTATTATAGAGGTGGAAAACGGGCGAAAATAAACATGGACAGCGGCAAAATTGAGGAAATGACCCGGGAAGAAATCGCGGAATGTCCATCAAGCAACAATCACCCAATCCTGAAGAATTTCAGAATATATCGTGTGTGAAACACAATTCTTTACATCGATATTCGATTTTAAAAACTTGTCGGCAGCGCGAGCACATTCCTATCGCGCGCTCTGTGCTTGTCTGTCAGGGCAGGTTCACAATCAGATTCGTAAACATCGATGTTCGAACGTATACAGGGTATCCCGCAAGTTATCCCTATGCTTGTAGAGGCGAGTAGAACACAAACAAAAATTTGGACTTTTATGGAAATTTTTAGATCTTCGTCAGTATGTGATCTAAAAATATCCGTAATACACCTGGAGGCAAATTCAGACACTTGTCTCCATTGGGGTTATTTCCTGGGAATTTTTGAATATCATCTTCGAGAGCATTAGGTTGATAAAAAGATCATTGGGATAAACCACTTTGAGGATTGAAAACATTTTTCGATTTTCCGAAGTAAGATGTTTCACAGAACTGTGCACTTGTAGGGTTTTACAAATGTAATCTGGACACGTGCATAGTTGGAGACAAATTGCTGAACGTGCAATTCGTTTGATTTTATTAATTTCATTAATCAATTGCTAAAAGTTTGAACTTGTCGAGCGAGCTTATATTCTGCTTTTTTGTACACCTCGAAGGTCGTGAACTTGGCATTAGAAGGAAAGTGGTGCTAACGATTGCTAGCCTCCACCCACGGACACTGTCATGAAAGCCGCTTCCCTACATACAATTTCAGAGCTCTTCAAGTCCCAGAAATCGGACCCATAAAGTTTATGAGACTTTTCGAATTATTATATTTTTTTTTCTATCCGCCGTTTACAAGGATAAGGATAACTTGCGGAACATTCTCTATGCGTATTGAATGCATATGATGCTTGCTCTTTATGCTCCCCCCGCTTTCATACATAAACCCTTGGAAACTGAAGGGCAAAACATTGGAAACTGTAATTTTGTTGCTTTTCATTCCCTTTCCCGTGTAGCCGCTGGACAGGGACGCGGGGAAATGACCGGGAATTTTCTGAGATCGGGAAAAACCGGGAATTGACCGTGAATTTCTTTTTGAACGGGAATTTTATAAATCTTCAGTATTTCAAAATACTACTTGAAAGACTTACCGAATGAAAAATTCAAAAAGTTTTGAAATTTTAAATAAAACATGTCATCAGTGCAAATATAAATTATATTATGATTCTTTGATTTGAACTGTAGTTCATGCAATAAAAATTGATGGATAATTGATTTTACATCACGATTATGAATCTGTTTAATAAGAAAACATGTTTATTTAGTTTAAAATCCTTATGTTTGAACTATTTAGTTTATCAGTAAGAATTAATAATAGCGTTTGACTAAAAAATTTCTCAATTAAAAATGTTGTAATCTTGAATTTCAATAGTTTTAAGTTCGAAAGAGTTCCACCTTAAATGCTCTTATTTGGAGTCCAGATTTTATCGCCTCAAATGAAAATATTTTCAACTCTAATAGCTCAAATTACTCAACTCCAATGACTGTCATAATATTTTTCGAGCCAGGAAAAAATCGGAAATTTTTTTCCTTGATGAAAACAGCCACCCTGATTTTGTTGAAGCTTTATGTTATGTTGAACTCTATTATATTGAATGTAACTATTATTAATTGATGTACGTCTGACCGAGACAGCTTATTCATATATTGGAAAATAAAGTAAAAATGTTATTCTTTATCATTGTTTTTTTCTATTTAACATCAAAGGGGGTAATTTCGGACATGTGTGGTAAATTTGGACGTTCCTAAATTGATAGTTCAAATTACTAAAGGGATGCATGTAGTACCAAATTGCTTTTTCAAGCCTATTTCTTATGTAATATACATAAACAATTGCATCATTAGAACTACCGCAAAAATTTATTTTAAAAATTCCATAATTTTTCCCTAACCAATTTTTCATTTTCCCTGACCATTAATATTTCAAGACTAGAATCTTAAGCTTGTAACATTTTCAACCCAGAATCTTTTATGAAATGAATAAAACAATTTTTAATTAAAATGAAAAATTCTCTGATCTATTCTTCTTGAAAGTCATTTGAAGTTGTACAAATTCCCTGACTTTTGTTTAACTTGCATCAAAACAATAACAGCGAGTTCTGCTATGACTAAAATTTAACTAATTCTCTCTTTTTATTATTCCAAAAAAGTTAGTCTAGTTTTTAGCACTTCTTCGAACCAAAATTCATAATTGGTTTCGAACACAAAAACTGTAAGTATAACTGCAAAGGTAAGTTTCAGCAATGTATTTTTTTCCAAACATGTTCTCGGGTGAACCCGGTTTTTCATCATAGCCACGGACTATGTCGAGTGACTAATGAAATGAGGATGTTAGAAGTTAATATAATACGATGCTTGAAATCTTTTGCGATTACGTTGCAGGTACAAATTTAGGACCGTGGTGTATTGTAACCACAATACGATGAATAGAAGCATTTTTTATATTTCTCCATATTATCTTTACTCCATGGCTTAGCTCGCTATACTTATAGATCTTGGTTGTATAGGTTGCCTGCAAATTTCGGTTAAGTGGACAAGCAACGCCAATGATGTAGGCTCTTCCACGTTATTTTTCTCGCATCAGGATATCGGAACAATTGATCCGGATGTGATGATCCATCCGGATAGTAACATCCCAATATGAGATGTAATTTTCGTTTTCTAAAACGAGCATTGGAATGTGTCTATAGAAAGGCATCAATTCTGTTAAGAGACCTAGATTTAGCACAAGTAATGTAGTGTCATTTAGTGCAAGGCATGTATTATTATAAAAATTAATGTGTCAGTCTCAAGATGGTTACAGCCCAATATGCCGAAGGCATTTTTGTGAGAGTTAATTCTGTCATTTCTGAATAGTCTGCACGGAAGCATTTTTGTAATGCCATCGACTGAGCTGATAAGAGCAGTGTGCCCAATTAGACATATTGGGCAAAGCCTAGTTTTTACCCCATCATTCACGAACTGGGTTGCAGCCAAGTGCATGATGAGGGGACCTACAGCTTTAGGTAGGATCCATACCACCAGAACCTCGGTCAAGGTACATAGAAAAATTTATAGAGGTATCAGCTCAGGGATTGAACCCCGGACCTCTAACTTGAAGCCCGAGCGCCTAACCTATTTCTTATGAGAAGTTGCAGGCTCCAGAAGCTACGATCATCGTACCAAAAGGTAAGCAAGAGCGGGAAATTTACGCGAAAGATTTCGTACAATACTGTTCCTTGGAGTCCGGTCTCTAGCCGCGGATGACCTTACGCGACAGACGGCACAGTTGGAGATGAAAGTTTCACCTCTGGATACTTTTTTAGAGCTATCAATGTTTGTAGAATGTTATTAGGAACAGTATTGGCGGACCAGATGAAGTGATCCCAGAAGAACAGCCTTTTGCATTTGGTTTGCGATGGACTGAGCCTGACGCTGGCCAGCTCAGCTTGAAAAGAAGTGCTTGATGTTTCGCCCGTTTTTCTTCCTCCTTTTGCCGTGATGTTACTATCGGCTGGTGCCAAGAATTCTATCAAGTAATTAATCTTCGACTTCAGATCTTGAAGGACAATATCTGGCTTTGCAGCACTGAAACGTTGAATGGTGAAGAATGAGGATTTTCAGTAGATCTTACACTGATCATTCGCAACAATGGACTTCATTTCCATCAGGGTTTATTGTGACACGGGCATTAGATCAACACCATGGAAGTGCCGAAGATGGTAATATAACAGTTAAAGAGCCGCATTGTGTCTCTCTATGTACCCGTAGCATACATACTTTGCGCATCCATTGAGAACATGTCCAAGTGCTTCTGGCTCTTGATTGCACGCTCGGCAGTTGGTATCGCCTACAGGTACATTCATTATGCGCTCGCGGTAAACTAAGGCGTCTATAACGCCGTCTTGACAGGCGAAAAAAATCCCTCAGTCTCCGATCTCAATCCAGCAGACTTGAAAAACATGTTGGACTATATATATCCTGCTTCCTGTACACGACTTTTGAAGACCGAAGGTGTTAGTGATGCTAGGCCATGTGTAGTGTCGCTGGAATCAAACGGGAGGCCTAGCTCCTCTGCGGCCCTATCTGCGGCTCAGTATAGAAACGCCGTAGCATTGACGACTTCATGTTGATGTACGAGTCACATAAGAGAATCTGTGGTATTTAGAACTGAGCAGGCTGTAGCCAGAACAGTTCTGCGATGAAGACACTCCAAGCTTAGCAAGCCTCTAGCCCCTTCATCTCGAAGTAGGTATATTCGAGGTATGGAAGTCTAGGATGATGACTACGATGGATTGTCATAATGTTGCGTGTGCTTCGGTCAAGTTGCTTTAACGCAACGACGTTCCATTTTAATGTACCAGATGCGTAGAGCAGTATAGGAACGGCTAGCATATTGATCGCCTGGATCTTACTTGTGGTGTACAGATTTCTAGATTGATCTACAATTCCCGTGTTGTTTATTTAAATAAAACGTTCGTTCCGCTACAGTGCTTCGACCCAGCTCGCTGATAAATCTCTCTAGCGATCACCCCAGACAAAGAGCTTCACAAAGTCATCGTGTAAAGCCCTCCACTCCGACCCACTAGTGTCCAAGGTCTCATTTTTCAGGCGTCATTCACTCCACTGACACTCTGCCTCTTGCATTTCTTATAAACAGTTTGTGGCCACACTTTTGCGTCCAGGCATACCTCGTTAGCTTCCTTCACGTCCATGCATTCTCTCATGCAAGCTCTTGCGTTTCTATGGCTTCTTATGTGTCTTCAAATTAGGATCTCATTCACACATTCTAACCATTCTTTCGTCAGTCTGCCTCTGGGTACGCTGCCTTGTACTTTATCTTGATATACTTGTTTCGTCAGTCGTTCATCTTTCATTGCCTCAACGTGCTCGAACCATCTATACAAATTTCTTTCATTCCTGTCGAATATGCGTTTCGCCTATACCACATTCTTTGAGGATTCTTACAGGTATTGCATGACAACCGCGTTACTTTTACTCTTATCCTTCTCTTGGTATGTCCAGGTCACACTAGCGTATATCACAGTGGCTGTAAATATAGGATTATGTGTCGCCATTTTTGCTTTAACTAATATATTTTTAGTTCTAACAATGGATTCCGCTCTACCGATAACTTTCTTATCCTTATTTATACGCTCATCCATCTTTTCGTCATTAGTGAATAGACTACCCAGATATATGTACTTATCAACTTGTTCTATTCTTTCAACATTTAAGACAATATTGCAAATTTTTTCCTCACCTTTTCCTTCAAAAACCATAATTTTTGTTTTATTTACCTTAATTTTAAGGCCCATATTCTGTATACTTGTATTCAGTTCGCTCAACATTCTTTGCAAGTCTTTCATTGACTCTGCCATAACAACCTTATCTGCAAAAACTAACCCACGCACCCTTACTGTGCCCAGATTCGCAAATTCTTTGTCGAAGAAGGCCATTTTTTAATATTTCTCCATGAATATAATAAAAAGCGATGAATACATAATGCCACCTTGCCTAACACCTTGCATAATATCGAACCAGTCACTCAGTTTCTCATTTACCCTCACAATCGCTTTGCTACCTGCATATATTGTTTGTATTGCTTGTGGGAGTCATCTATTGACTCCGTACTCATTCAGAACTTCTCAAAGTTTACTCTTATCCACTCAGTCAAACGCTTATTTTAGGTCAACAAATGCACAGAAAATTTTTTTATTTGTTCTTAAACATTTTTCTGTGATCTGCCTCAAGCTAAATATTTGATCAATACATGATCTTCCTGGCATTAATCCACTTTGAGCTTCTCATATCTTTTCTACTGTGATTTGGATTATCCTAGTGAAGGTATTTTTAAATATATTTTAGTTAAGGCACTTAATACGCTAATACCACTGTAATTATTGCAGGTCATTGCAGTCATCTGGAACTTCTCCCATCTTGATAGATAAATGCATCAACTCGCACAACTTGTGAGGTATGTACTCGCCGTCGTATTCAAGCGTTTTAGCGTTTTAGCGTTAATACCCCTTGTTCGTTAGTTTTAGTTACTTTTAATGTGGACAGGAGGACCGTGAGGTGCTTACTGGCGCTCAAGGCATAAAGCCTATTGTGCCATACCTGTGTTCATTCTCAAGGCAGTACTCCGACTCCATTTTCGAGTCTTCTCAGAATCGACTAGTGATCCCCAAGGCTATTCCCCTCGATATGGGGCCTATAGCTTGGTATGTATCCAGCCTCTTCTGAGGGCCTACAGTTTAAGGTGGGTTCTGAACCACCAAAGCCCCGGTAGAAGTATATAGAAACAAATCACGTCATAATACCTCGGTAATAGGTCCGTATACACATAGTCTGGTTGTTCCGCCAATCGCATCTCATATTCAAGTTTACCTAACGTTTCTACAGGGTCCAGCCAGAAAGTCAATAAGGATTTCGCCATTTCGGCAGACAAAAATAACAAAGGCAGAAAAACGGATGCACTTCGCCCAGAAAGTTATTCTGCTGCGTATGCAAGGCCGTAAGCTAAATGATTAAGACTTTCCGAAAGTGCTAGAAAAACAAGGTGTGGAAGCAGTAGGCTTGGTCTGGCCTGCCTCTTCACCGTTCGAGATTATTATTATTATAGATTAGCAGTTCGAACTCAAAAGTTCATTGCCTCATCTACCCGAGACCGCCACACATCTCTATCTTGTGCATTCTCCATCCAGTTTAAGTAATCATGTCCTAGTTCTTTTAGATCATCCCTTACATTTTTCTCCCATCTGTTTCTCGGTCTGCCTAGGGGTCTCTTACCAGTCGGTCTCCCTCTTAAAACTTGCGCCACTGTTCTTTCATTGCCCATTCTTGCTACATGCCCCGCCCATCTTAATTTACGCGCTTTCATTACTCTATTAATATTTGCTGACCCGTAGAGAGCGTGCAGCTCATCATTATGCAGTTTTCTCCACTCGCCGGTCTCTTCGTCCCTTTTTGGACCATAGATTTTTCTAAGTACTTTATTCTCGAAAACTCTAAACCTATTCTCTTCTCCTTTCGTCAGCGCCCACGTTTCACACCCGTACATGACGACCGGCATTATTATCGTTTTGTAAATTCTTACTTTGATGTTTCTAGATAGCGATCGCGATTTTAGTAGCGTGTTTGCTGCATAATAGCACCCATTGCCAGCGTGTAGCCGCGCATTGATTTCCGTTTTAATCTTATTTTCGCTAGTTATAATAGACCCGAGGTATTTAAACTCGTTAACCCTTTCGATTTTCATATTTCCGGCCATTAGATCCCCGTCTTGATTACTTTGTCCGGACCTGACGACGGTCATATATTTTGTCTTCGATTCGCTAACTTCCAAGCCAATCTCTTTGGCTTTTGCGATCAAGATTTCTGCATTTTTAGCTACCGTTTCTTTATCATCCCCTAGTACGTCGAGATCGTCCGCATATCCAAGAATTTGTATTACCCCATTGAGGGTAGCACCGGTCGGATTCGCCTGCACTTGCCTAACCACGTATTCTAAAACTAAGTTAAAAAGGACGCACGAAAGTGCATCGCCCTGTTTCAGGCCATCGCGGATCGAAAACTCTTCAGATAAACTACCGTTTACGCGTATTCTACCCTTACTGCCGCTTAAGCAAATTTCGATAAGTCTAACCAATTTTCTTGGCACACCCAAGAACTCTAGGATCCAGTACATTCGCGCGCGTATAATAGAGTCGTAAGCTTTTTTAAAATCGATAAATAGCTGATGTACTGCTTCTTTAAATTCCCATTTCTTTTCTAACAGTTGTCTAATTGTAAACATTTGATCGCTTGTAGATCGGTTTCGGCGGAATCCACACTGGTAATCCCCAATGATTTCCTCGGCAAAAGGAGTTAGTCTACTTAGGATAACATTAGACAGGATCTTGTAGCACGAAGGCACAAGTGAAATTCCCCGATAGTTGTTACAGTTAGTTTTATCGCCTTTTTTAAAGATGGGGATAATGATAGAGGTATTCCATTCTTCCGGCATGCGTTCTGTTTTCCAAACTGCGCGTATCAATTTACAAATTTGCCTTGTGAGGCAAGGGCCTCCATTTTTTATCAGTTCTGACGGTAGGTCATCAATGCCCGCGGCTTTGTTATTTTTCAACTTCTTTATGGCCATTTCTATTTCTATATCAGTAGGATCGTTAATTAATAGATCAGCAGTGTGGATTTCGCCGAGATTACCTTCAACGGGGGCTTCGCGTACATTTAATAGTTTATCGAAATAATCTTTCCATAAATTCAGTCTCTCTGTCGCATCGGCTACTAGATTGCCATTTTCGTCCCTCATTACTTCCGTTCTACTTTGAAAGCCTTTCTTTATAAAATTGATTCCCCTGTACATCTCACGCGGGTTATTTTGTTTATTATGCGCTTCTATTGCTAGTATTTTATTCTTTTCCCACTCCCTTTTCTTGGATCTATAGAGCCTATTTGTACTTTTGCTAATCTCGAGATATTTCTTATGTGTTTGATCGCACTTATTTTGTAAACTACTTAGTCTGGCCTTCCGACGTTTCTCAAACCAGAGTTTGCACTCTTCGTCAAACCATGGTTTGCTTTTGGTTACTTTCTTAAAACCTATCGTAAGTTTCGCGGCTGCCTTTATCGCCTTTTTCGTATTGCTCCACAGGGTTTCCGGGTCCTCCTCGTGATTATTGTTATCGTCTCTCTGTTCTTGGAGAGCGTCGAAACTATTAGAAATCTCAACTTGGTAATTTAATGTTTCTGTTGCTGTTTTGAACTTATCTATATTGAATCGAACTGTTGGCTCTGTGCGGCTTGTTTTCTTACTTAACGCTAGCCTAGATCTTAGTTTTACTATCACGAGAAAATGGTCTGAATTTAAATCCGCTCCCCTATACGATCTTATATCGAGAATGTTTGTATGACGTCTTCTGTCTATTAGAACGTGATCAATCTGATTGTGAGTATTACCATCTGGTGATGTCCAGGTGGCCTTATGTATATTTTTATGCTTGAAATATGTGCTTTTGACAACGAGGTTCTTTGAAGCTGCAAAGTTTATTACTCTGGTTCCATTATCATCACTGACGTCATGCAAACTTTCTGATCCTATTGTAGGCCTATACATTGGTTCTTTTCCAATTTTCCAAATCCCCCAATACTATTTTTGCGTCAAACGTTGAGAACTTGTCAAAAACCTGCTCGATTGTTTCATAAAAAAGATCTTTAGTGTCTTCGTCTTTGTCCTCGGTGGGGCAGTGCACATTGATTAATACGTGTTTGCTGAAATTACCCTTTAGTACAATGTATGATAACCGGTCGTTAATGAATTGCATGTCGATAAGTGCTTGCGAAATTCGTTTATTAATAAGAAAACCAGTCCCCAGTCTTTGCCCCTTAGCTCCTCCCCAGTGCAAAGTATAGTTATCCCTAGAAATTGACGCGAAATCGCCCGACCAGCAGGTTTCTTGAAGTGCTATTACGTCAGTTTTGTATTCAATTGCTATCTTAATGAGTTCGCTAAATCGGCCAGTTTTTAGACTACGTGCGTTTAGAGTTCCCACCCTTAGATCTTTAACTGTAGTTTTTTGTTTTTGCAAGTTAGCCATGGTACTTTCAAGATAATCCGCACGTTAGGATCCTATTCCGATCGTAGGTGAGTCCACTGTCCCAGGAGTGATAACCCCCATACCTCCCTAGGTCTAAGTATGGGAGCTTTCCGACTCTGACAAGGACCATGTCAACTTGTCGTCAGACACATTACAGTTTCATCCTCGTACCTTAACGTCCCCCTGCAAGGCAGCGCGCCTACTGGCATCAATACCCCTTTGGCCCTATGCAGGCGAATCATTCCACACATCCCTTGCGGGCAGTGTCATCGCTGCAGTGTCCAATGGGCAGCAGGATTTTTCCCTTACAAGATTTTTAGTTTTGGTTCGGGTATAGTTTCTAGGTGGGTTCACGCGGCACCTTGGCTTGCCAGAACCCACCCATTGTGTATGAACGCGAATGGGTGGGTCCCCCCAAGCCATGGTTGTCGTGTACCTATTTTTTACCAGTGCTAGATTCACCACACCCACGACTGGCTCCTATCGGCTGTCAGCGACTGCTTATTCTTGTATTCGCAGTTAACCTTGGGGGCTGTTCAGCCTTACGGGCCGTTCCTCTATCCGCAACCTGAGGACGCGCTACGTAGTGGTGATAGGAAACCCACCGAGTAGCACCGTTCGAGATACTACACTCAAATGTAAAAACAATTTTGGCAAACTTCAGCCCCGATAATATTGTGTCGTAAAAGGCTATCGTGGATATGAGAAGTTATAGGGACGCAGTGAGCATAGTTTGCACTACCTACTCGAAATCCGGAACCGATGAGGATACTAGGGGAACTCCGAATATGAGAAGTTCGGGACCTTGAAGTTGAGATATGACAAAAACTTCGAATGAACTCACCGAATTTGCAGGAATATATGTTCCGGTAGATTCCGATTCCGTAGACCAGTCGGTTACTGAAAGTTTAGGTAGTAGGTTCGAGCCAGTAAAATTTATAGTAGAGGCTCAAGTTCATAGACATCCAGAAAGAGATTTGCATAACTACAACCCTTAAGACCAACCGTAACGCGTTAGACATTAATGCAGATGATCTGAAGACAATTAAGGCGAGAAAAAAGGATTTATCAGAAACAGATTTGATTAGTGGAATCGTCGTCACGACAGAAGTAGCTACATGGGTCGGCGTGATGGCTACTATTAATTCGGTTTCATTGGACACGCTTATAGGTAATTGATCTTTTGGACGTGCAAGGTTGGGCTAGCAAACATCTTTGACACATAATTGATATTGGGAAATAATATGCTAATAAAGTCCTATTAGACACAGCCGTATTAAAGAGGGGTGTATGACATTGTTTCCAAAATGACAAGAGATTATGTACGAAGAGGTCGACAGGTTGTTGGCCAGGAGCATTATCGCAGTTTCATAGTGAATGGTCGGCGCCAATAGTAACTGCTCGTAAGTTCGGCTGCTTGTACAGACTCTACCTAGATTTCCGGAAACTGAACGCTATTTCGAAAAAGGATGCGTACCCTCTGCCGTACATGACAGAAATATAGCTGCAATTCAGAGCTGGGCATTAATTAGCGAAAAATGTAATTCAAGTATTTTTAGAAGAAATTACATGTATTTCAGTTTGTATTTGAATTACATTTAAAGGATTTGTGAATTATCTAATGTAATTGACCCAAATTACAAATTACTCGTATGTAATTTATATTTTCTGCTAGATACCTGAGGTCCAATTATTATTAATTTACTTCAATTACACAGTCAAAGTAATTTCAATTACTTCTAAGTTAGTTTGTCGAGAGGAGTGAAGAGGTGGGGTGGGATGGTGAACTGCGCTGTAGAGTTCAGTAGTGCATTGTCTGCGCAGTACATTTATATAGTATATGAGGCTACGCCGGAGACTTCTGCTATGCTTAAAACTGCACAGTACAGCTATGTGGTGCATAGGGCTGCGCAGTAGATTTCTGCAGTACGTAGGGATGCGTAATGCAGTTCTACGTCAATGAGGGATGCACAAGATAGGCAGAAGACTCATGCAGTAGGTGGAGATGCGCAGTGAAGTTGTACAGCACTTAAGGGTGCACAGTAGTCTTCCACGGAACATACATCCGTAGTATAGTTCCTTGTTGCGCAGGGTTGCATAGTACAGTTATGGAGTACATAGGGCTGCGCAGTGATGTTGTACGATACTTATGAGAGCTCAGTCGACTTCTATGGTACATGTGGTTGTGCAGTACACTTATGTAGTAAATATGATTGCGCAGAAAACTTCTGCAGTGCGTAGGGTTGCGTACTGAAGACCATGATCATATCTTTCCTTAGAGGCAATCATAGGGATTGGGACTTGCATATGTCGGAATTTAAGTTTGCCCATAACACGATGGTTCAAAGCCCCCTCTAAGTTTCCCCCCTGTTCCTCAACTTCAGGCGAAACCCCCTGCCCTATCGATCCTTACAAAAAGAATTCTCGAATCGGGCAGCCAGCACCAAAAGCTCCATCCTGAAGAATGGCTAAAAAGGGTTACCCGGTTAGATCATCTGTGAGGCATGATAGGCCGGAACTTGGACAAAGCATATGAAACCCATGACAAATATCACAACGCCAAGAAACGTTATAGGAATTTCAGAGTGCGGTTGATTTAGTAGTTTGAACTAACCAAAAATTGTAGAAAAAGGGCCGATAAACTGGCAGGCCAATCGCTTCAAATGTTCGAGGGTCCTTTTGAGATGAAGCGTCGGCTGTCTCCGGTGGTTTTCACATAGCAGTGAATTCATCGTCAAAGAACACGTGAAGAATTTAAAGCCACTGTAGAGGAGGCCCAGGCTGTCCACTCACGATCCGGATCTTCTCCAGCCGGATCTTCACCAGCCTTCTTCATCGTTCGTAATTCGGCCGTACTGAGCCCCAGTTGTGACACCGCCCTTTGTCGCTTAGCGTCAGTTTGATGCGAACGGATGTATTAAATTTGAAAACCTTGCGGAAAAAACTATTGTAAATTCGGTCGACGCAGAACATTGTTCACGAAAGTTTTGAAGCATATGCAGTGACGGAATTGCTTAGTATATCATTTAAGTAATTTGATAACACAGTTCTAGAAAAAAACTGAACAATTTAGGTCTCTCTTAAAGGAACCCGCTTTAATTAATTTGACAGAGGCCATTTTATGAGAATATTTCTGCCAAAAGAAAGACGTCTTACTAAAATAAAAATGGCCTACCTTTGGTTTCCCTGAGTCTAATCAGAAATTTTAAAAAAATTGCAGAAATAGTTAAGGTTACACACATAACCGCTGTATTTTGTCAGAGAAAAATTTTAGGTCGAACTGATACCCCTTTTCCCATGTTTGTTGGGGGAAAGCACCACTGTGCTTATTCACAGAAATAGTTTAGGTCAAACCGATACCCCTTCACAATATCTCGCTTGACCGATTATTTTTCTGATAGTGGTACCAGAAGTGTAAAGATGGATGTAGTTTTACAATTTTAACTCCATCTTTCTCCCTTCCTAATATCTGACTTGAATTAGCATTGCCGAAGCTAGAAAAACCTTTGCAACTTCTATTTAAGATTGTTCCATTCTTTTCCTTATAATGAAACCAGCAGATAAAAGATGGATGTGGGTTCCCAATTTTACTCCACCTGTCCTCTTCTTATTATTTGAATTGAACTAGTGTGGCTAAGTTTAGCAAACTCTTTCTAACCTTGGCCAAATCTTTTTATATTAACGTAAGAAAGCAAACTGTAGAATTTTTAATTGGACCCTGTAACGAGGCCTTTGTGAAGAGTTCTTCCTCCACCCAGTATTCTTTCCAGCTCTGAGATTTTAAGCTTTAACCTAAACAGTATAAGTCACAGACGAATTTCCAGACTTTCAAATTTGAAAGTGTAAATAATATCAAATGTAAGGGAATCTCCTTGAAAACACGACATTACATTTTCTAACGCGAACTACAACTTTTTCCTTTTCTCCTTAATACAAATTCTTTGCAGAAGAGACAGGTAAGGCCAAATTTAACAAAACTCTTGTTTCTAATAATACTGTGTATCAGTTATTTCAACAAGAAAATGATTGTTGTTTTTGGTTGAATTTTATATAAGACGTTCTTCACTGACAAGATTTGTAATCCGCGTCCAAAAATCTATAAGACAGGCCATTCGTTCGTACTTTCGGTCGGTCTCGGGCGCACGTGATTATCAAAATTTTGCACACGTGAAAACACTTTCTCCAATTTTTATTTAAATATTCAACTTTTTCGAAACCAATTATGAATTTTGGTTCGAAGAAGCGCTTAAAACTAGGCCAATTGCTGGCAATAATAAAAAAAAAAGTACTAGTCATAGCATAAACCTTTATTGTTGTTCTTATGCAAGCTAAACACTGGAAAGTGTCAAATTCAGTGTTAGACTAACACTTTAATAATCTTTAAACATTTTGTACCTATTTTTGATTTATTCTGTATCGATGTGCATAGCTTTGAAATCGCATCTTGAAAAATTGATATTACGCACAAGTTGCATTGTTACCTTTAAAAGTATTAACACTGTAAGATTGGCAAAGGACAGATGTAACAAACTGAAAAAATAGTGTGAATTGGATAAAGTGTTACGTTCACAACAGGACCGCTGAAAAATTGAGAAAATAAAATATTAATCGAAATTTAATAGCGCCCTCAGATATAAAAAAGTTTTAACAATCAAATCTATTTAACTATAGTCAATAAGAGCCAATATTGACTAATTTTTCTGATAATTCGGTTACTAGGCTGTTGTGTGTTAGTATGTGTTATCGAATTTTTTGACAAATTAAGGTCTAATGTATTGAGTCTGTACATAATTGTAATATTTCCTCTTAGAATAAATAACTTGCTAATACTTTAATGTTGGTGGATCTACCGTGGCCTAATTACATGATTCACATTACTGCCTTCTGTATCATTGTTTCAATAATGTTAAGAATGTTACATAATCGCGTTCTTTTATTAAACTGTTTTACCTGACACGTTTTTCATTTCTAAAAATATCTTTCAATCAACATTAGATTTTCAAGACTGAATTATAGTAAATATTTCAACTAATCGAATTAGTCATTTTTGACTAGACTGTAGTAGCTCACTTTTCTCTAATTAAATTATGTTGTAGATTATTGATGGCAAATCCAATGAAATTAAACTAATTTCGATTGACAGGAAAGTATTTGAAATCCACGTGACATATTATTAATATCTTTTAGGAAAAAGCTTTTATCTAAGCTATGACTTTCGACGAATAAGGTGGTTGGATGATCTGCCACAATTGCATTTTTCAATCATTAATTAGCCACTCTTACATTAGTGAAAGCAAATGTGGTCTGAATAGTTTTTTGGGGGAAAAAATAAATAAATTTTTGATATTTTAGATATTAAAATGAATTTGAGTTGTTAAATTTCTTCAACCAATCAGAGAAGAAACGCGAAAATTGATTTGAACGGTCTTATTGGCTAATTGTATCTGCATATTAAAAATGTACTGAACTTAGAATGAAATAAAAAAATAAAGACTTCACACAAATAGTCAAGCTTTGCTCACGATTTTCTGCACACCCTATGAAAAAAAAGTTTGATATTCGCAAAAAAACGATCTTATTGTGACATTTTTATTGTTTTAGACAAATTTTTGTGATAAACCTAAAATTATTTTTTTTGGTCCGACGAAATATTTTATTGAGTATGGTTTTTGCATAGTTTGGCTGAGTTTTGGTTATCAAGAAATGGTCTAACAAGGAAATTTGTAGATCTTTTTGGAATACACCATTTTGCTTCTTAACATTTTTTTTGCATATATCACGAAAGTATTTGATGGAAAATGAAATTTGATATATTTTATAACATTGTTCATGATTAAAATAATAACTATGCGTCTTCTAATAAATTTTGTGAAGAAAATTTGCATATTGCATTTTGCTCGAACGATCATTTGATTCTCGAGATCATAATGATCTGTCCATTCGGATCACTTTGATCAGCTTTCAGGTTCATTTATCAGACTAAACAAAATGGCCGCCAATTTTTGGCGCCAATGTTATAACGATATAACTGCTATTCACTATAATAGAATTGATTCGGATTGAACTTGATGTGATTTATAGATAGAGAAGGATTCAAAAATTGGTTTGGATACATGTTTCGGAATTATTGAAATTGGTTTAGAATGAATTCCAATTCGAACATTCACTAAGGTAAGGTACGTAGGGTTACTTACGAAGCCCTAAAACCCATTATTTTTTACATTACTTTTCTTGGTTTGATGAATCATTTAGAATAATCGTAAAAAATATTGCGAAATTTCATGAAACATTATTAAGTTTTATAAGTATATTATAAGTTTACTTTAAACATAAATTATATGATTGTCTCAATGTGAAATGATAGCGAGGTATTATCTACACTAAAGAATTATGTAATGCGAAGTAATAGTTATGATGTCATCAAGCCTCACAAATGAGCCCCTTGCGATCTATGCTTAGGATGAGGAAAATACAAATATCTCAGAATAATACATACGTACATATATGTTGATCAAACCAGAATATTCATTAGTTACGGTCTTCTCAAAATTCGAAGTTGATCAGTTTTTCTTGTGTTATATAAAAATGAGGACCGTTAATACTGTGGCGTTTACCTTAGTCGTTATTCTTAATTTTTTTGGTAAGAATAAAATAAACTTATCACATGCATCTTTTAAATTATCTTATTTTAATTTTGAAATTTGATTTTCAAAAACAACAAGCATAGAAGAATTTCATATATATTTGTATTAAAAAGCGTGAAACACTTTATTTCAACCGTGTAAAATGTCAACATTTTTGCACCATTGTCAAAATCAAAGTGCTTGATAGTTCGAATTATGAAAGCCTTCACTCTTTATCTAGAGATTCTGGAGGCTTTTCACATTTTTGCAGAAAAAATATCTTTTAGGGAGCAAAACTAATCACATTGTAGATTCCGCCTCACATTTTCCTCCAAAAATAGCAATTTTTAAAAAGTTTCGAAAAATTGAAATTTTTGTATTTGAAGACAGAGAAAAAGCGTAACATAATAGAACAAAAGTAATGTTGAAATAAGATTTTTCACAATTTCAGCAATATAATCGATTTCACATCATTTATAGAATTAATTAATCAAACCTATAAATCATCAAATGTACCATTAGTAAAACTTTATATAAGAAAATAAAATGAAACAAACGTTTTGAAATTGAAATTGAGTGGTGCCAAATCATGAAGGCAAAGTTCATCTTATTGACATTTCGAAATCTGAATTGAGTTAAATTTTTAGTTTAAAAAATTTATTTTCAATGAAAACACTAATTTTCAACCAAAGAAAAATTAATTGTCAATAACGAAAATAATTTTTCGACCAAAAAAGGATAATCTTCAACAAAATACATGAATTTTCAACCAAATATTTTTACTTTTAATGGAATTTTTAACCTAATAGTTGAATTTTCAACCAAAAAGATGAATTAATCACCAAGAAGATTAATATTCTACCACAAAAGACACACAAAAGTTTCAACAATATACAGAAATTTTCAAACAAGTATGTAGTTGAATTTTCAACTGAAGAAGATTAATATTCAAACAAACATGATATAGTTGAATTTTTAGTTAATAAATTAATTTTCAATTAAAAAAAAAACTAATTTTAAACCAAAAAAATTACTTTTCTACCAAAAAAGAATAATTGTTAATAAAGTACATAACTTTTCAACTAAATAGTTGAATTTTCAACTGAAGAAGATAAATGCTGAACTAAACATGGAATAGTTAAATTTTCAGTTGAAAAAATAATTTTAAAAAAATGTAACCAAAATAGTTGAAATTTGAAAAAAAAGATTCTTCAACTAAAATGATGCATTAAGAACAAAAAAAATGGATGTTAAACAAAGTAGTTCCACTTAGTAGATTTTTTTCTAAGGAAAGGGTAATTAGTGCGTGGAAATTTTTTCCAATTCTATGTATTTTATTATTTTTAATCCCTTTTTAAAATTATAAATTCATAAATTTTGTTTGTCTACTCACAGAAATATCATCAAGTTCGTCACCGAAAACAAGGGACTTTCTTCGACTTGTGGGGGTGCCCCAGGAACATGCAAATCATGAAGGTAGCCCTAGTTTTTAATAAAACGGTCCTCTCAATAACCATGCATATCTAATAATAATATTGCCTTTTTATATTTTCATCTCAATGAGAAGTTTTTGGTTTTTGTATGAAAATTTAATTTCGCGGATTTCACGAAAACGAAATTATGATCATCACAATTAATAATGTGCATTGATATTGAAACGGACGTATTTTCATTGTCTTCTTTTAATAATTTAAAAAAGTGCGCATCCTATCAAAAAAAAACTTCAAAGAAAATTTGTAGATATAATTTAGACGAGCAATTGCGTCAATTAATATTCTATTGTAGCTTACGTTGTTTTTCTAAAAAAAAAAATATTTCTATCTCAATGTTATATATTACGAATAAAATAAAAAACAACGGGTCCTATCAAAAACTAATGCATAACAAATTTTTTGATCTTGTTTTGGTAAATAACTATTGTCTATTCAGTCCTTCGTATATTGCGTCATTTTTCTAAAAAATTTGATTTTTTAGCAATGTTTTTTAAGATTAAAATAAAAACTACGCGTGCTATCAAAAATAATTTTGAACACATTTTTCGATCTTTTTTTGGTGAAGAACTTTTGTCTATTCTTTTTCGTATCTTGTGTCGTTTTTTCATGAATTTCAATTTCTCTTGAATGTTATTTTTTATAATCAAAACAAAAACTACGGGTACGATCAAAAAATAATTGATGATAAATTTGTTGATCTTTTTTGATTAACAACTTTTGCCTATCCTTTTTCGTATCTTGTGTAGTTTATCAAAAAAAATTACTTTTAAAAATCTTTTTTCTTACGATTAAAGCAACAACTTCGAATTGGCCAAACTGCGGACGTCTCAATTATTACGATCAGATTTTCAACTCACAACTCCACGTGTACGCTTTTTTGTAACATGCAGAATTAGATAAGAATGTTGCAAAATGTTCACAACAATGTTGGCAACTACATTAAAAATTACAAGCACATTCAAAATTCATGATATACCAACATACGATTGTGTACTTAAAAAAAGCAATCTATTTCTCATTGCAGAACAAAGTTCACAGTTCGAGCATATGCCTAATGACGAACCGGTTCCTGTTATTTCCCGTAGCAGACCTTTTAATTTTTTTGGAAGACATTCTCCAGAAAGTACTCTTTCTCTTGACGGGCCTCGTTCTTCTGTCAGATCTCCTATTCCTGCCGAGCCTTCTGTTCGTGAAAGATCCAGGTCTCCTTTTGCTAACCATCTCTTTTCTGTCATACTTGGATTTAAACTTGAAGAACTTAGATTTATTCGACTTGTTCCCTACAAGAATGAGAACCGGACATTCGAACTTCGAAGATACGCTTTTCCTCCTGATAAACCACTTCGATTGAGAACACTAAATGGTCAGTATAAGCCCATTCCAACCGAAGAACAAATTGTATTATCAACATCCAATGGGGACATCTTTGCAATAGTGGAAAAATTAAGGGGGCAAACGATTTTTCGTGCAATATATAAATATATTGACGACCTTGCTTATCATAGAAGCGGAAGACGGGCGAAAATAAACATGGACAGAGGCACAATTGAAGAAATGACTGTAGAAGAAATCGCGGAATGCCCATCAAGCAACGTTCACGCAATTAGGAAAACTTTCAGAGTATTTCGTGTTTGAAACACAATTCTTTAAACTGTTATTCGATTTTAAAAATTTTTCAACAGCGCGGGAACATTCCTGTCGCGCGCTCTGTGCTGGTCTGTAAGGGCATGTCCACATTATGATTTTTAAATTTGAACTGTAGTTCAAGTATTAAAAATTTGAATCCTTATGTTAGAACTGTTCAATTAATTAAAGCTTAATGTTTAAACTTTTGCATTTCAAGGGAATTAAAATTAAAATTGTTCTAATGAAATATGTTGAGAGATCCCATTTCATACGTGTAAATTATTTCCCGTTTAAAAAAAAAATTCTCAATAAAAAATATTTTAAGGTTTAATTTAACAATTCTTGAGTTTGTAAGAGTTCAGATGATTTTACTTCCAGTTCAGATTTTGTCGCTTCGAATCAAAAAATTTGGAGCTTTAAGAGCTCTAATCACTCAATTCCAATGACCGTGAAAATTTTTTCCGAACCAGGAAAAAACCGGAAATTTTTTTCCTGGATTAAAACAGCCACCCTGCTCTTCTTGAAGCACTATATTATGTTGAAATCTATGATATTAAATGTAATTATTATCAGTTTATGTACATCTGACCGGGACGGCTTATTCATATATTGCAAAATAAAATACAAATATTATTATTCATCATTGTTTTATTTTAGTTACCGTCAGAAGGGGAAATTTTGGATATGTGGGGTGAATTCGAACATTCCTAAATTGATTTTCCAAATTCCTTAAGGAGTGGATGCAGTAGACAATGGTTTTCTCAGCCCTATTTCTTATGTAGTATGCATAAACACTTGCATCATTAGGGTTATCGCAAAACTCAATTTTAAAAATTCCCTAATTTTGCCCTGAAGAATTTTTCATTTTCCCTGACCATTAATATTCAAAGACCAGAATCTTGAACTTGTAACATTTTTCACCTAGAATCATTTATGAACGGAATAAAACAATTTCAAATTGAAATTGAAAATTTTCCAGTTTGTTCTTCTTGAAAGTTAGTTGAAGTTGTAAAAATTCTCTGACTCTTGCAAACATTTTTTTCTAATAGCTGACTTTCCCCTGAACAATAAAATTCCGTGTCTTTTCTTCTGATTTTCAAGTTTTCCTTCAACTACTGCCAAGTATACACTGCTCTATGCAAGTGAGGATATGAAGGAAATTCTCTTTATCAAGAAATAAAAATCGTATCAAAATAGCCTTCTTCACGCCCTCGATACACTATATACTATTTGAGAATCCAGTCAAGCTGAATTATGTTTTTTTTTAAGTGTTGAAGTTAGATTTGATGAAAAGTAAGTATATTTTCTGATAATAGTTGGAAATGTAGAACTTCTTTCGTACGTTTTAAATATGAATTAATAAATCAAAAAAAGGTTTAAAAAAGTTTAATAAAAATGGTCATTGTATGCTCTCACAGATGCTACAGCAAAAACAGGGGGAAAATTGTAAAATTTAGCACTTTTTACTTAAAATTTATAACTTTCGGACGTAAATATAGGAATAACATTTCTTGAAATTATTCAGAATAAACAATAAATTAATTCCTGAATTACATAAAATGCTCTATGAAAATATGAGCAGCATACCTAAATATAGAAATAATATCATAATAAATGCCAATATCATCATTTCCTAAAATAATTCCATCTAACTTTATGAATCCGTTCCTTATGCCTTTTCAACATTCTGGAAACGCGGTACGCTCTGGAAACCAGATTTTAAAGATTTTCATAGCCTAATTACAGGCATATTCACAAAATTAACAAGGATACACGTGTGGATCGTTGACATGGCTTAAGCATAGCTTAGGGCCATGTCCCATGCTTAAACTTAAATGATTAGTCTAACACTAAATTCGACAGTGTTTAGAAAACTCTTTTCAACCTTGACCAAATCTTTTTCTATTAACATAAGGAAACAAGCTCTAGCATTTTTCTTTTGGATTGATGCATACAGTTGTAATTTTCGGAACCAATTATGAATTTTGGTTAAAAAAAGCGCCTAAAACTGGGCCAATTGATGTGAAATAATAAAAAGAGAGAATTAATTCAGTTGTTGTTATAGCAGAATTTGCTGTTGTGGTTTTTACGCAAGTTAAATTCTGGAAAGTGTCTAATTTAGTGTTACAATAATCATTTAAATTTAGGAACGGGACATGGCTACAAGCAATGCTCGAACCATGCCAACGATTCAAACATGTCCCGTCCATGAATAAGCTTTAAACTATTTTTACCTATTTTTGATCCATGCTTGAACAAGGCTACTTTTTTCCACGTGGGAAGTATGCCATTAAAAAATAATTGAATATGAGACTGATGCTTTGAAATAGCAAATAAAAGGATACCGTGTGTACATAATTATAATATTTACTCGTGGAAGAAATAATTTGCTAATGCATTAATGTTAGTGGATATCTACCGCGGTCTAATTATAAGATTCATATTACTGCCTTATGTATTATTGTTTCAATAATGTTAAGAATGTTACACAATCGCGTTCTTTTATTAAAATGTTCTACTTGACACGTTTTTCATTTCTAAAAATATCTTTCAATTGATTAATATTAGATTTTCGAGACTGAATTATAGTAAATATTTTAAAGAATCGCAATAATAATATTCTACTAGACTCTAGTAGCTCAATTTTCTCTAATTAAATTATCTAGTAGATTTTTACTGGCAATTCCAATGAAATTAAACTAATTTCGATTTACAGAAAAGTGATCCAGAGTTGCTTAGGAAGTTTGAAAAAAATATATTTCTTTAGTATTTGAAATCCACATGACATGTTATAAATGTCTTTGAGGAAAAAAGTTTTATCTAAAGTATAACTTTGGGCGAATAAGGTCGTTGCATGATTTGTCACCATTGGATTTTTCCATCATAAATTACCTACTCTCACATTGGTGAAAGAAAATGTTGTTATTTTTTTAACCCGACGAAATATTTTATTGAGTATGGTTTTTTTGCATCGTTTGCCTGAAATTTGGTCATGAAAAAATAGCCTAAACAGGAAATTTTTAAATCTTCTTGAAATAAACCATTTTGCTTCTTAAAATCTTTGTCCATGTATCACTCACAAGTTTGATGGAAAATGAAATTTGATATATTTTATAAAAATGTTCACAATTAAAATAATAACTAAGCGTCTTCTCAAAAAATGTTGTGAAGAAAATTTGCAGATATAAACAGTATTATTTCGCTCTTCTGAAAAATTTCCATTTCGTTGGTTACCTCGTTCTGTACTGGAATTATCCAGTTCCTTTACATATTTGCTATTCACTTTAATCAAATCTATTCAGATTTAACTTGATGTGGTTTATTAATAGGAAAGGATTACAAAATTGGATTGGATCAAAAAATATTTCGGAATTATTGACATTGGCTCGGAATGAATTCATATCCGAACATTCAGCAAGGTAAGGTAAGTAGTGTTACTTATGAAGCCCTAAAACCCATTATTTTTTAGATTGCATTTCTTGGCATGAAGAATTATTTGGAAGAATCGTAAAAAATATTGCGCAAATTCATGAGACATTAATCTAAGTTTAGTTTAAACACAAATTATATGATTGTTCCAAGGTGAAATGGAAGCGAAGAATTATCTACATTAATAAATTGTGTAATGCAAAAGAACAGTTATAACGCCACTAAGCCCCACAAATAAATCCCTTGCGATCTATGCTAAGGAATAGAAAAAAAAGAAATACCTCAGAATAGTATATAATCGGACAAACCAGAATATCTATTAGTTACGGTGTTTTTAAAATTCGACGTTGATCAGTTTTTCCTGTGTTATTAAATAATGCGGATCCTTTATACTGCAGTGTTCACATTGGTCTTTATTCTTAATTCTGTTGGTAAGAATAAAATTAACTTGTATCATCACTTTTTCTACCTAAGAATAAAAGAAAGATTTTCAGGATTGACTTACCAGATAAATCTATTAAATTATCTCATTTTCGTTTTGAAATTCGATTTTAAAATACCGCAAGTATAGGCAAATTTCACATATATGTTTATTATTTAGTTTGAAACCAACTAAAAAGTGACCATCTGTCAACACTTTCGCAGCATTATCAAAATCAAAGTGTTTTATAGTGCTTCGAAGAAAAACTTACTTTGGAAGATTCAAGGTAGATCATGCTTCACAATTTAGAAAAAGGTGTCGTTATTCCATAAATTCAATTTGATTATTTTCAATGTTTGTTTTACGATTTAAACCCAAAATTACGCATCCTAGCCTGAAGTGGTTCTGAGAAAATGTGTAGGAACAATTTAGGCGAAAAATTTTGTTAAACAAAAAAAAAAAGATTTTAACTTGCGTCGTTTGTCCAAAAGCTTTATTTATTTCTAGTCTTATTTTTTACGATCAGAAGAAAATCTACTCGTTCTATCTGAAAATGATTAATAACAACTTTGTAGATCCTTTTTGGGTGAACAACTTTAGTCTATCAATTTTTTTCGAACCTTGTGTCATTTGAAAAAAAAAATAGCTGAAGAATTAGTGAAGTTTTTTTGTAGATTCTTTTCGATGTGGAATCATGGACGTGAAGTGACGGCTCAACGTGAGGCGCATGAATATTCTCCAAGTCTTATTTTCTCTAATGTATATATTACCGAATATCATCTGATCGAATAGAAGTTTGCGCTACAAGTTTTATTCTACCGAATTAACATTTAACCTAATTTGTATTTTTTCAAATGAAAATATTCCAATTGTTATATTTTCGAATGACCGACTGCTGTGATTTCTAAAGTTCCAAATTAAAGTTATCACTAATTTTCAGAATTCGGAATTACCGTTTTCCCTCATTTTTATGTTTCCGAATTATCATTTGCCCTAATTGCTAAAGTTCCGAATTCAGCGCTCTTTTGATTATTCAATTTCGGGATTGGTAAAAAAGATTAGATGTGTATATAATTCTTGGTTTCACATTTTGAAGCAAACACTTGTAAATACGTAATGCTGGTGAAGTTGATGCAACCATTCTAAATGTTTCACAATACTGCCTTTATCATTGTTTTAATAAAGTTAAAAGCGCTACAAAATCGAGTTCTTATATTAAAAATTTCCATTTGTTACGTTTTAATATCACGGGTAATTAGTGAAGTTAAATTATTCAAGATATAGATTGAAGAGGTCAAAACATTTTTTAAGAAGAAGCCTCCAAATTTAAAAATATTTTATAATGTCCAGGTTTACAGTCCTAGAAAAGGAAAGTTAATTTAATTTCGATTAGAGCCCATTAAAACCCACAATAGATGACACTTAAATTAAATTTCACATAGTAAAAATGAAGGTTTTTCAATTTTATAATGTACATATGTAATGCATGTAATGCACGTGATCCATACTTGAGTATAAATATTTTGAAGGAATCTTCGCAGTAGGCCTCAACCGACTTAGAGGAAATCAAATGGAATGATCGAGTTACGATTTTATTATTTTTAATCTATTTTTAACACTAAAAATTCATAAATTTTGTTTTCCTGCTCACAGAAATATCATCAAGTTCGTCACCGAGAACAAGGGACTTTTTGCGACGTTTGGGGGTGCCTGAGGAACATGCAAATCCTGAAGGTAGCCCTAGTTTTCAATAAAACGATCTCCCCATTAATCATGCATATCTAATAATGATGTCTTTAAATACGGTTATTTGCGAAGAAATTTTTCGATTAGATTGTCCTTTGTCGTATTGTTTTAATCCTTCAACGGCCAAGCCTAATTGCCTAACTCATTGAATAAAACTTCTGAAAAAATTCAGCCATAATGTACGGTCTTTTTGTGATCGATTTTTGGAATAAAAATTTTATTTTTCATTTTCTCGGATACTATTAAGTTTACGATAACATAGAACCACCTCATAAGATGCGGACTAGTCTAGTTACGTATTTATTCTGCAGATTAATAAGCTCGTTACATGAGAATCAAGAAAATCGAAAATAGTGAACGTTGCTTTGCTGTCACAGTGGCTTTTTCAGCAAAACTTAACGAAATATTTTCAATCATCTTTAAAATCAACATTGTTCATCTCGAACAGATGAAAACAACATTCTCAAAACATTCTATATTCTAATCCTAATCAGAATTATGAATCTTTACCTGGAATATTTAACTTTTGATCCAATTTCGGGAACAAATTGATCAACTAACATTTACTGTGTTTGTATAAATAGTATTTAAATAAACATAAAATAATTCTAATAATATTTTAATTCTGATGATAATATTATATAAAAAATTACATGACCTCAAGTTTTTGTGTGGCATGCAGAATTAGATAAAAATGTTGCAAACAGTTTACAACTATGCTGGCAACTACGTCAAAAATTACAACGACATTCACAACCCATGATATACCAACATTCGATTGTGTACTTTAAAAAAAAACGCAATCCTCTATTTCTTGTTGCAGAACCAAGTTCACAGTTCGAGCGTTTGCCTCATAGCGAACCTATTCCTGGTGTTACTCGTAGCAGACCTTCAAATTTTTTTGACAGCCATTCTACAGAAAGAACTTTTCCTATTGCCAGGCCTCATTCTTCTGCCAGGTCTCCAGATTCTCCCAAGCCTCCTCTTCGTGAGAGATCCAGGTCTCCTCCTGCTAATCATCCCTTTTCTTCCATATTTGGATACAGACTTGGAGAACTTAGATTTATTCGACTTGTTCCTAACAAGAATCTGAACCGGACATTCGAACTTCGAAAATACGCCTTTCCTCCTGATAAACCACTTCGACTGAGAGGGAAAAAAATGGCCCTTAAGCCCATGCCAACCGAAGAACAAATTGTATTATCAACGTCCAATGGGGACGTCTTTGCAATAGTGGAAAAATTAAAGGGACAAACGATTTTTCGTGCAATATATAAACCTGTTTCCGACCTTGATTATAATAGAAGCGGAAAACGGGCGAAAATAAACATGGACAGTGGCACAGTTGAAGAAATGACCACAGAAGAAATCGCGGAATGTCCATCAAGCAACAATAACTCAATAATAAAGAATTTCAGAATATTTCGTATTTGAAACACATTTCTTTACACGGGAATTTTACAAATTTTGATAATTTCAAAATGCTGTTTCTGAAATTTTAGATTAAAAATGTTTTAAGTTGATCAGAAGTAAATATAAATTATATTATGAGTTTTTAATTTGAACTGTAGTTCAAGTATTAAAAATGGATGTATAACACAGATCTGCAAAAAATTGGTTGCTATTGTTGTTGGCCAACTGAGGGTCATTTCGGATGTAATTTTCTGCGTAGAATCCGACTCCGAGGTCAGAATTTTGCCAGCACGTCAGGTTTTTGAGATATCCTAACCTAAAAGTGTCATCTAAAATTACAACTCTCAAACTTTAGAAAGATTTTTCAAAATTGAAGATATCATTTTTCTCGCCGAGATATCCTTCAATGAAGTTTAGTACTTTAATGATTACATTACCGCAGTACCAGAATTGAAAACACTTCTTGAGATTCCGGAAATGATATATTTTTATGTTTTTTGGGTCGCTGAATCCAGATCTGAGCACAAAACTATCCCATTACCATTATCGGATTCTACGCAGAAAATTACATAGGAAATGACCCTCAGTTGGCCAACAAAAATCGCAACCCATTTTTTGCAGATCTGTTTAATTGATTTTACATTACAATTATGAATCTGTTTAATAATAACACGTGTTTACTTAATTTTAGATCCTCATATTTGAACAGTTTAATTTAATAAGGCTGAATGTTCAAACTTTTGCATTTCAAAGGTATTTAATTTAAAATTGTTTTCATGAAATGTTTCAAAACCTCTTTTTTATGTAGTATATATAAATAATTACATCGCACAACACCTACTTAAGCATTTAATTATACTACATAACAAATCCAAATCGAGAAAGAAATTGTCTAACACATGGACTCTATGTAATTTTTCATAAAAGATATAATTAAATACATTTTTCAAACAAAAATTATATAAACAATCGAAAATTTTATTTTTTAAACATGAACATTCATGTTTCAATCAGTCATTCACATCCAAGCATTAAATTTGCTACTTTGTCAATTACTCTGCTCATAAAACTTAATAGGTGCAAAAATTGTTTCTAAATTCATGAGTTGTTTATAAGTTTACCACTGATTACAATTTTTGTTATTAATATCATTCTAATAGTAAGTTACAATGAGTTTAAAACAAAATGAGTTGTTTTTTCTAGAACAAAGTGATATACCGTTGAATTTGTTTTCATAAATTGTTTATAATAATTAAACAGAACTCTAATACAATATTTATGATTTCTGAGTCTGTTTTCTTTAGTTCTGACTAACAATTACTCAATTTCAAATATTGATTCAGAGTATTGTTAAACACAAAAACAAATACACAAATTGTCTTTCTTACGATTGCGAGAAATTTAATGCAGAGTGATTCAAAAAGCAAAATCTTCAATTGGTTGAGAAATGTATCATGTGGACTTATTTGACAGCAAAAATTAATTTTTCGACCACTGCTCCGACCGGCATCATGTGATAGGCATCTTTTAGATCGGGGTTTGCCACATAAAATATTTTTCTTAATATTCTTTGAACCGTTTTATCATCTTCGAGTTTGAAATTCTTTGTTTTTAGAAAATTATTTAAATGCTTAAGATTCAGAATTAAACGATAAAAACGATCTTGTTGTGGCGCAATAAAAATTTTCGAAAGAAATTGAGTTTCACAAGGTTTTCCTATTCGTATTTCTATTTCCTATTCCTATTCGTTTTTGTTGTCCTGCAATAGCTACTTTTGTACTTATTAGGTTAAACTACCTCCACAGGGTCCTACTGGGAGCAACTGCCATCTATTGAAGCGACACCGGCTCCCGGTAGAACCGCGGTAAATCACACCTATGGCCACGTCTCACGATTGTGATATGGGTGGCCACAGGGCACGAAGAAATCACAACGACAGGCCAGCGAAACCCTCGTGCGTCTTGAGGACACGAAGCGACCAAAGGATGACAGCTTTCTGCATCAATCTCGCACGTGCCTTGGCATATTTTTAGCACGCGGGTATGGATTTAGTTTTACAAACCAGTGATAGTTTCGCTCTTTCAAGAGCACCGATTAGAAGGGCAGTTTCTTCAACCGAATGTTTTGGATACAGTCGTTGCAGCTCACTTTTACACGGTTTTGATACATCTCCTCCTTTTCCTTCCAATTGGCAGTGATGTTGTATTTGGCCGGAGACCAGAAATCGATTACGAATATAGTTCGTTTCTCGAAGTCTTGGAGAACGATGTCAACACTCGAGTGTGCAACGGAGCCGGCTGTCCAAACATCGTAGTTACAGAAAATTTCGCACTTCTCGTTTTTGACAATTGACTCTATCTGCCTTGGAGTCAACTTCTTTCACTTGAAATTCTTCATACTATCGGGTCCTGCAGCGGAAAAGTTCTGCGCGTCCCTAAGTGCTTTTTTCACCTCTTCGGCATTGATTGATAGACATACCTCCTCAGATGTTATGATGTTGTCGCAAAACTCCTCGAAGCGGATGATATTACTAGTATTTTCTCTCAACCTTAGTGTCTTCGGGATCTTTTATAACTCTTCAAAAAACCTCTAATACCTCGTTGGGCTTGGGTGGATGTTTGACAGAAACAGGATTGCTGAAGGTCAGATAACACTCGTATTCTGTCAACACTATGCTGCTTGATTGTCAGCAACTTTAATTTGTTCAGTGTGTGATGGTAGATTCTCAGTTCTTGGGTAAACTTTCGAACCCTTTCCGTGAACAATCTACCAGATTTTATGTAGTCATTCACACACTGAACACAGGACGCATTCTGTCTTGCCAATCCATTCTTTTTGTTCAATTGAAGCAAGCGTCTTTTGGTCTTTTGATCCATCGTCGGATTTAGCCCTCGATTTGAATCAGCCAAAGCTCTCACCGCACCATAAACTGAACAAATTATGGTCCAGAGGTCGATGTCCTTCGAGATATCCTCACGGAGAGAGGCATCCATTTCATCCTGATCTTAGGGCGGTTGGTCTTAATGTCGCTCCCTCATCTTAGCCTGCAGCTCATTCATGCAGCGGTTGGGGAAGCGCTCTGCGTACATATTAATTTTTCGAAAGGTAGACAGCTTGATTTCCCAATGCCTGATGTGGAACGTGCTGAAGCTCTGGGTAGCGTGCATACGCACCATAAAGTCTTCGCGAACAGGGATAATGCTGGCGTCGTAGCAGTCCAGCAAGTTTAATCGTTTTTCTAAATTATATATGTTTTTTGTTAAGGTTATCTAACGAATCCGGATGATGATATGGATATTAGATTTTCAAATCTTGGATCAAAGATATTATTATCTTTGATTATAAAATTCAATAATCCAGGATATTATCCGGTAATATTTATTTCTTAATATCTAGAGATTGTAGTTTTAAGATTCTAGATGGCTGTTCCATAGTTAATAGTCAAAGAGTATATCCGGTAACATATCTTCTATTATCGGATATATAAAATATAATTGCTACACAGTTAGGACATTATGTCTATCAAGTGTAATTATCTTTTGATACTTTTCTCTACTGAGCTGAACTACACCAAATGCAGAAAAATTCTTCAAAAGAAAAATTGTTTACCTCAGAAGGATCTACAAATTTGATTGAAACTATTATTTGATAAGACGAATATATGTTAAAACAGTTAAAACGTAAAATTCTTTAATTATCTAAAAAATGGCTTGTATAAATTTCTCAGGGTAACTAAAATAAAATAATGATGGAGAATAACATTTGTACTTTTTTTTGCAATATATGAATAAGCTGTCCCGTTCAGACGGACAGAAATTTATAATACACACACACACACAAACATATATATATATATATATATATATATATATATATAATTTAAAAAAAGTTAAACAACCACCGAAGGGTCCCACTAAGAGCAACTGCCATCCAAAAAAAATGCCCATAGCCCCCAGTAGCAACGTGGCAAATCACACTTATGGCCACGTCTCACAACTGTGAGATGGGTGGTCATAGGCAACGACGAAATCACAACGACAGGCCGACGAAACCCTCGTGTGTCTTGAGGACACGAAGCTACCCAAGGATGACAGCTTTCTGCATCCATCTCGCAAGTGCCTTGGCATATTTTTGGCACGCCGGTATGGCTTTAAGGTTACGAACCAGTGATAGTTTCGCACCTCCGAGAGCACCTATCACAAGGACAATTACTTGTACCGAATATTTTGGGTACAGTCGATGTAGCTCTCTTTTAAGGTCTTGATACCTCTCCTCTTTTTCTTTCTCGTTTGCAGTGATGTTGTATTCGGACGGAGCCTAGAATTCGATCACGGATATAGTTCGTTTCTCGAAGTTTTGGAGAACAATGTCAGGCCTCGAGTGCGCAACGGAGACTGCTGCCCGAAAATCGTAGTTCCAGAAAATTTGGCACTTCTCGTTTCGGACAATCGACTCTATCTCCCTTGGAGCGTTCGGCAGGGCAGGGTCGCGACCAACACCGTAAGATCGACAAAGATGGTAATAAAGCACTCTTAGGGCCGCATAATGTCTGTAGATATACGTCGTATATATACATATATATATATATATATATATATATATATATATATATATATTGTAACTGCCAACTTTTGGCCAAGTTAACTTTTTGCCCTAATTAATGAATTTTAATTAATAATTAGAGCGATCTTAAGAAAAAGGGGTCTCACATGGAGAAAGAATAAGATTCTTTTATTATCATAAAACACTTTTTATTCCTTATTCCTGATCTACCCTATTTGTACAGTTCAGTTTCTAGGCCCTAAGCTATTTTTCAAAATATAAAAGGAATCTTTGAATAAAGTTTATTTATTTTATTTATCAGATGGCATCACTGATCTAGTAAGCGATTTTCTCGCAGTGAGATCTGCTCCGTGAGCAGACTACGTTCAACTTTCCTATCCTATTCTTTCAGTCTTATATTTTACAGAAGTTTTACAAGCATAAAATTCCAACACACAGTATGCACAAAATGCAATAATTTGGTTTTTCTTCTCACTTACATTTGTATTTCACAGCGAGTAAATTATTAAACATAAAGTTAAATCATAAGAGGTAAGTCTAAATATAATAGTATTAATTATTTTTTTT